>JAJJXL010000041.1:0-387970 GCA_024516145.1 Pyronema domesticum
ACGTTTTCTATTCAATCCCCACCTCAACAAACTAACTGATGCTTGACAGTAGCAGTTAAACATAGCAGTGGCAACTAGGCGGACATAGCGTCACTAGGATCATTGGGATAGGTCCATATTGCCGCCAGCGGCTAAAGAATTCAGCTGCGTAAAGATAAATCTGGTGAACATACCCGATTGGGATACCCTTTGGGATATGCTGATCGTAGTTGGACAAGACTGCTGTTTTGTGAGAGTTGTGAGTGTGGGAGAAGGGCATCAAACCCTATGGACATCAAAGCCACTACAGGTCCACCGTGACGTATATAAGAGGCAGTTCAGAAACCAAAAGACATTTCCAGAGACACCTTCCCGAGTTCACTACGACTTCACCGAAACACCCAACCACCGACGCTACAGATCAACGCCTGCCCTCATTGGCTCTCTACCATTCTAATATACTTCAGCATGAAGGATGCGATCCAGCCTGGGAGAACACTGCCCCACAGGCCCCCCTTCAAGAAAGCCAAGATCTCAAACAGTCACCCAGTCAGAATGCCTGCCAACACTTTGAAAGCTCAGACAAAACCCCCAGCAGCAAGACCTCCTCCTCCAACTCGACCAGAAAGCCTTCCACCTTTGCTTGCTCTAACCAAGACCGGACGTACTTCAGCTCCACTTGTCATTGAGGACAAAGTACGGGTGTTAGCCAGGCAAGTACTGAATGATCATTGGCTGGGCTATGAATTTCAGGGGCTGCAAGAGGATGCTATTTCTTGGTTGATCTCTGGTGGTAGTGGACTGGTTGTTTTTGCAACAGGTGCAGGAAAGAGTTTAGTTTATCAAGTGGCAGCTTTGACATTTGACCTATACGATGCAGCTTGCGGAAAAGAACCTGTTAACAGTCTGACATTAGTCATTAGCCCATTGTTGGCACTGATGAAAGTTTGTACCCTATTATGAACTGTTACTATGAGTTGTTATTAATGAAATTTTAGGAACAAGTGACAGAACTGCAGAAAAGGAATTTACCTGTTGGTCGTCTAAGCAGTGACCTGGAAAACATTGAACTTCAGAAGACTTTTGAAGACTTGGAGGGTGGAAAGCTGAGGATACTGTAAGCCTTATTACTCCCAGTGATGATAAAGTGACTAACAATGTCTTCATCGAGGTATTGTTCCCCTGAACGATTCAACAATTTTCGGTTCATGACGGTCATCAAGAAACTGAAGATCAGGATGATTGCTGTCGATGAGGCACACTGCATTTCAGAGTGGGGTAACACCTTTCGCCCAGAGTAAGAAATCACAGATGCCAGAAATTGTTCCATGGCCCATACATGCTGATAGAGATCTTACAGTTATCTAAAAATTGCTCAATGGGCCTCTGAACTACACGCTGAGAGAGTTCTCTGTCTGACCGCCACGGTTTGTATGCCCTACTCAATCGTATCAATGTCTGGACTAATGAATATCAGGCACCAAGGGATATCCGTTCTTCTCTTCTTAACACCTTCAACATACCAATGGCTGGGTTATTTCAATCACCCAGTACCAGGACAAAGTAAGACATTCCAGTTGTCAAGTTTAGACAGCATTTGCTGACAGTTACAGTTTCACACTCCGTGCTGTAGTTGTGCAAGATAAAGTCATGAAGGATCAAATGGTTATGCAGTTTTTACAATCCAATAAAGGGCCGGCAATTGTATACGTTTCCTGGCGAAAAGTATGTGAAGATATTATGTTGAACCCAGTATAAAATTGACACTGACCATGTACAGACTGCGGAACAGCTGGCCTCCACCTTATTGCAGGCAGGGTACAATGCAAAGCCATATCACGCCGGATTGGACGACAAACACCGTCAAACAACCCAACAGGAGTTCCAAGATTCAACCAATATGGTCATTGTTGCTACCATCGCATTCGGTATGGGCATCAATAAAGCCAATATTCGCAGTGTCATCCACTACAACATGCCAACATCAAAAGAGGCCTATGCCCAAGAGATCGGACGAGCCGGGCGTGACAATAATCCAGTAGTATGTCAGGTCTTCCTGACGAATATGGACAGCATTGCTCTGGAAAATGTTTTTCGAGCACGAACGCCGTCATCAGCCTGCATCGCTGGATTCCTGCAGCACATCTTTGAAGGATATGAATCGGCAAATACCAACGAGGTGTTGGAAGTGTCCATGTATATCCTAAAAGAATATTGCGACATCGACGACAACACTGCGGCAATCCTATTTTCTCTTCTGGAGCTCAAACTGAGGTTATTGAGCCCAATGTCCCCACGCCACAATAATTATGCGTACCGGACATGTTCCCCACAGTTGGCTGAATTGCATCAGTCTGGCAATCACGAGGCTGATGCCATTTTCCGCACTCAGAATGTACAGAAAATATGGACTCATGTTGATGTGAACATTGCTTCCAGTTTGGGAACCGCTGTGCGCGGAAACATTTCTTCACTTATGGAGCAGTGGGCATATGACAAGAAAGTTGAGATCAATACGCGCAAAAATGTCATTGATCGCTTTCGCCTGCTACGATCTGCACCCAATTCGGAGGAAATGAAGAAAATTGGCCAGCAACTGTTCATTTGGATGCAAGAAAAGGAGACAATTGCAATCCACCGCATGCATGAACTGCACAGCATGTTGACCGGTAAGGTGTGTTTCCGCCAGTCTTTGGCAGAGTACTTCGATGGAGAAGACTCGATACACCGATTTCCTGGAGCATGTTGCGATGCTTGTACTCCATGTACGGAAAAGGCATCAGTGCAGTGTCAGATAACAAACGATGGAACAGTGGCGATTGACCACAAGAAGATCAATGCCGTACTGAGCGAGATTCCGGAGTCTGATGCTGTTATTTTGGCTAGAGTAGCACTCGGAGCTGAGGTTGGCAAGGCGCGGAAGTATGATAAGACAGATTGTTGGGGAAGTTTTACAGGAGCAGATTTCCACGAACTGGTGAAGATGTTCAGTGCAAGACAGGTGCAAGATGCGGGAAGGTTGGGAAGCCACACATCAAGGTTGGCTAAGAGACAACGATCATAATACATGACGCTACAATGACGTAGAGTTGTTAGTTTTCGGCTTATTTGTACTTACTATTAAAAGTTTTGTTTTTGATTTATTTCCGTACTAAATCCCCGGAACCGGAGTGATCTTGTTGTGACTCTGAGCCACGATGGGCTTGATGCCTTTATTCTTGTCGGAGTTTTTAACTTTAATGGATTTCGCGAGCTTGTTGTTCCTGTTGTTTCTGTCGTTCGCCTCGTTGGCCTGGTTAGGGGCGGCTTTCTTTACGCTCTTGATGATATGCTTTTGGGATTTCGAAGCGGTTGGCTTGGTAGAATGAATCGGGGTTCGGCGAGTCGTTCCGCGTTTTTGAGTAGTAGCGTACATTGCCGAGGCTGCCATCTATTCCTTGTTAGTAAAAGTTCTATACAGCATCGAGGAAATGTGCGAAGGCATTACCTTGTAGTTGATCAATTGGTAGATTGGCAATTTAAAAGATTATAATTGTTGTAGCGCGTAGTTTTGGTTGACGTTCGTGAATCGTGATGCGATGAAGATGTGCGAGGGAAGAGATTGAGATCACTTAATGGCTCGCTTACTTTCACCGTACCTACATCTGGCTAGCTCAAGCATGCAACAAGGGATCCGTAACCGCATCGTGCAACTAAACCTTAGTCGCTCTAGTCGTTGCTATGGCGCGCCATTAGCGCTGATAACGCAGCGGAGGAGGGATTGTGAGTCTCAGGGTCGTATGTACTCTACATACCTGGGTTTTCTGATGCATGTTGCAATCGCATACTCTACACGCGGCTCTGGCATCCCAATCCACCCCGCATTTCAACACCCCCACCAGGACTGTCTGTTGACCCCGCACGGCCCACCACGCAACGCGAACCCTCGTCGACCAACTTTGACGCTCCATATTAGCAGCCCTTCACTGCGCCATCTTCATTGCCTTCTTGTCGCGTCGTCGCGGTTTAAAGTTGCCGCAACCTCGCGCCTTGGGAAACCTGCTCTACGACGCGTCTGGAGCGCACCACTCTCATCGGAATGCAACAGAAGTATACAAAACAAAACTCGAGGTCCATACTGACAGAATGCACCAGCGCAATAGCCGCACGGCTTGCCAGTTCAACTGCAGCAAACGCCCACAGGTGGACGATTCTACCCGATTCCTACCGATAGAACAATCGAATCAGCACCCTACACTGTCCCGCTGCCGCGAACCAGAACGACAGGCACCGGTATTCAATCCGCATCAACAGGATCTGCCTCTGCAATCCTACTACTGGCAGTTAGATATGCATTACGGGTCCCATGGGGGAATACTACGGAGGGAATGGGAGTTCAGGTATGCCGCCGCTCAGGAGGCTGAGTGTTTGGTGCAAGGATTGGTGGTGCCCTCTTCTTGGCTTGAGACATGTTTTGCAAATCTGTGGGAACGAGTAGCTGGTGGCATACACTTTCCTGCTGGTTGTTCCAGTGACGGATGCCTACTGCTAGAAGAGCTGTGTTGTCATGCGTTGGTAGTGACAGTTCAGGTTCAATGGCGTACAAAAGCAGCTCTGCAACAAAAGAATATGCAATCTAACATTTGTAGAACCAGAGAGTCAGGCAGTAAACGAAATGAATAGTATAAACCAGCATGATGATATTTTCCCAAGAGTGTGAGTGCGAACATATGAGAGAAGGAAACACAGAGTAAAAAAGAGAACGACAAAATGAGTGACAATTCAAGAAGTGCCAAAAAAAACTGTAGACTAGAAAGAGCTCTAATCATCTCTCCATCCAAAACCCCATACCAATTTCTTCCCGAAGCCTGCTCCTACCCGTGTTTTTACCCATCCCTCCCCATCCCTCCCAATTCTTCTCCCTTCAAACGCGCACAACAATAAGGCCCCAACCACACCCACCTCCTCTGATTGCATTGCATCCTCGTTCCGTCGTATGGTTGTCGATTATGAGTTGCTCGAGCGTGCATCAGCGGACGCTGCCGGCATGGAACTTTTGAACTGAATTTCTTTGCCGTTGTTCCCTATGTGCCTTTGACAAAGGATGTAGCCGCAGACAGAACATTCTGTTACCAACGGTTCAGCAGCGACACACTGTCGACAAATACCACGAGGGATTTTGAGGACTTTTGATGGATTGTGAGGCGAAAGAAGAAGTCCTTCGTTGCGATAGCAAAAAGAATTGCGAATGAGGATCGGTGAGGCTTTTTCGAACCAAAAATACTGATAGAAATAGGTGTTGAGACTGTAGGACTTTTTGAGATGCTATGGGAATGAGGATGAAGCCAAGAACGATCTTCCTAACCTATCATATATATGCCGTCAGTACCCCCCTCAAGGCACCAAACGGTGAAACGTTTTCTCTTCATTCTTTAGGCATCACTTGGGTGTAGTCTGTCAATCATCTGCATCATTCTGCATCTCGTTGTAAGCATGTAAGTTCCATACTTTTAAATGTCAAAGTTCGAATCGCACCAAGCTTCTGCAGCCCTCCAGAGACCCTTATATACCATAGGCAACACCCGAGATGAATCTGCGCTATGGAAATCCGCCGGAAAAGGTCGCCAGGCATCAACTCCGTCTTTCAAAGTTCCATTTGTTCATCCTGCCGAGAGGCAGTTTCAAATATTGAGCAGCATACAGGTTTCATGCAGGTACCAGTTGCTAGGCAGATGTGTTACCAGTCCCCAATACTTGTTGCCGTTGTTGGTATGTTGCCTACGCCTACAGAGTCTGCGGTTCAGTGATTGATTAGGATTTTACCATCCCACCGGCCAGGATCATGGTTCATCACACGTTGGAACCGTCGCGAAACTCCAGTCGGTTTGACTTTTGCCCAGTCCTTGCGTTGCAACGTGAGTTTCGATACCTGAAGGGAGATGAAAATCTCTCAAAGTTGCACCGTAAGCCTGAGGTTAAATATTCGTCGGATATTTGCAATCCGAGGATCTTGAATACCCAATACAAGTGACGTTAGTGCTTCTGAGATAGGTTTTTGAAATGATGAGGAAAGGTATTCCAAGGACTTATTCTGCAATATGATTTGAAGGTACAGAGAGATATCGCAGCGGTAGACAGTTACCAGAATAACTTCGATGCTGCTTCGATACGGATTCTCTCGGTATCTCGGTGGGGCATCGCTATTACATAGAATAGTAAAGATGACCGGCAGAAGCCAGAAAATCTATGTTCCAGTTTGGTTTTCTATCTTGGAAAGATAAAATGTCTTCCTTGAGTGTCACTATCTTCGATCCGGGCAGGATATGTAGTGGCCAGGGCAATCTTTCAAAGGTTGTGAAGATGGTCGTTTGTCGCCGGGTGAAGGTGTGTAAGTGGGGTCCGAAAAGTCCTGAATGATATAAACTAAGGTGCAAAGATGCTTTATCTAGTTAGCGTTGGTACGAAACACTATCCACGGAGTTAAGTGCAGAATGGATTATGATAGCGCCCTAGGGTCTTATGCCATACAGTGCCAGATTTACTATCAGCGGAAGTGTTGAGTAAAGCCAGGGGTTATCGGTTGTCCTCATTGTGACAATTCGGAGGTTACGGCTAAGGCACACCACGTAGAGATTGGTAGAGAAGGAAGAGAGACGACACGAGAGGTGGTGGTAGATGGAGATTCGGTTGATTGATTAAAAGAGAAAGAAACACGCAAAGAAAGATCTATCTACGTACAAGATGGAGGATGGAGGAACGTGACTGCTGCGCCACAACGCACACCCAGCCATGGCATGTCACTCGTAAGGGCATCGCGCAGATGAAAGAATCGCCGCGCAACAATCATAGACTCGCACTCGCTCATACGCTCCAGTGTTTCGTGAACGGGTGTCAGGACTCAGACTCAGACACGGGCTATATAACGACGGACGTCGATACTGAAGGACTTGGGATAGCTGCGATGGATGGGTGGGGCTCTGGAACAATTCCCCGTTCTCCTTATCGCTAGCTTATCCTTTTTAGATCTAGTTTGTGATTAGTTGCAGCGTGTGATTGAATCCGCGTCGCGTCTCCCGGCGACGCGTTTCTTGTAAGCTGCATTACAATCTTGGTCAACCCAACGTCTTGTCGGCCGTTAACAGACATCCGCCATCACAAACCTCCGCTACGGAATTACCGTTATGCCTTCACGTCTCAGCGAAATATCTAGCAACTTCTCTCGACGTGGTTTAAAGCATCGCCCTCTGCCCCTCATTTGGACGGCTTGTTCATCCGCCGAGAGTTCTCTCTTGGGTCGTGCTGAGAGAGGTTGCTGATTCCGCGTGCCCAGCCATACAGCATGTCGGTCGAACTTAAATTTCACCACATTACCAAGCTGTTTTCAGCCCTCGATCGTAGGGAACCCAGATGTCCCAGCAAACCCGTCGAAACCATTAAGCGCTGGTTCTTCGAACACCGCAACCTTATTCAGCTGAATCCCAGAGCGACTTTAGCACTCTTATCAACACTACTACCAAATTTAAGGCCGGATAGAGTGTATGGCTTCGGTAGTGAAAAATTGGCATCCGAATTGACGAAGGCCCTCTTTTTGGAGGCTACCGTTAGAGGAGATCGGTTGAAGGAAGGGAGGAAGAGTGCCCATGAACTGGCCCAGGGGGTGTCCAGGGCGATATGGGTAACTGAGGATGAGAAGATCTGGGACTCCCAGACTTCGCTGACTGTAAATGAATTCGATGCTATGTTGAATATTCTAGCCTCTCGCTGCGTCTTCTCGGCAAAGAATCTCAGGGATAAGAGTAATGAGTCGATTCCGATACATCAGATTCTTAGGCCCGTCTTTTTAAAGTTGAAAGCGAATGACGCCTCTTGGGCCGTTCTAATCATCCTAAAGGCGATGGATTGTCTGAAGTTGCCTGGTAAGTTCCATTTCCTATAGTGCTTGGTGTTCGCTTCCTTTTGTTCCTTTTGTTCGCCTCGGCATGAAATTGGTAGTTTCGCTGATAGTTTGGCTACGTAGAATCCGACGTTCTCAGTTCATATCACTGGCTTCTCCCCCAGTTGTATCAGGTTCACGACAATCTTCCCCAAGCTTGTCGAAGGCTTTACTCCCCAGAATTGTGGTCTTTCCCGCTACAACTGCCGAAGGAGGGGAACAACTACAAGGCTCAAGCACTAAGATGCATTAAGCCAGAGGTGGGAACGAAGGTTGGACGGGCAGAGTTCATTAAGGCACAGTCTTGTGAACAAGCAATTAAACACTGTGGAGGGAGGAAGATCCTCATGGAGAGGAAGTACGATGGCGAGTACTGTCAAGTAAGTCGTGCTCTGTCTGTATTTGCTTGAAGCGCCTAACCTAATACGAATCTGTAGGTCCACATCGAGTTGACCAAAAACTGCATATCAATCAGGTTCTTCAGCAAATCCGGCAAAGAATCTACCCTCGACCGTAAAGACTTGAAACAGATTATTTGTTCCGCCTTTAAGATCCGCGATCCCACGAAACGCCGCTTCAAGAAAAAGCTCATTCTCGAAGGCGAAATGGTACTTCTTCCCCCTACTCCCTGGCCCCACACCACCACATTTTACTCACCTTCACCACAGATCGTCTACAACGACCGTACAAATTCAATCCAGCCTTTTGACCACATCCGCCGTCATGTGACTCGCAGTGGTGTCCGAATTGGTACAGCAAACGACCCACCTCCTGAGACCGACTCCCACCTATGCCTAGTCCTTTTCGACATCCTTCTCCACGATGACAAATCCCTCATTTTCAACGTCCCTCTTTCCCTCCGCCGCGAACGTCTCTCCCGTGTCCTAGTTGCGCCCAGGAATGGATACTGCTGCCTAGGCACCTCCTATACCCTCGACTTCTCTGCCGACCATAATACCGCGGGGAAGGAGTTACGTGAGCATTTCGCCCGCGGAATTAGGAAACGATGGGAGGGATTTATCCTTAAACCTCTGGAGTCACCTTACTTCAACACCGAAGTCAATCGCATGGATAAATCCGCAAAGGGTTACGGCTTTTGGTCGAATAATCCGGGAGCTTGGGTAAAGCTCAAGAAGGATTACATCAAAGGCCTAGGAGATACCCTAGACTTTGCAGCCGTGGGTGCACGCAGCTGCCCAACCAGGGCCATTAAACTTGGACATGAAGAAGGGGACTGGAATATTTTTCTGGTCTCCGTCATTACGAATAAGAAGGAGGTCAGAGAGCAGGGGCTAAAGGCGGCCATGTTGCCGGTTTTTGAGGTCTCGTATAGTATTTCGAAGAGGGATATTCAATTGGCGAATATCCAGAGAACCATTGACATCAGAGACTATTGGGGTACCGGCTATCGCAGTCTCGGTCATATCAGTCGGACCGAGCTTAGCAAGCTCCCCTACACTCTCTTACCCACTCAATCAGGCCACGATTTCCCAATGCCCGAGGTTATCTTTGAACAACCCATCGTTTTCGAAGTCACTGGCGGGGGTTTCGATAAGCAAACTAACTGCGATTTCTACACCCCGCGCCATCCGCGTGTATCCAAGGTCCAATGGAGTCGTGACTTTATCGAGACCACCAGCTGGGAGGAAATGGAGGAGGCGGCAGCCTTTGCGATGAAGCGAGGAGATTCGCAGGAGGAGAGGGGTTGGAGGGAGAGGTTGGGATTCAGTACCTTGAAGCGGAGAGTGGACAGCCCAGAGAGGCGATCACAGAGCCCGTCGAAGAAACGGAAAATTATGCCCATTGACAGCATATCTTCTGGATCCTCCGCTAACGCCGCCAAGTCCGCCATCAGCCACTCTAAAGACCATGAAGAGGTTATCCCAAAGAAATGTTCGGAATACTCACCGCCTGTTTCACCAAACTCACCCGTCTCCACCGACTCCTGCGTGGTGCCGCCGCTTTTTAAAGCCAGACTGGTCGAGGACAATCTTCCCCCTGCCTCACACTTGTCTGCAATTTCAGAGATACGTGGAATACTGAAGAACCCGCATATGAACGGGAAGAAGACACAAAGAAGGGCAATCCTCGATACACCGCTGTCGATGGTGAGGGTTTACGTCAAGAATGAATGGACTAGCTATGATGTCCTATTTGACCATCCGGTTAATGATCCAGGGCCGTGGGTTAAAAGCTCAGCACAGTCCGGTTTGAAGAATGGGAAATTTGAGCGTGGAGAAAGCAGATTCACAGTGGAAGAGGAGGGGGAGAAGGTGGCCATAAAGGAGGTGGTTTGGTCTAATCCTAGGCGTAAGTACAGTAGAGGTAATCTTCCTGATGGAGATCATTATGATGATGGCGGGTATCGTATTTGTCCCCCTGGTTTAATACCACGCACAAAAATTGCGAGAGCTACTGCGGGCTTGGATGAACGATGTCAACACCCCTTCGAGTATGGTGAATTTAGGAGCCGTTATAACTCCCCAAGGGACAGCGCTCCCCCTAACATCTCTATCCCAACGACGGAGTACCACCCCGACACACAGACCTTCGGACCCCCCGCAACCTTTTCCCAACCCATGGCAGCAAACCACTGCATAACGCCGAGGCCCGATACACCCCTCCCGTCCTTCCATCTCGGAACTCCAGATAGCACCTCGCCGCAACCTGAGAGCACTAAAAGCAACCAATGGATGCCGCCTCGGCCATCAACGCCAATCTACCCGCCCATCCGTCTACGAACCCCAGAACCTGAGAGTCCGGGGAGAACGGCAACACCTGCTTCGTTTACCCGCTGCCCAGAATGCCCATTCGACCCGCCCCTCCGTGTAGGAACACCATACCCCCGAAGCCGCTCCGCACCTCCCGGAAGCCAAATTTCCGATCCGAGTATTTCAAGCAGTCAAAAATACCAGGCCATTCCTACCAGCCCTATCAAAGGCTCCTATATCTATCTCCCTGCCACTTTCCTGAAATTCGACTCTCTAATCGAATCCCTCACTACGCAGAACTGTGCCATGATTAAAGACTTCTCTGAGGAAGTTATTCAACAAGAACTTAAGGAACTTGCTGCTGTTATGACGGCGGAGAAGGAGAAGAAACGACAAGTTGCATGTGACAACCAGCTTCAAGGAGAGCAACAGCAACAACAAACGCACGGAATCCCTATCGATCCGATGTTGATGGATCTCGATGGACATGGGGATGGGGGAACGCAACCCTCCACCCCTTCCGTCGATCGCCCAAGCTTCGACCAGCGTCGGATTATCCTCGTCGATAGAAATACTCCGAAGATCGTGAAGATGGTTACGTTGATGCTTAAGAAATTAGGAAGTAAGATACAGGGTGGTAACAGAACTGGGGTTCTCTTTGAAATTTGGGATAAGAAGGTGGTGGATGCGGAGGAGGGAAAGTGGTATAGGGAGTTGGTTTGTGAGGGTTGGCTTCCGGTTGGGGAGTCGTAGAGGGGCCGATGGATACGAGGTTGTGTCCGGCGAAGCCACGGCTGAGTCGAGGCTAAGTCTTAGGAGGAAGAGTGGAGAAAGAGCGGAGAAAGAGCGGAGGAGGAATGGTGTTGATCTTTTGATGAGATGTTTTGATGAGATGTTTTGGGGGGTTGATTGCATGCAGACCATTGTCTGCCGCTCGACTCAAAACGCCCACCATCGAGAAATAAAGAATTCGGTTGACTTATGGCTCTTAGCTTAGTGCCTTTAAAATTCGGCATCAAGATCACAGGTTTATTAACAAAACTCAGTAGGGCACATTGCGATATTTCAAGAGCGTCGCATCTGATGTCTTAGTTTTGAGATGAGGGGCGGTTTGTGATGAGGATAACGGTTGAGTGGGTCTAAAATTTTGCATTATTTGGGTGGAGCGGGGTGCCGGTGGGCGTGGGATTTGGGAAAATTCGTTGCTTTGGTAATGGTTAATTATAACGTGTAATGTGCAATAAATAATGCAGTCGCTCGCTATAACTTCACTTTTCGCAAATTTAAGTGACTTTGCTTAGATAACGTGCTGGATTGTATTTGGCCGATCGGTGAGTGCACTGTACACTATTACTTTGAAGCTGAACCACAAAGGTGACGATGGCAAGATGGCTCATGTGCGTGGAGATTAGAAGCTGCTATTCTGTGATCAAAGCTTGCGGAGAAATATTTGAGAGACTTGCCCAGCTGGTGTATACCTCCACAATTTGTTGCTAACTGCCCTTGTGAAATCGGCTCGAACTTTGTTAACTGATACCGGTAAATCTAGAAATTACACATCCGCCGCACTGCTTTCCGCTTCCACGACGCCTACCAATTCCGCTTCCTCTAATACCCGTATTATAAAAGCATCCACACCCTGCATGTCTAATCCGTTTCATACTCCGTGCACACCATGTTCTTCTTCCCTTTCCGGTTTCTCGCCGACCCTGTCTTCGTCTTGATCCTCTGTTTCTGTTGGTTCACTCCATCCCGATAGTTCGTCTCTTTCTGTCTCTCTTGCGTCTACCCCTTTTTCTGAGGTCTAGTTGCCTATTTCAGCGTATTCCAGGAATTTCAGTATGTATTTTGTCTTGCTCCTGTCCGCGTGAAGTACTACCCGCGGGGTTATATTCTGCCGTTTAGTACTACGGACTTCTTGTTTCTAGAAAACATTACGCTCTTCAAGCTTTTAAATCAGAATTACATATTTAGTATCATTACAATACAACTGCTTGTAACTCGAAACTATGTCTGCGCATCAGCTTGTCCGGTGATAAACGATGGAGGACGTGACATTGCCTCATGAAATATCACCATGAATGCCTACGGTGACCGCAACGTGTAAATCGTGTGCAACTTCTTATCTAAACTACATGATAACATAATCTTTTCTGCTTGTCCACAACGCTGAGCCGTGAAGGTTCACACTAAAACTCAGCAGTTCCGTTAATTACCAGTGACGGTAGCGTCGGTCTGGTCTCCACATAGAAGCGAAAGACGAACGCAGGATACGAGGAACAGGGGGAATATAGCTAGCTGGAGATTTCGTTATGTTGTTTCATTAGCTAGCCTGTTAGTAACTGTCATAGGCTGGTCCGGCCTGAATGCATGCATCATGAGAACAAAAACAATTGGTCCGGTATCCATGTCCGACAGCGAGAGCGGGGATGTGAACCGGCGTTAACTCTGCATTGTGCCCGCTTGGCGTAGTGTACTGGTAATAATCGCTGTTCACTTTGTCAGCGTCAGCATGGCCTCTACGACTACACTTTTCTTGCTCGGGCGGCGGGAAGTCTCGCTTACAATATATAGTTTTCGTGCCCAAAAAGCTCTAAAACCCAAATGTTTTAGCCAAGAACACGAAAAACCAAACAGAGAACAAAAAAAGGTGCGGAGGGAATGTACTATGAGTGAGCATAGAAAGCCCTCAAAGCCGGAGGTTAAAGAACTAGCACAAAGGCGACCCGAGGAGATTGAATGGGATGGAAAGGATGCCAGGCGGAAGATAAAGATGGAATTAAAGAGAGTACTAGGTAGCACGAAGAGATTGAATGGGTCCTGGGACAAGAAGGAAGAAGGAAGAAGGATACTTAATAACGATGATCACAAATCAGCTTATATATTCATCATTATGATTACATGAACCAACATTAAACATAAAACACAACCCTTGATCCGTCCATAAACATATATCCATTATTTTACTTGAATCAAAAACAATTCCCCTTGTCAATAGATGGGAGTAAAGCTTAGAGCCTTGGGATAG
Source organism: Pyronema domesticum (assembly GCA_024516145.1). Taxonomy (NCBI): domain Eukaryota; kingdom Fungi; phylum Ascomycota; class Pezizomycetes; order Pezizales; family Pyronemataceae; genus Pyronema; species Pyronema domesticum. Next base: position 13,631 of record JAJJXL010000041.1, read on the forward strand.
AGAGTGGAAGCCAAAGTTAAAAAGCGCGTGCCTCCGTTCTGACTCCTAAGAAGCCGGTGAAATGATGGATATGTGTGCACTGCCAAGAGTGTAAATTATTGTCAGCCGAGATTTCAGAAGAAAGGATATGGGATTTAAACCTTGAAATTCTATTTCCATCAATTAAATAACAAGGTTTAAGGCGCAATCTATGTACTAGGTATCTCCGTCACGTGACCTGTGACCTCGTATCTCCTCGTTAATTATTAGCATCACGAAAGCTATAACATGGGGGACGCTGTGAAGTTGACACAGAAGACAGGTTTCAGATTGCTCCAACACTCAAGTTCATCGAAAATGACAGCCCATGACCTACGTACCCGCAAGCGAATGCTCTCATGCCATATCGGAGTCCGGACCCAGGTCAACCGCTACCTCCCAATCAGTGAAACCCTTTGCTAACTTTCCCAAACACTGCCTCCATAATGGCATCATCAGAGCGGGAACCCATCACATTGATAGCCAGCGTTCCCAAATACCGTGGATACAGGTTTGAAGGTTGCCCGAGTGGTAGAGGGTGAGGGATCGATGGTAGGCCAGTGTACACTTCGAATCCTGTAACTTGTCGTTAGTTCTGCCAGTGAACGTACACAACAGGACAGCAGAGGAAAAACCTTGAATAATTCTTCCTACGAATGAACATTGAGATGGAATAACCAGCCTCAGTACTACTTGCCTCTCAAGTGAAGTATCTTAGTCGTATCGGAATACAGATCCAGGTTGGCTGCCACCGTCCGATCAGAGAGACTCTTTGCTAACTTTCCCAGCCACTGCCTCCATATCGGCATCGTCAGAGCAGTAACACATCACATTCATTGGCAAATATTCCCAAGCACCGTGGATAGACATTTCGATATTGCCTCAGTGGTAGAGTACGAGATGGGTGAATCGATTAGTTGTAAAACGTCTCGGGATGTCCGAGTTTGTAGGAATGGCGATCAAGAGTGTCTCCGACAAGGTTTTCGCGTTGCCCCGGAGCCGAATAGGGACAAGGAGGGGGATCAAGAGGAGGACGGCTTAGATGTTTACGAACGATGGGATCGGCAGGAACGTCGTCGCATATTAAGCTCCTCTTGCTACGAGATAGAAGAGGAGGATGGAGTATACAAAGGCGACGAAGAGGGGGCATATGAGGAAGATGGGGAGTATGAGGGCTGTGAGGAGGAACCCCGCGAGTATGGAGAGTACGAGGGCGGCGTGGAGGAAACCCAAGAGGATGGGCAGGAACTCCCCGCAGATTCCCGGGCTGCTGGTGACGGGGAAGGGATTACAGGGTGGACGCGCGAGGCCTGGGAATTCTCCTCATCCAAGATTTATACGGAGGATTCGGGGGCGGGAAGCTATTTCGGGGAAGATGGGGCAGGCGAGGGGTACTTTGCTGACTATTATCAGGAGTTTTCGGAAGGCGAACTGCGGGCTCCTGAGGAGGAGGAGAAGGAGGGGGAAGAAGCGGGGCGTGGAAGCGCTGAGGAAGAGGAAGGTCCTGACGAGGAAGAGGAGGAGGAAGAAGACGAAGAAGAATATCAAGGATGGTTGTATGAAGAGGTGGACGAAAAATACGACTACCGCCGCATGGAGGAGGGCGAGGATGAAGAGTGGTATCAAGAGGACGTGGACGAGATACTCGTTTACAAAGTGTTAGGGTAAATCCTAGTTATCCTTCAATTCCTTCTCTCAATGCTAACGTTTACTCTGGTATATCTCGACCTACTACCCCCGAAGTTGTGGAGATTACGAATACAGACCCCGTCGAAGATCCCATCGAAGCCCCCATCGAGATCACCAAAAACAATAATACGAGGCGAACCACATCGCCATGCCCGCCTGCCGATTCCCTACACCCGCCTACTACTACAAAGAGACGAATCTCTGAGTCTCCCTCGCTCTCGTTTGGAGATCTCCCGAGCTCGCCCCCTACGAAGCGACTAAAGCTTGAGACCACTCCCGACGAAGCTACATTCTCCGGCGCTTGTACCCAAGCAGAAAACCAGTCGTAGGATCGCCACCGGGTAGTAACCTACATGGAGGAGGGAGGATTTAGAGTTGAAATTTGCTGGCCAAGGGTCGTGTTGGACGAGACTTCGGTTGAGTTCAGGAGTTGATGTTCATAGAGGAGATAATGGGCGGTGTGGAAGCGGATACAGCAGTGTTCTCGCAGCGAGGACTACTGATGGCTCGGGGGTTTGATACTTATACCAAGAGACGATAGATAGCATAAAACAATATATTTGTTATCACATCAAACTTGAATCTCATACGCAGCGCCGGAGCCGTACTAGACTACAGAGTGCTGTATTTTAGACTATATTGCTGCGCCACTAAAAGTTCTCATTTAAGAACCCCATTAGGGGTGATCAAACTGCTACGGATACGGATCGTTAATTAATTTTTTTTAAATTTAACGCGTAGCTTAGTAAGAGATCCAGCCAATAAGATAATACCTGAAATTCCTCCAGTTTGACTGCCCCCTACGGATACGTATTTACGCGATTTCAGCGCCCAACCTCCAGCCGACCTCCACCTCTAAACTCACAATGCCCCTCTTAACTGAGCTTCTTGCTGCACTAAAGTATGATGGCGAATCCAGTGAATCCAACAGTCCAAATTTTCGCATTTTAATTTTTCTCATGAGACGGATACACCTCAAAGATGCCCCTGTAAGAGTTTCATGATGGGTTGATGATGGCTGTTGATGAAAGTCGCGATGTTTGTCGCGTCATGTACGGTGTTCTGTTTTGGTCGCATCAGTTTTTTATACACACCCTGGCTAGCGAGCATGCTGCTATGCTGAATTTGGTTTAGTTTGGCGTGGATTTAGCGTCTTTTTATTTTATCTTATTTGATCCGTAGGGTCCGTAGTGAGTTTTTGCCATACGGGATCTACGGATCAGAAATTATTATTCTTAAGATTTTGCTTGGTAACAGCTATTTTCCTATTGGCTAACATTTGACGCTAGAGTTTTTATTTAATTTCTGATCCGTATCCGTAGCAGTTTGATTACCCCGATTGAGCTTCACGCGCTGAGCTCATCGAGACTTGGTGACAATCCCGCGAATATGATCTGGTACAAGTATAGCAAATGCAATACATATTTTCATATTTAAAGACCATTTAAACAGTATCGATTAAATTTATGGTTGTACTTGTACAGTATTCGAATCTTTAACACGGTTGATTCAAATAAGTACTAATTCGGTAAAATATATACAAATAAACAATTCAAAAAGACGACAGAAAGCGAAATTCTTCAATCCAGTGACGGTGGTTCCAAAAAATCATCGCTCAGCAGGTACGAACTTTCGGCATCCCCATTAGGGTCAGTAGGTGTGATAAGGTGTAAATCGACCCAGTCCAAAGGATTAGACGACATCATCGAGGTGACATATGTAGGTGGGAGCGCAACATCATCATCCTCCAGCACACCTTTATCCAACACTGGTTCGATAACTGGCGCATCTGTGGCAGCGGCGGCATCGGGAACAGGCGGCACCAGCGCGTCTGAATTGAGGTACTCCAATCGAGCCCTCTTAAAATTCCTCCGACCTGATCGGGGATGCATCTTGCCCTTCGTGGCCATGTGATTCGGCAAGGCCAAGCTCGCAGGAGGACTGGATGCAATTGTAGGCGGCGAGGAGGGAAAAATAACGTTCCCCAAAACATGAGCACCTACCCTTCTGGTAGGTGGAGAGGAGGTAAAGGAGTTGCCGCCCTGGATATGATCAGTGAGCCTTTTTATGGGTGGCGAAGAGGGCCAGGGATTTTCTGTTTTCTCCACCACGCGAGTGATGGCAACTGGTACTCGTTTGGGAGTCGAGGGGGTGGGCGGAAGTTCGGCCGCTTTCGTGGATTCGGTATTGGGTTTGTTGGATCGTGGTTTTCTGGTCCGCTTTCGCTTCTTACTGGAGGTGGTAGGTGTAGCGGTATCGACGGTTTTCGCGGCCGAGTCGGGCTTCGGATGGGGTTTCACCGTCGAATCGGGTTTGGCGGCCTTGTCGGGTTTACCGGTCTTGTCGGGTTTGGCGGGCGTATTAGGTTTGGCGGGCGTATTAGGTTTGGCGGGCTTGTTGGGTTTGGCGGGCTTGTTGGGTTTGGCGGGATTGTTGGGTTTGGCGGGCTTCTTCTGTTTGGCCGCGCCCGCAGATACAACGCAGCAGCAGTTAGATGATCTCCCGCACCCGCTGCCTTGCCTTGGGCAGAAGTTAGAATTCGAACAAAAAATGCGCAAGGAAGAATTACTTAGCAATCCTCTTTTCCGGAGCCTTGCTCATGGCTGTATTGGTGGAAAGATCATGCGCCGATAAGTATTGACTGCATTGCGCAAAGTAAACGGACGTGTACGCAAAATTTTCTCTGCCACGAATGGTAATTACAAAATTTACCTTACCCGGTTTAGACATTGCGATTTGTCTTAATATCGTTCACACAAACATGCGGTATTATTAAGTGGTTTAGCGGACCACCAGACTGTACAACCATAAGGCCGCAAGACCCCACGACCGTTTGACCATGTGATCATGAGATATTGCGATCATGATAAAAACACACCGTTGAATCTGCCCTAGCAGTTAACACCGCCACCACCGCCACCGCCGCCACCGCCACTAACGCCACTAACGCCGCCGCCTAGTTACGGAACCATACCCAAGCTACTTAGATGCTCCGCAATGCCATAATGCCACAAAGTTCCAGATTTTTAATGAGAATATCACATTCCGGTACGACTTGGATAAACCCAATTAACTTCACAGAATAAACAAAAATCTTGGAAATCAACTGGTAAATTCGGCCGCCATAACATGATCGCTCATGATTATCACGTGTTTCATTGAATATCACCATAGCAAGAAACTATAAATGCGCATGGTGTAATGTTAATGTTGTAGTGACTTACGCTACCTGAATTGCCTTATCCAGTGAGAATATTGCCATGGTGCCTTCGTTCGGGCACGATCCATCGGCCCCCAGCAGGCCATCAAGTCAGCATCCGGCATGCCCGAAAATCTGCCCTGTAGGTAGCAAATCAGCACCGAGTACCCGAAAATCGCAAAGTATGCTACCACGGGCGGCCACTTGGTCGGAGAGTATGTGCATAGAGTAGAACCCAGAATTTTGAAGGTTGATTGGCCAACGACCGACACAGGCACAAATCTACGACCTGTGAATTACACTGAACAACAAAATCCAAGGCGGTCGCAGCAACCGTCGCTACACTTCAAAAGTTGTTACGACCTGCATGCTAGCCTCGATACCAGACTCTTCTTTCGGCTTAGGGGGGCGAGGCGCTGACGTAATAACAGCTGGTCTCGAGGTGACCTGCATGCATGGCAGCTAGTCCTATTGTTGGCTGACTCAGTCAGCACATAGTGGAAAACTAGAGTTCACCAGAGTAGTCGAGGCTTCGGCTAACCATCACTAGGTACTAATCCAGCTAGGTAACCATGAAACTAGCCATGCATGCAGGTCGCAACAACTTTTTGAAGGTAGCAACGGTTGATGCGACCGCCTTGGATTTTGTTGTTTAGTGTATCTCAGGCAGCACCGGAAACCAGCATTAAGAGTGCCTTGTGATTTGCTGTTTGAGGACCGACAAAAATACAAACAAGATCACAACCCCTCACGCTCAGCCTCCCAATCACATCATACGACAACTTTAGACTCACTTGCTGCTGAATCAAATTTCACCTCGGCACCCACAACAATCTCAACTACTGATCCAGCCTCTAAACACTGTCGCGATGAAAAAATAGAATAGTGAATACAGTGTCCATTCGCTAATATTTTCGTTCCATAATGATAACCAATAGTTGACAGCATCTCACAAGTAATCATATCCAAACAATCCTTATCTCATTGTCATAGCCCCGTCAAAATATTCCCAGTATCAACCATTTCTTCCCGTTAATGAATTATATCCTCAAGATACCGGTGATAACTGCAGCATCTCTCACCCCCGACATCCATCGCAGCCATAGCATCATTCTCCGCACTTTCGAACCGACAATATATCTCCAAGAAATCACATTCCCGGCCGTTATGTCTGTACCACTGTTGATATTGCTCTTCGGGTACATCCAGAATCCATTTAGCAAAGTAACGTAACGCACGGTGGAATTCTGCCTGCGTTTCAAAGTCAGGGAAGTGCGCAATCCGATCCTCTTTGTGGAAAATATTCTCGGCAGTTTTGTCCTCCATGCTCTCCTCCATAGCGTCATCCATATCTTCGTCCATGATGTCGTACATGTTGTTGTACCCCATCTCATTGGACAGGAAAGTGGATTCTCCGGAGTCGTCAAACCAAGTTGCCAGAATGTAGGAGAGGTCCGGACAGAGATCCATTGGGTAATTGAGAGCGTTATCCAATGATCGTTATCGGAATAATGAAAGTATGTAGTCTAGGTCGTCAGGGGTACGGCAAGTAGACGCGTAATCCAACAATCTTTGGGTGATCACAGTTGGTAGAAGATGGTGACGAAGCAGAAGTGCAGGCAGCTGTTGCTTGATGATGATGTGGCTTGTCTCTTGTATTCGACGATCGTTTGTAGACAGGGTATCGAGCTTTCGGGATCAAGACTGTGAGAGATACGATAAGTAGACGGTGATCCAAAAAGCTTCAGTTGCAGAAGATGGTGATGCAAGAAAAATGGAGGCCGGTAGTAGAAGTGGAAATGCTCAGTTGTCAGTGGTGGAGCTGCCTTCTTGTGCACTTACGTTAATTCATCGGCAGTCTGGTTACTACGAAGTGAACTGGTCCCGTGATCGAGGCAGGTCGAGATGGAAGGAAACTACGGACAGCGAGCCTCTCTTGCAAATTTGACTTGAGCTTACATTCCTTGGAAACTCGGGCCTCGATCGAGTCTCAGCGGACTGCATGGGCTCTCCGCCATCCTCGAAGGCTTCTTGAGGAGGGTTTGATTAAGCGCTGCGGCGACGCCTCCAGCTAAGCCTGATGCAAAACCTACGCGAAAAGCTCGGAACATCACGAAGCTTCGACCGACGCGCCTTGGAATTCAAATGTGGACGCGTTGTTTCGCCACCACCTCGAAACATGCATAATTCTGAGTCTTCGGCGTATTAAAATAAACTAAAAATACTGCAGAATGTGTTTCTGTAGTTTTTAAAACAAACTATTCCAGTGAATGGGTCCAGGGATTGTTACGTAAGCTAATTACCCCGCGTCGCGGGTGCGTCGGGCAGCTCGACGCGTTTCAACAAAGCAACTAGCATCTCCCCACCAACCTACCATCTTCGCATTTCAAAGTACGAACTCAGCACTCACCCTCACGATCATCGAAACAACTTGAAGACAATAAATACCATGACGCGAATTCTCGACCTGCCTCCGGAAATTCTTAACAACATCTTCGACTACCTCATTAGCACCGCCGACCCCAAGAAACCGCAATCCTGGGACAGACACGAAGTCCGCCAGCCATTAAACCGACTCGCCCTTGTTTCTCGAGCATTCCGGGACCATGTCGAAGCCTACTGTGCGCACCAAATTGCCCAACTCGCCGCTCGAACGAAAACATCTCTTCCTCTACATCACTGCCGAAAACCAAGAACCTACCGAAAGCACTATCTTCGACGCGTGATCTACCACTGCGAATTTTGTCAGGTGAAAACAAGCTGCAGGGCTATGGTTTTCAACGATATAGTTTGTTGTCGAAGTTGTGATCGGAAGATCTGGCCGGAGAAGATGACAAAGACGGCGGCGAGAACAACGTATGATTTACATGATCATCAGTTGGCGAAGATACAGTCCGGACGCTATCAGGTTTACGGTATGATTTCAACGATGTATTTGACATCGGATGTTAAGAAGTTGGCTGAGAGTATACATGGAAATTTGGAGGAGTGGAAGAAGAAGAAGAAGGAGAAGCTGAAAAGGCAAAGGGAGATCAGGGAAGAGGAAGAGAGGGCTAATTACGAAGGGGATTTCGGAGTGGACTCCTATGCATTTGGAGGTCCCGATGATATCGATTATAATGATTATAATCATGAGACGTTGGCTGACTGGTAGCGATGTTCGAGACGTTATTTGTCGACATATTTTCTGGACGGAGGCTACAGTTTGAGGTATCGGGTTTGACTGTTTGAACGAATCGCTGATGTAATTTTCAATAATAGAATGAGGTAATGTCAAGTATCGGGATTTGACCCATTCCTAAACATCTTTGCCGTCCCCATCCATGGAATTTCCATTTTGCGTCTTTCATTATAACACGAAAAAGCAGCTCCCACATGATCCCGATCGCAGCATGCACAATCTTACGCTCATCCATTGGTAGAGTGTGCATGCGGCTCGTAGATCTGCGGGATTGCCATTCCTCAGCTCTACATACTCGAGTACACTCCTTCCTCCATCAGTCAAAATTCCACCGGATCTGACGCAAATCGGCTATCAAAGAGAATCCCCCAACCTTATTCTCTCTCAAGACAGCAACTCTAGTACTCGGCTATTTCTTGTCCAACGCATTTCGGTAGTGAGTGTCTCCAGATGTGAGTTCACGAAATTGGTAGAAAAGTCCAAGTCCCTAGTACGCATCACTGATAATTAAAATGAAAACCACCCCTAGAATTCCACTTTTTCTTTCCGCCTCTATGCCTGTCCCAATGGCGGTCTCTGTTCCAGTGTTTCCTCCGCCATTTCCACCCATTCGATATACTGCCATTCACGTCGCTTATCTCTTTTGGTGTTAAGCGGTTTACTGTTGCGAACGTAGAAAGCAGCCCTGAAGAGCCAGCGCCACCCGGCCCACCCCCAAAGGTCTGCGATTTGTGTGGTTTGAGGGAAGCATGGCATCTCACCAGACGAGACAGGAGGGGTTGAGCTGGCGCTGAAGACGCTATGATTACCAGAAGGCGGCAAGCAACATCTCCACGACAACAACGCATAAGAACGACCACCCTCGGCCGAGAAGAAGGAACATGCACCAGAAACAACGTTGCGAAAACAAGTGAGAGCTCCGGACAATACTGCTGCAGACATTATACATGACGCCTGTCGACGGACCACAAACGGGGCCAGAACTCCGGCCGGATCCAGAATCTAAATGTGACAAAAACGTTGGCATTACACATCACGTCACTCGACTTGGTTGGTTCTGTTAGGCATCAGTCGGACGTCGCGACAGTGGACCGCAGCAAAGCAGCAGTAAATGTTCAGCTGTTCTGGTGAGCCTGGCATAGGTTATACGGGACAGTTATGTACCTTCCGAGTTGTTCAAGGAACGAGGTGGTGGTTCCGTTGCAAGATGCATTCTCATTAATCTTGCACGCATAGATGGACATCTTGATCACGGTCCAGGTCCTAGTTCTTCCACCTCTTCCTTCACACACTTATCCCTGCGAAGTGCCTATCTTGGCGCGGTACACTCATTGCCGACTTCCTGAAGATTGCCGTCCTCCACGGGATATTATTGATGCATGTCCCAACTCGACCACAACTCCTCGCCATACTGTACATGTTGCTTAAGCATCTTTACTATTCATATTATTTACCTTTGTGTATATATATAATAGCTATATCTGTCGTACTCTCTACATCAATCTAACACACTCAATACACGCACAACATCTCCGCACCTGACTCGAACACACTTCTCTACAAATCTCCACTTTCGCAACTTTGTGACAGGTTCTGCCCCACCTGATTGGCGAATGGTCCATCTGAATTCTTTGTTATGTGAGTCAAGCCACTTGACGCGCTAACATGATGAAGTAACAGTCACCTACCGCATAACCCAAGCATTCGCTCCTTCCTGCTCCAGCAGACAACGAGCAGCAAGCAACCAGCGGCACCTCGACTCTAAACGGAGCTCTGAACTGACAGCGAGGTAATTCTACCCTCGCCATTTTTTCTAAATCAAAAGCAGTGATAGTTCTTTGTTATTCTAAACAGACAGTTTCAGCTAAATATAATGGCGGGTTGTCGATATACTCTCAGCAAATGGCTCAGCAAAACTTTCAAAATGTTTCTTATGCGATGACTGCTGCGGCACAAGAACTTGCGGTTATGCCGAACCAACCCGCTATTGATATCGGAGAACAACTGCTACAGATTCGGCAATCTATTCAGCAATTCAGGAAACCCTCGTAGAACAAACGCAGCAAATACAGCAGATGAACGAGCAACAACAAGCAATCAAAGAGCAATTACTGGAAATTCGTATACGCTCGTATGTCTCCTGATTTTGGAAGACCCAGTGACACAGGGAAGGAAGGATTCGTTTGTTGTGAAGCCTCATGGTGATTTGCTTTGTTGGTTTTGTTTGCTCTCGAATGGAAGGGTTTTGCACCCGTCATCACTCGCCCCGCCGTGATCCCCGCCGCTGTCTGGCGCCCGGAACGCTAGCTGGCAACTTCAGAAAATCAGAACCCAGTCATTCGCTGGCCGAAGATGGCTCCAGTATTTCGTCTCTTCCTTGTAATAATCCTCCCGCCTTGCTGCGGCCGCATGATGCATCTGTTATCAGTTTCTTGGGTTCTTCTACATAGATAGGAATCAAACCTAGTAAAGTTGTGGAGGGTAGTTATGTCGAGGATGCATACATGGGCTTAAAAGTCGGAACTTGGATTGAGGGGGTGACGTATGTGTGTAAGGCGACGAGATTGTGAGATTAATAAATATGACAAGATCTAGAGTGAGCGTGCAAGACCAACAAAGCAGATGATAGGCTGGACGGCTGGAAAGCCAGGAGAAAAAGCTAAAAACATCAAGCCAAAATCAAAGGCGAGCGAATGGACGATATTTTCTAAAGTCTCAAAATTGATCATTGGATGGGAAACTTGCCTACCACGCGCAGCGCGGAAAATCTCCCGTACATGAATAAAGAACCATAACCATTTCGAAACTGCTATTAGACCAAGGAGCCGAAGTCGATTCCAGACAGGATCCAGAGTCTTATTGCATGCCGTTACACTGGGTGGTGAATACAATGGACTAGGCAATAGATAGCCGGGGAAGTTTATAAAGTTGTGTGACCCACCCTACTCATAATCTCATCTTCAACTTCATATTGATATCTACACTCTATCCCGGCCCTCTACCATGCTGCAGGCACACCTCCATCCCAATACTTATCCTTTCCTTTTTTCCACTTCTTCTCCCCCTCTCTTTTCCTCTGCCTCTCCCTAGCCCTATCTTCTCTTGCCTTCTGATTCCTCGTTAACCTCTTTGCTTCCTTCTCCGCTTCTGTTAATAAGACCCGCCGCTTTTTTGGTTCCTTTTTCATTCGGTCAGGAAGAGGTTGGAAGGAACCGTCGTCGTCTTGAGAGCCGCCGAGGAAACTGTGGAGTATCTCATCCGGGTCCGGAATATCATCGTCGCTGTCGGATATTTCGATTGCGGAGGTCATGGAGATTGACATCGGGTCTGGTGCTGGGAGAGTCTGAGAGGTTGTGAAGCTGTGCATCGGATCTGGCGCTAGGAGAGTCGCCTGCGAACTCGCTACCACTGAGGTAGTCGTCACAGTGGTCTCCACGGTGGTCCCCAGCGTCTGCCCACCAGTAGCCGGACCAGCGATAGCTTGAGCAGCAGTTTGCTGCCCTTCGATGGCCTTCCCATTCTCATCCACCACCCCCAACAGTAGCCCCACCTCCTTAACCCGTTCCTCGCGTGTCTTCTTCCTCTTAACCTCCCCTCCTCCCAACGCCTCCGCCACCAACTCCCTTTTACGTGCCTGGATCTTCAGCACATTCTCCTCCATCTTCCCCTCAATGACCAATCGCCAGACCGTACACTCCTTCTTCTGTCCCAGCCTATGGACTCGATCAATGGCCTGGTCTTCCACCGCCGGCGCCCACCAGGAGTCGGAGAGGATAACCTGGTTTGCTGCTACCAAGTTTAAGCCGACGTTGGCTACAGCTAATGAAGCGAGGAGTACATCAGGGCTGTCTTCAGCGCGGTTAGAGAAGTCGGCTATGGAGCGGTCACGTTGCGCGGGGGTTAAAGAGCCGGTGAGGACTGTGAAAGTGATACCCGCGGCTTCGAGGAGCGGTTGAAGCAGGGTCAAGAAGGAGGACCACTGAGAGAAGACGACTGTTTTAGTACCAGGATGCTTCGCCTTGGTGGTCAAGAGGATGTTGATTATCGCATCAGTCTTTGAGCTGCCTCCCTTTGCATCCGGCACCGGTTCGTACTCTTCCGCAGCTTGAGCGGTAGCAGTTATCAAATGCCCAGCGTCTGGCAAGTCGCAACGGCATAGGGGACATTTCTTCTGAAGCTCTATGACTTTTGAGATACAGTCGCCTCCGAAGACATGTTTACAGGTTGTGATCATGGGTTCATGTAGGCGTTCGAAGCAGATGGCGCATTCTTCGCTTGCCTCTACAGCAATCTGTAATAAATCCTGAAGTGCTGCTACGTTCTCTGGGTTGAGGTTTGTGACTTGCGGGATGTCTGCTAACTTTCGGAGGGATTCTAAGCGCGCGCCACAGAGAGCTGTGTGGTTACAGACTTGCCGCATACGTAATAGAATCTCGAGGAGGAAACGGTAGGATTCACCGCCTTTTTCAGTGTAGCGGCGCAATAGACCTTGAGCTTCGAGCTCGAGGAGTCGGTATTGAGCTGCCTCTGATGTACGGAAGGGGATGCGTTGGATCATCTCGGTGATCGGAGGGAGGCCGAGCTCAACAAATTTCATGTCTTTCACACGCCGTAAACAGGATGTGGCCATGAGGACTTGGATCATCTGGGATGCGGCTGGGTCTCCACGGGCAAGAGGACGGACTAGGGAGCGGTTGAAGATGTCCCAGTCTGACAGCCCTCCAGAGTAGCGGAGGAAACAGATGAGTGAATAAAGATCCTTTAGGGAGTTGACGATAGGTGTACCCGTTAATGCCCAGCGAGATACGGCGTCGAGGTTATAGGCAGAAATGGTGGTCTTGGATTTGGGGTTGCGGATAAGGTGTGCTTCGTCCAGAACTACACGGCGCCATTTGTAGCTGAAGAGGTTCTTCTTTTTGCTTTGTCCAAAGTCGGAGGATAAGGTTCCATAACTGGTGATAACAACATCGTATTTACCCAAGTTCTTTGCCTCGGATTTTCCTGCCGCGTGGTATCTGTGAACCTTGAGTTCATGCTCCGGGGCGACATGCTGCGCCATCTGGTCAGTCCAGTTGGACATAACCGAGACTGGACAAAGGATGAGTGTGCCAGCAGTACACTCGCTGGTATCGACCTTCTTATCAAACTCCAATTCTTTCTCTTTATCAACATCCGCGACAATCAACGAAATTGTCTGCAGCGTCTTTCCCAGCCCCATATCATCCGCCAGCAATCCTCCAGAAGTCAAAACCGGATCACCGGTACTGAAATTCGTTGCAACGTTTGTGTACTGTTGATTCCCAGACGCTTTCCACATCTGCACCACGTCATCACCAAGCGGAAGCTGGGGATGCTCTCTCTTCAACAACCATGCCAATCCCTGGAGCTGATACGGCAGTAGCTGTGTCTTGAGCTTGGTCGGTTGAACCGCAGATGGCAGTTTTTCCAGATCCTCCTCGCTGGTTCCAAACTTCTGAACCATTTGTGTCACTTCACGAGGGTTGATGACCTCGGTCCCGCTCTTCAAGAGCGCGTTGTAAGAAGCATCGATAAGCTCCTGCGGTGTTGGTCCGAATCCGGCAGCCAATCCTGCCTGAGAAGGGGAAGGAAACAGTCCCGGCTCATTCGGAACCCAGCCCATACTCTGGGAAACAATGCTCTCCCCTCTCGATGGGCCGGTTCCCCGTTGCCCTCCGGCTCTCTCTTTACCCTTTTTTCTCCCGGAGTTTCTAAACCGCATCGTATTTTCGTCTTCCCAAAGTTCAGTGTCCATATCCGAATCAGACTCATCAGAATCAATTTCAGTAAATGGAAAGGTTCTCTTAGTATAGTTAATTCTGCTTTTCTTTTGACGGTTTATCTCCTCCAGCTTCCTATGGGCTTCCTGGGCCTTCCTATCATGTGCCTCTTGCCATTGCCTCCGGTTCTCAGCGACTACCCTCTCCTCGGCTTGCTTCTTCGTCATAATCGCTGTGTTTCTCTTGGCTTTCTCAATAGCTTTATGCTCCTCCGACAGCACCGCTTTTGGTATTTTTGCATTCCTGACAGCAAAAATAGACGCTGCTCTCTCCGGGTCCCTGGCCGGCACCGTCATCTCAAATCGTATCGGCAGCTCAAACTGTGTTTTCACCCCGCATACCACACCTTCTAGCTTCATCTTCCTTCCATCAATAAGCGGCGCAAGTTTAGCAGCGTATTCACGAGGGATATTCCCAATAGTAGCTCCCTCGACATTTTTAATATTGATGCAGTTTTTGTCGTACTGATTATCCGGTTGTCGGTAGAAAGTGAGTTGTTCACCGACTGTAGCGATACCGTCGTAATGTCTTATACCAACGGCGACAGATTGGAAGGTCATAAAGCATTCGGTGGTGTCGAAGGGGTCGTAGCGTGATTCTTGTTGGAGGACCTAGGGAAATAAGACTAGCGAAACTAATGGGGGGGATGATAAACAAAGGGGGCACTTACTTCGGCCCAAATTTCATCGTCGTCGTCGTCGTCGAAGAGATCTTCGTCTGAGTAGGGGAAGGAAGGCCTGGGGGTGGAGAGAGGAGTTTCGGTGGCAGATTGTGCATGGACGCGGGCAGGAGCTAGTGTCTGAGGGGCGGGCATTGCTGAGCGGGAAGGCTGATGAGTGGGTGGTGGAGGATGGCTGATAGACGGTGTTTGAGATATGCCAGGCCTCGCAGGCTGATGTGTAGCAATGGATGCCACTTCGGCCCAAATTTCATCGTCGTCGTCGTCGTCGAAGAGATCTTCGTCTGAGTAGGGGAAGGAAGGCCTGGGGGTGGAGAGAGGAGTTTCGGTGGCAGATTGTGCATGGACGCGGGCAGGAGCTAGTGTCTGAGGGGCGGGCATTGCTGAGTGGGAAGGCTGATGAGTGGGTGGTGGAGGACGGCTGATAGACGGTGTTTGAGATATGCCAGGCCTCGCAGGCTGATGTGTAGCAATGGATGCCACTTCGGCCCAAATTTCATCGTCGTCGTCGCCGAAGAGATCTTCGTCTGAGTCGGGGAACACTGGCTGACGGGTGGAGAGAGGAGTTGGAGTGGCATATTGTGCTTGGTGGTGGGCAGGAGCTGGTGTCTGAGGGGCGGGCATTGCTGAGCGGGAAGGCTGCTGAGTGGGCAGGGGAGAACGGCTGATAGACGGTGTTTGAGATATGCCAGGCCTGGCAGGCTGATGTGGTGTAGCAATGGATGTCTGGGGCTGTGAATTGTTTACATGACGCGGGTAGCTTGGACCTGGTATTGCGGTCGGTTGGCGCTCCTGAAATAATGTTGGCTCTATTTCCCAGAATTCTCGATCTCAAGAATGCGGAATGTAGCTCAACTCACCACTGCAGCCTGTCCATTCGACACCTGACCAGTCCTGTGTGTCATATATTGCTTCGACGGTTGAATCCTTGGTAATTCTTGTGATCTGGGACCCCTTGGAGCACCCGAAGGAGCACGCTGCCAACTATCGTGCTGCCTAATTACCTGCTGAGTGATCCGATTCCCTCCATTTTGCCCTTGAGCGACCCCCGCAACCCCCGCAAGACTCGGAGCAGTAGTCAAACCTGCGCGGCCTTTGTGGGCGGCTGTTTTAGAAAGACCTTTGGCGCCATTGATGCACGCGGTATGCTGGAACCCTGCTGAAGGCAGTATATTTACACCCGCTGAGGATCCAGAACTAGTGTTGGCTGGTGAAGACCGTGAAGCTGAACTTGCGGTCCTAGCGACAGGAGTGTTGACAGCGGGGTGTGCTTCGGCGGGGGAGGCGGTATTTCCGAATGCATTTGTCTTTTTCGAAGGAGGGGCTTGTGAGTTATCCCAGGGTGGTCTGCGCTTCGATTTCGATGGAGGGTATGGAGATGGAGGGGAAACAGGAGGTACCATGGTGACCTTTGTTGGCTTTGTTGACGTCGATCCCGGGAGCTTGGGTTGTCGCGTAGGAAACGAGGATCGCTTGCTGGGTTCGCGACGCCGCATGTTGTTGGTGAGCGTGGTCACGTGATAGAGTGGTGGGGCGCGTTTTCTTGCACTGGTGGAATAAAGTGCGGAAGTATATATTTATTGTAAATATGTATATTATCGTATTGTTGTGCGATTATCGGGATTTAAAAATGGAATTATTCAACTGATATTCGCTGAAGATGTTGATTGAAAACATTGAGGTCGAGGCCGAGTGATGAATCCGCGTTGACTGCACCTGTAGAGAACTAGTACTCCATCCGAATGATTCATCATGAGCCAAGACACTTGGCGCTTTTATCATACAGTAGCGATCGCTGAGGCTATAGCAAATCCAGCGTAACCGAAGACTGAAACTTCTAGTGGAGGACTTCCCGTCGAGCTATTCGCGCGCTTTTGCTATAGCGTTTTGCTGTAAAACAACATAAATCGCTTTGATTTTTTTTGTATATTAATTCAACGTGATCCTGACCCCCTCACCTATTTAATTCGAGAGCTACAAGTCTTGAATGAATCGGTGGGTGGCGCAATGAGTATGTCGTTGATGTTGCTATTCGACGGAATAGCGCGACGGGAAGTCCTCCAGTATTCTTGGCATGTCTGACTTCATGATGACAGTGATGGATATAGAGAGGCGTACACATTTCATCGCGCTAGCTAACCTATAATGACACTTACTTCAAGGCTATCGTTCGCAGCTCGACTCCATGGGCATGATAGTTCACGAATTTTATGGCACAGGATTGACACATTTCATAGGAGGTTGCAATGTGTCTATTTCTAATTAGCTGCCAACCAACGCCACCAGCTACAAAACCAATCCGCATCCCGAATAGATTCAAAAGCAATGCCGTTGATCCGAAAAGAAAAAGAAACCCAGGGCTGGAAAGAAACGCCGTGCAGAAGGAACACTGAGAAGAAGAAAATCTGAGCAGAAAGAAGCGCCGAATAGACGGAACACCGCACAGCACGCGAAGCCGAGATGAACGCAGAGTCGAGAAGAACCACGAAGAAACGTCGACTCCAATAACTTCACAAGCAGAAGCCCATCACGCGGGCACTTCTACTATTCCTCAGCCTCATTCATCTCCCGATCCTCGCTTTCACGTTGAACGCCCGCATCGTTCAAGAACCCGGTCTATCCCCTCTATTAGCATCATCCTTCCAACAAAAACTAATATAAGAAAATCAGGTGAAGCATCCAGTCTTGTAGGATAAATCCCCAGCCCCAGTCATCGACGAGTCCCTCGGTTGTTGCCATGGCATAGTCCATGATGTTTCAGATGCCATCGCCGGCGAAAGCCATCTCTTCAGGGGTGGCTTCGGTATCGGACGAAGGAGTGGTAGGCGGGGAAGCGGTGGATAAATAAGCGGATCGCGAAGAAGCATTGGGGGAAGAAGCACTAGCAGCGGAAGAAACCACGGGAGAAGAATTAGCAGCCGAGGGAAAAGAGGCATCAGCGGTGGGAGAAGAAGCGGCGGCGGCGGACAACGAGGCCACTGGGGTGATAGAAGAAGCACCATCGATAGGAGACAAAGCAGCAGCGACGGCTACACGAGCAGCAGGAGTGGCGGCAGCGACAACGGCAGCAGCAACCGGAACATCAGGATGTGCGGCAGCAACGAATTTGACGATGGCAGTGGCGGAAGGATTTGCAGCAGCAATTCTAGCGGCCACATCAGTGTACCAATTCTCACACAGAGAAAGGTATCACTCCGCCCGCATGTGGAAAGGCCGCGTGTTTTGCACCACACGCAATGCTTCGAGACACGCTGTATCAGATTCAAACAATTTTGATTACTATACTTCGTATATTCAAACAAAAGATAGAACAGATATAATTATCAACCAATAACAAATACTGGCAACAGGCATGTGGAAAGAAAAAGAAAAAAATACCAGATATTAAAACAGGACCAAGTGATATTAGTATTAGGTCCAACTGCAGGCAAATGTTTTTTGGTTTTTCTGTCGCCCCTTTTTATTTTTGTTAAACTTCACGTCAACTTCCACCACAGTAATTTTACCTAGCTCGACCCACCACCACTAGCCAATTTACCCTTCCCCTTTTTGTCTTGCCGCACCTTTATTTGTTATCCCTAGTGTCCTTCGATCTTCGAACTTCGAAGGTCAGCCACAGGCTTACCACTCGCTTTATCCGGTGTTGCGCACTTATGTTCTGTCAGTTATCCCTCTCACTTTACCGTGTCAACTAGGACTGCTGAGCCAAGGCTTGAACCTCCCTGGAAATTGGTCCGGGTATGATCTAGGTCTCCTCGAAACTCCAATCACACCGGAGGGTCCAAAGAGACCATATCATTTCAGAGAACAGAAACCGCCATCGCCGTTGGTGATCGTTATCTTTGTCAAGACCCCTAGATTACGTCATCCCTTTTGCTACGAGTATGGTTGGACCTCTCTGATTCCTCGCAGGACTGTGGGAAAAGTTAGAACCAACCGTACTGCGGGTATCGCTGCTTGAGGTGTGCTACCGTTGACTCGTTGAGATGAGACTCTGTTAACAGGGCCATTTCCATCTTCCGATCTTTCATGAAACTGAGCAAGTCTAGTACCTTGTTCTGGGCAAGTGCGCCTTTCACATTCACGGTACACAGACGCATTTTGGGTTAATTGGTTAATTAGTATTAGATTTAATTAAGTACGTGTTGGTTTACTCGAGGGAGAATATAGGCGAAAGTCACAGCACGCAGAAGATCAAAAGAAATTATTTTTGGTTTTTAAAGGATTATATTTGTATACTAACTACGATGAACTAACTAAAATAGAAGCACACAGATGGTAATAACAATACCGAACAAAGAAAAATAAGAAACAGACAAGCATATGGTAGAACCAATTACGCACAAATGACAAGACAAGATCAACTTTATAAGACCAGGTGGAATCAACCACTGTGGTAGGAATATATATATAGAACAAAAACAAGGGCCATGTGATTATGGTATTAGACCCAACAAATGATGCGCAAACCTAAGTGCTATTTTATACCCGCAATCTGGTCAATGTGAGTCGACTAACTATTGTGGCATATAATCAGGTATTCATACCAGGTTTTTGGGGCTCATGAAGCGCTAGTGAATTTCTCTGTGTAGAAAATGTCACCGTCGCGGATTATTTTTGGCGCTCGAGATGAATAACATGTGGTTTATTTAACTTACTGCGTAATAAAATTCAGGTGGGGGTGTGGTTTAGTGGTATAATTCCTCTTTAGCATAGAGGCGGTCCGGCGTTCGATTCGCCGCTCCTCCATTCTTTTTTTTTTGACATCTTTCACTGCAGTGCATGAACTGGCTTTTTGCGACACTCTGCAACAGCTCCAGCTCTGTTTGAAGGTTAAACACGTGTATTAATTGAATATATCCATATCTAACATCTATCTGGATCTCCATCCATATACCAAATACCAAAATCAAAAGACAACATCTCTAAACTCAAATCCTCTACAGTCGCACAGCAGCACGTAGCCCTCTAATAACACTCTAACAGACTAAACACTCAACAATTCCGTTAACTCAAACAAGGGATTGACCTAATTCTTGGCGCACCAAATCCATGCGGGCAGCACCAGTGCTTCTTCATGAAGAATCCATAACCAGCATTAGTCATCCTGAAAAGGCGTTTGTTTTGGCATCCACGTTCGCACTTGCTCCAGTAACAAGGGTTTCGCTTAGCTATCTCTCCAGAGTGTTCTCCCTTGGTAACATCCATGGTCGATTCATCGATGTCTTCGGGAAGGCGGGAGCGTCCATTCAGCTGGAGAATATAAAAACAGTAAATTACATGGCCCATGAATAGCAGATTGTACACGTCTAGCGCATCTACTTTACAGTGTCGTGTCTCAACATTACATGCCTTGTCCGTCATAGTCGACGTATTAATCTATACCAATATCAATATTTCCATCATCTCCAATATCACTAGTCTCTAGCTAAATACGGTAACGCTGCGCTTAGGAAGTCTCGGGGGCGTAATCGATTAACATTACCCATCTGCACTTTGTTAGTATGCACTGAGAATTATGGTAACAGGTAAGAGTGTTACGTGTAAAAGATGAATTTTAAAGTGCGGTGATCAGAAAGTGGCGCCTGGCGGCTATTAGATAACCAGCTAACATTTTTGACGCCCGGGGATATGCCGAGAGACGATTCTTGGTGAGGGATTTTGGAATCCACACTCCTCCAGTTAGCGGATTCTTTGACCCTGGCATCGCTGCTACCTCAGTCTTCAATGTTGGCGCGGAATGTGCAACTATTTGGCACACTATACACACTAGATATGCAGTCCGGAGTCGATGTGAGGAATAGCTACTACGAGAAGAATGCGACAGACATTCGGCAGCGACCCCCTCGCTGTGTGATTGAGAATTTTGAATCTTTCGTGAAAGGCATCAGTATGATGGACCAGAGTTATAAAACATAGCCATTCGGACGCCGATTTCGGAAACATCATATCAACACTCTCAGCTTCCACAGCCAGTGTCTATCACTTCCAGCTTCTATCGCTCTCTATCTTCCAACAGTTTCCGAAAGGTTCAGCAAGCATGTTTCCACCCGTCCATCCACCAGATCTTCTTTTCAGCGTCTTTACCAACCAATCACCACCGTAACTATGAAGGTCGCCATCACTATCGCCTCTCTCTTCATGATCTTTACCCCCACCATCACCGCTCTTACCCAACGCGAATCCAACATCAAAAGCATGTCCATCAACCCCCGTGGACGGCTTGAATACCCCGTCTACTACTGTAAGCGTGATTTCTTCAATGACGGTTTCGAACGTTCCTCAGCCTGTAAGCAAATGTATCTCAGTCCCGGCGAGTGCCGGTACGTTGGCCAGGATTACAATGACCGGTAATACCCCCATGCTTCCCATGGTTGTCAGGGGTTTGCGATACTGATGAATCATAGCATCAAGAGCTACATGGTCGGAGGAGGAATTTGCTGTGCATTCTACGACGACTGGAACTGCCAGGGCATTATGTTCAAGGCTACTCCAATGCGTGAGAAGTGAGTCCCCCAATCCTAAGATGATTATATACAATGGGTTACTAATGAAAATATAGGACTCTTCCGTATCGGTTCAGAGGAAGAATTTCCAGCATCAGATCTCAGAGTTCTTGTGACCGGCTGTAAATATTTGAGATTTAAGGCCGGAGATGTTGCATATATGGACAGGTCTGAATTCTGGGCCCATGCATTACAACATTTTCAAACTAGTTGGAATCTTGTGCCAGTCTACTGTTGAGGTCCGTTGAATTGAATTTGTATACTCGATTTCTGAATGAAAGCGTTGAAGACTAAAATGACTGGGTGGAAATTGTAAATCAAACGTACAATGAGCTGCTTCTGGAAATTCATCAAAGATGAGAACTTACCATTTCGTATAGTACAGCTTCTGGCTAGCGCTCTTCCAAAGAGTTGCATAGTTTTCGGAAACTCTAAGCACTGTAAAAGTCCGTCCTGTTTTTATCGGTGGCAATTTACGGGGTTCCTCCCATGTCAATGAATAACAAGATGGGGCGGCGACAATCTCTGGTTTGACTACAGCTTCGTGCATAAAATCTTGTTGCTTTTGCTGAATTAACGCTGCTTGACATCTGAGATTGCTAGAAGGGGCCGAAATTTTGCTAACGGGCATGTGAGGGAGGTTTTGCATGGAGTGTCACTCGATTCCGTGATCAGCCATTTCTACGGCGCAAGATAAGTAACGCGACTGTTCTCCGAATGCTTACCCGACAGTGCTTTCACTGGTCTTTGTAGCTCCCTGTAGGCTTTAATCCCTGAAATTCTAAATTCTCAGGGATCATGTCACAACTTTGCGTGTAGTCAATCGCCTAACTGCTTACCTGAACGTGTCTTGAGGCCACTGGTCATCCCAATTCTTTATCGTGATTACTTACGAGCGAGTATTACGCCTTTGATACGAAAAGTGATGCGTATTACTATCGACCCCAATAGAGTCACGGGAAGTCATCCACTTCACTTTTCTCTGGGAAAACCAGAGTGGTAATTGACTGTGGTCTTTGGTAGGTATGCTAAGTCCACATGTGCATTCCTCACGTCTCGAGGATTTGAGAAACCTGTACCATGTACCCTGCATCATGATTTCGGTGTCGAGAATAAACCACACCTGCCTATGCTCGGGTCAAAGTTCTTATAAAACTCCCAGAGATCATCAGAATGTTAACCTTCATCAATCCATCCAGCATTTAAACTCGTAGAGGGTCCCCCCATTTTCAACTCTGTCATCGTCTAGTTGAATATACCGCAACTCCTGGAGTCCTAGTTCGATCATGATGAAGTTTTCCACCACAATCCTATCTTTTCTTCCTCTCCATGTTACACTCTCCTACCCACAACCCAACGCAACTCCATCTCCGTCTGAAGAACAGTCCCTAGATCGCCATTAATTTATGAAAACATTTCAAATCTCTAAAAAAAAAAAACAGAACTCGACACCTTAACGTGTAAACCCAACCATTTCTAAATCATTGGATGAACAGTGGAAAAGAACTGACGGACCCTCTCTTTTTGAGCTTTTTATATGTTAGGCTGGTTAGCAAGCTTCATCAGACATCTTCAACATACGTTCCTCAGCCGGATCGCCTGTCAGGTCCCGGCTTCCCATAAAAAAGCGGACGCTACGTTCCAGAGGTTCCATGTGAAAACGTTGCGGCATATACCTATTCCCGACCATCCGTGCTATTAAGCCACGTATGTATGAGACCCGCAGGCCTGTAATTATGATGAAGTTTTGAAACTTTTGTTCAATGCCACTGAGCGCGAATCGATTACATTGCAAGCGGTGTTCATTTCAGTGAATGTTAATCTCACCTGTTTTTAGGTTGGTGCACATACTGTCCAGTACGCTGTTTTTGACACGGAGTACATTTCACATTCAACAATCAGTGATACCATCCCATTGCATTATTCGCTGCTTGACCCCGCGCTAGCAACAGTAACCACTCGAGAATGGACATGCTGGAAATTAAGATACAGGAAACTCCCTAAGCACTAACAGAAGTAAAATACAAGATATCCGTAATTTTCGAAATGCCATGAAATGATAATAGATGGCCTTTCCCAACCTAAAGCTCCACGGCAACATCTAACAACCATTTGCGTGACGACTCTTCGCAAGATCGTGAAGAGCTGCCTGTGAATACGCCTTGTTTGACTTGATTATCTTCTGAATGAGTTCTTCGACAACGTCGATATCATCGGCCGGAACCTGATATATAGGAGCCCCAAAGTACTTTTGAATCTCCCTGAGTTCATCCCAACTGCGCTTATCGTGGACAAAAGTGATGGAAACTCCAGCTCTTCCGTAGCGACCAGTGCGTCCAATACGGTGCAGATAAGTAGTAAAATCGGGAGTATCGTTCATAGTTCTCGGAAGATCGTAGTTGATGACCATAGATGTAGTGGTGACATCGATACCTCGTGCGAGGAGGTTAGTGGTGATCAAGACCTGGGTTAGGGTTAGACAGGAGTATGAAAGCAACTACGCAGAACCCCTACCTTAATTTTTCCCCGGCGAAACTCGTCGATGATGGTGTCACGTTTTGCGGTAGTCTCAAGGGCGGAATGGAGAACGTACACAGTGTGTCCATCTTCCTTCATCCGACGTGCGATTTCATCGGCGACGATGCGGCGTTTGACGAAGATGATACTGGAGGCGATTGTCATGGTGTGACTAAATGCTTTGTCAGTGAGATTAAATTTAACGCACGGATTGCCAAACGTACTAGAGTGCGACGAGAACCTGGTACTTCTGGCTCTCATCCTTGCAATCCATGTAGATTTGCTTGATGTTGCCCAAGGTCAACTCGTTTTTTCGGAGGGTTAGCTTGGCAGCATTTGGACAAAAGTGCTGGGAGAATTCCAAGATCCTGTCCGAGAAAGTTGCACTGAACATCAAAACTTGCGTGTTGGATCCGACAAGTCGCTTTAGACGAAGCGACTGAGTTCCCATATCTCCCTGTTCTAAGAGAGCATCCGCCTCATCGAGAACCAAGATCTTGATATTTGCCGTATCGATAACCTTACGCTGTATCGCACTAACCACAGTTCCAGGGGTACCGATGATGATATGCGCATTGCACTTTTGCTTTAGGAATTCTGGTCCGCGAACAGCAATCGCGGTCTCCAGACTGTAGTTTTCGGCAGCGAGATCATTTGTGTAGGTGATGATTTGTCTTGCCAACTCACGAGTTGGTGCGATACATAACGCCTGCGGACACTTTTGAGTGACGTCAACACGGGCCAACATAGCGATTACAAAAGCTGCCGTTTTACCAGTGCCAGTCTGACTCTGACAGACGAGGTTGATGTTGTCGTGCTGCATGAGTAGTGGGAGGACGGTGGCTTGAACATGAGACGGCGCTTTGTAGTTCACGCGGTAAAGCGCGTGTATGATGTCCTTGGGGCTGCACGATGATCTTAGCAGTCGTAGATAGTTCATAGAGTGATGGATACATACAGACCCAGTTCCTCGAACTTTAAACCCGAACGAAGCTTGTTGCTGTAATCCTTTCCGTCCGGTCCCTCGAGATGAAATTCCAAGTCTTGGAGATCAGCCTGAGCTTCGATCGGTTTTGCTGAGTCAGTTAGGTTCATCGGCTGCTGAGTAAAGCCTTGCATCTGGAATGAATTCACACGACGGGCCTGCTCATCTTCTTCGGAACGTGCCTGCGTGCGCTGTTGGTAGACAGATCCGAATCCGCCTGATTGTTCAGTATTATCAGGGGGATTCATGTCGGCAATGTCGAAGGTGATTTGGTTCGCGTGTGGGATAAAATGAGGGGTTGGGTGTGGATCGTGGAGGTGGAGCGCAATGGTGGGAGGGGAGTAGGTCTGGACGATCACCCAAATCCAAAAGAGAAGGGTTGTCTTGAACGGCCGAACCCCGCTGTCAACGAGGTTCGAAAACGACACATGCAGTTTGCTGAAACAAACCCCATGACAGATTTTCAACTCTATGCAATATTTCATCGTTTCTGAATCGAATATCTGACGTATGGCGTGAATCTTTCAGATTGCGAAACGTTCCGACAGGCAAACAGCAAGAAAACCGCCTTTTTCTCTGTCTATCAGTACACTGCACCACCCCGCGACCGGCAATACTGAAACTTCCCACAAACACTCTCCACAGCAGATTGAAGAACGATTGCCTTTCTCTGACTTCTATGTTGCAACACCTTGCCTGTTCTCTCAATCTACGTAATTTTCCTTCCAGCGCCCATAATGTTAATGTCGCCTCTCCAGAATCCTTCTTATTACGCTCACCCACATAGACCATCCTACCATCTTTGCGGTACTCGACTTGATGCTTCTTGAACCAATTGACGTCTAAGGTATCACATGAAAATTGAAAACTCCGTAACCAAAATGCCGCTTTATGCATCAATATTCTGACTGGTGAAGAATTCTTTTCCGTAAGCCGCCTGCCTATGAGCGAAAAATCCAACAAAAATCAAGCTGCTAACGGATCGATTTCCATCATCCCGGATCATGTAGCATCACTGATATCAACTGTGTAGTGATTTTCCATGATACATACTGCTGATGTGCAGTCAAGCCAGCGGCTACGGGATCAGAGCAAATCCCATTGACTGTATAGGAATTTGAGGCTGCCAGAATCCCGAAGGGTAGTTTATTCTGCCACACATATCAAGCGCCAAAGTCATTTCAGGCAGCCGTCCTGGAATAGGGGGGCTGGAATATCATACGCATAGTACTTAGTGTACAACCTCCCCAGCAACCACAGGATCTGAATAACTTGAGCGGATACAGCAAATAACAAACACCACCCACGAGCAATGTATGAGAACGGCGCGAACATGCATTCCGGGATTGCCGGAATTTCGCTCGACTCGACATTTCGTCGCTAGGGGGTATATAATGACACCTACCTCCCGTGCAATCCGCCTTTTCCTTCGTGTATTATTCCTTGTCCCTTTAGTTTTCGGAGTTAGCGTTTAGCTTTTTCGTTTTGGTGTCCTGGAGTCCGGGGTTGTTCTTTGTTCTTTTGTCTTCTCCGGTACCTGGAATATCTTGTTCTTTCGTCAAATCTCCTTCTTGCGCTTCTCCGGTGTATCGCAAATCTCTATCCTGCGCATGCGCTTTTGCAATACCACAGTCAGAGAATTAACCTCCTCGTCGTCCATTTCCTTCTTATCAAGGCTTCTTTTCGCTTTCACTCTCGTAATATCGTCCTTCTGTATATGTACCGAGAACCGAAGTAATCCACTCGAAATACGTACTGTACCGTACTCTGTAGCTCGAAAAACATCACATCCATCTTTTGCTGGGAAAACTGAAACCTGCATATCACCGCTTAATTGACGATTCCATCGATACTTTTCAATTCCATTACCCAGTTCCGCGGAAGGTCTGCCTCAGTAATACCATGTGCCTGCAGATTAATGTGGGCGCCAATATTGTGATCGGTCCAACGCAAACTAAGTATGTCATGGAGCACTGCATGCTTCTGGATAGCGACGAGAAACGTCAGTCTTAGGCCTCCGATGGGAACACAAGCGATTGATGTTGAGCAGCCATACAGTTGACTGGAGGTATTGAAAGCTGGACACGCGTCTCGATTGGGGCGCAGATTCTGCGCGGAAGTGCAGGGGGTTGTGGAACGGGAAAGTCGCGACTACAACGACAATATGTAGGGAGGACCCTTAGTAAAACCGATTTAGTCCCGACGCTGCTCCCAGATTCCCACGGTCACAATTCATTGGCTCCAGAGCTTGTGCGGAGCACCTCCATTTCCCACACCTCCATTTGTTGCTCGTCCTCTTGCATGTACAATATGTAAGACTGGTGTTCCGGAGTGGCATCGTCTAATACCAACATCAGCGGAACATAAACGTTGAAGTTGAGTCAACCACACTCAAAACTCTCCATGATGGACCAGAGCCATCTATTCTTATGATAGTCTCAGACACAGTCGTTTGGACGAGGCTTTATAAATGACCAGGTGTCAAATCGGATACGTTCAGAAGCCACGTTGGTAAGCATCGTGAGGCGGAGATAAAGCTACAAGGGTTACATGTTAGAGGCTTTTCGTTGTATAAAGATGCGCGGCAGCGATGGGCAGCCCGGTATCAAAACCTGAGCTCGCAATCAGTTCAAGAAAAATCAAGTCGGATACGGTAAGGACAGCAGGATCATACAGATTTAAGGGAAATGTAAGAATGCAATGTGGACGACAGACGAGGAACAAAGTAATCTTGATAACTAATGGTGCAGTGTGGGGAGGATGAATGTAGCGGCCTCTAGTCGGCAGAGAGACCGCAAAAGCAAGTATTCGGATCGGAAGCAAAAGGATTGAGCTTATGAGATATGTGTGGCGCAGGTTTATTGATTATTGTCAGAATAGAAAATAGAGCGGAAATAAGTATACTAATGGAATACTTCCCGTAACATCTGGAGACCCTCCAGATCAACAAAAACTCCCTGAAATCTTAATATTTTTTAAATTTCGTCCATGACCAGCTTCTTTTAACTTCTTTACTCATTCCACGGTTTTCGGTTTTTAATTTATTTTGTGGTTGCATGAGTTTTTCCTCATCTGGAGCTCTTCCGGTTAGAACCCCCCAGAATTCAAACACCCCGTCTGGCACCATTAACCAGTTATCAAAGTGCCTTTCCTACCTTCTTATTCTTTTGTGATTTATCGTGATTCGAAGTTCCGCCTCCGGCCTAACTCGATTTTCGGCATAGCGTAGAATCGGCAAACCAACCGCGGACCTGTAACCGCCACCCAAATCGGCCACACAAGCAGGACGTAGTCATAGCATTATGCATCGGATATCAAGATACCGCGAAGTCAATCCGATTTCCTGCAGCCCTTAGACATCTGTCGTGAGTCTTCCGGAGGGGTGGAATTGGCTTATATCTTCTGTGAGCTGTTAATTACGTGAATTGGATTGAAATGGTTTGAAGATAATACATATGCACAAAAATATGGTTGCGACCTGTGCCTACACGGGTTGCTTCGCCGACGGGACTGTCGTCCACACTAGAGTAGAGCACCCGAACATCTTGCGAAGACTGAAAGTGCGAAACCCGCACCCTGGTGGATGCTTGCGGCGCTTGCGGCGGGTTTGAGCTTTGTAGCCGATTGCCGTTCTATACTTGGTTAGGCAGCCTCAGGACATGGACAAGAGTCGACACGCGACTCAACATACCTCCACTTCTCACCTCAGATTCGACAGCTCTCGAAAGATCGCAAGTAACTTCGATGGCCCTGTTGTTTCAACATGATCACGCGGTGCGCCCTGTGCCCTTTGACGATTAGGGGGTTTCAACGGTTGCGAATGGATGGCGAATGGATCGTCCATTCGTTTTCCATCCGAGCTAATGGATGACTTCCCATAAGCTTCAGCGGAAATCTGACTAAGCATTATCTTGCCGTGGCGCTGTAGCAACCCGTTCCCACAAGGGTTGTTGTACAACCCCGGGCTAAGCGACTATTTAACACAGCAACCACTCGAAGAGCTTCACAAATGTATCGATTATTGCTAGAAAAGATAGAAAAATTCATCTTTTATTATTACACGACACTATGTGCTATGACCCAAGATCTCTGTATTACTGAGAGGGGTGTTGGGTGTTGATGTGGTGGTGGTTTGGTGGCATCGCTATCTACAGAGCACCGAGTTTTCAAGTGCTTCGAAGCTCCGCTTGACACAACATCAACACAACAACATCATGGTAGTAAAGAAGACCAAGGTTTACATGCTTAGAATCATCTACGGAGGACTAATGGCTAATTTGAACAACTGATTTTGTGCTCGCTGTTCTTGTTCATTATGTTGAGGTGCAATCTTCAACGTTGCGGCTCAAAACAGGGGTTTTTGCGCTAGCATGGGTCATATGCAGCCACAACCAGGGCATCACCGAATCATAGATGAAGCACAAACACCAGAGTAATGCACGCCGTGATAGAGGCCCATTTGTTAAATGGACATTTACCTAGACCCCGCACCTGAGGCCCCCCTCTAGGTAAATGGCCGGCATTTAACATGTTCAACACACCATTTGTTTAGCAGGTGTACTTAGCAGAAAAATATGGCTAGACAAATGTCGAAAGCTTACGGGAAGTCGTCCACTAACTAGCATTGCGCTAGATTCAAGTAGTTCCAATGATTGTTTACTAACATGAAAGACATGCCAGACTTGCGAAGAACATAGGCAATGAATACATGGAGAAGAAACCAAGTGATATACTGTGATTCCGCCCGCTGGGCTACTACAGAATTATGCAGCGGTTGACGGTTGTTCCAACAGTTGCGGAATCGACTCGAAATGAAACATCCGTGTCAACCGGGTAAGTCAACTGAACAACTC
The DNA here is from genome assembly GCA_024516145.1 of Pyronema domesticum. Taxonomy (NCBI): domain Eukaryota; kingdom Fungi; phylum Ascomycota; class Pezizomycetes; order Pezizales; family Pyronemataceae; genus Pyronema; species Pyronema domesticum. Next base: position 43,056 of record JAJJXL010000041.1, read on the forward strand.
CACTTCCATATCAACAAACCCAAACACTAACCCCAGTTCTAGTCATTTTCGACCATTTTTTATCTTAATAGTAGGTGACAAGCGAGCAGTCATCTTGCAACTACCAACACAGCAACATCCCCTTCTACCAGCCTATCAACATCCATCAAACAGCAACAACATGGTGAAACCTAATTCTCGGGCTCCGAAACCTACCGTTGTGTACTCTACGACCCTTCCGGAAAACCTGAGAATTACCGACCCCCTCATTCTCGCTCTCGCAAACTACATCAGACGCGTCAAAACTTTGTACGCCAACATAGCTAAAGTGTCAAGGAAAAGTGAAGGAGCAGGTTATCCTATACAACATGTAAGTCAGAAGTCTCACACGTTTTGAAGCTATCTCTCGTAGGCTTATAATGTGAAGATATGGCATAAAGTATCAGCGCTGAAAGATCTAAGCTTGATCTGGTAGGCTTGGAGGTTGCCTGTCTCGTGGATGTGTGAGGAGCATTCCTCGGTAGAGCCTAGCTAGCACTACGGCGCTAATATTTTATGCCACATCTGCGACCTATAAACCTATGAGGAATTGAAAAAGAATTGAGATATGTAGCTAAATACTATTTAGACGGACGAATTAACAATCTACTCTCGGCCGCTTACAAAATACATCATAATGGCCATCAATTACAGACAACATCTTGAGCTTCCTGTCTCACCACATGTATTAAAAGCTTGTTATTCAGAGCTACATAACCGGTTTCTAATGAATTATACTAGGAAATGAAGGATGCCGCGTTAATTGAAGAGATGAATGCTTTTCTCAACAAAACAATGGAGGCTACTGAGTTTATGCTAACGGCCAATCTTTCAAGGCCTGAAATAGTTACACCGATGCGTGAGATTAATGCGATTATCTTTGCAAAGAATATCGTAAAGTTCAAGAGGACACTTTATTCGAAAGAAGTAAGTACCGAGCGCTATACAGTTTCTAATCTACTACTTATTTTTAGGTGTTATTGACTATCCATAGGCTAAAGGTGTTTGGGTTTGATTGTTTGGAAAACTTGGGATTCCGGCAAAAAGGATGATAGATTGTGTCAGCCGTATTTTTAGTGTCTGAAAACGGAGCCATAAATACATTCAGCTCTTCATCTGTGGAGAATGGATTTCAAAGCATTGAAATTGTGTTTCGTTGATTGTGTGGATATTTACTCCGTAGATCCTGTGCACGTATTTAGGACATGCACAAGCGAAGCTACTTACCTAGCGCCAGCAAACATGAAGTCTCACTCGATGAATGTACTGTACCGGGCATTACAGTTAGGACGTCAGTCGTCAGCACCCCCCCGTCCTGTCCTAACCCTTTTGGCTCTCGTCACTCGTCAGCACCCCCGTCCTAACTCAACCCCGTCAGTTTTGGCGCGTCTTAATGTCAACCCCGTCAGCACCAAGTGATAATTATGAAGGAAAATATAGTGATTTGCATTTATTATGGGGGGCCAGATTGGACATTCTATCGTCCTAAGTTATGCCCTGGTCAGAATCACCTGTCCTAAGCGTTGCCTGTTGTTTGGTTTTTTTAGGACGCGTCAGGCAGGGCGGTCCTAGCATTTGCCCCGCGTCAGCTCAACTGACCGTCCTAATTGTAATGCCCGGTACAGTACTTGAGGTGAGATTCATCGTGGATTGTTAAAGCCCATTGTATGTATCTGATCTGCTCAATAGCGGATAGGACAATATCAGTAAATTCACAGAACAGATTATGTACAGATCGGTCGAATCAACTTCCCATATGTACGTGGTCCGGTACTCGTCAAGTACAACGTCGAAGTGCGCGGGCGATGCGACAAGCCGGATCGTCCAATAACCGCAGTATTCGCATCACCGTGCCTTTCGTACGCCTGAAACGCGTATTAAACCCTTCAGGAAGCTCCCGTATGTCTTTGACGATAAACTGACGCTGAGTTTATCATGGTTACTGATGAACTCGTGATGTTATGTCGCGACACGGTGTTTTGGTGGTGAAGTGGGGTTGTTGTCTGGTGCAAGTGCAGGTGTGAGCTGCTCAACCTCCGCACGCACATTGCTGTTTCCATTGCTCAACTTCCCTTCTTCTATATACTCCACTTTTGAATTCGACTGTTGTACATCTTCGCAGCAACTCCGACTATCTGCGATCCTGCCACTAAGCCATTAACGGTCTCTATGTCAGAATCTGGCCCCCAGAATCTAAATCCTACGATGCACTTCCCACGGCGTGTATGAGGAGAGTACATACGTAGGTGTGGTACATATCCGCAATTGTTACCCCCGCATCGCTCGTTCAGCTAGCCGACGTGGCTTTACGCAGACCTATCCCCAGACATTGGTGCGATGCGTCCACCGAGTGAACTGCACCTCGAACGCCGCATGCTCAGAGTTCTAACGCGTCGCGATGGCCTCCGTTTCAGAAAAAAATGTGTCTCCTTGCCCCAAACCGGCCCGCCGCAGATATCCGATTAGAAACTCACCAATACTCTATTTACACGTCTCCCACATCCTCAGACATCTACCGGGGTTCCCACTGTCTAGGAATATGGAATTCATTTCGGCGAATCGAGAAGAAACCAGCGGGGAACTAAAGTATGTACATGGTTGTCTGGGATTTCTATAACGCAGCTTAAACATAAGGATATCAAATTCTAAACGTACTATCAAGTGTTGTGGTTGTGATAAAAGAGTTTGAATACCGCACGGTCGTGTGCCGATATGTTGAGGCTCTGCACCGCGACACGTTGCCGAAGCTGCGATGTATACCAACACCACGCAACGGAGAGACGTACTTAAGCTTTACAATTTTAACAGCTTCATTTTTAACCTACTAAAAGAAATATAGGACTGTGAATTTCGAATGTTTTGACCTGTTGCTGGTGGTGTAAAGTAGTAGTTTCGCCTCATCCAGAATCCTTCTTATTGTGCTCATCCCCATAGGGTCATGCCCCCATTTTTTCCGTACTCTTGTCACAACTCTGCTTTATGCTTCTTCAGCGGATTGACGTCTGAGATCTTGGTGTTTGTCTGCCCATACCTTCCGCGCAGCTGTATAAAATGAAGAGTCCGATTCATCTAGCCGTTGCCCTCTTAACCCTCACTGATCATGCCTGCTAACAACGTGCTCTTTCAAACGCAATAAAAATCTACCAATTTGTTGAGGGTTGACTTTCTAGTCTAACATTGTTGTGGGGTTTGGCTATGAAGATAGCGTCGGGACGAGTAGGATTGATAACTTCGGAGGAACCAGAAATGGTGAGTCTGAAAGTGATATCTGGCGATTCCGTGTGGCGATAATGGTGTGGAATCTTGGGGTATTGCTGAGAGACGATGTTCAAAGATCTGCTGCAGATCTTCCGGTAAAGTATGCTTTCGGAGAACGTGAGTTATGCCCATACAATGGCGTTTCCTGGGCCTGTCCCGGTGGTGATGTTACCATAAATGTCACACAGCAACAGCCGAGGGTTACAATCTAACGCATTTCCATGACAACCTGTACCAGCAATACTGGCAGAAGATCAGTGTTAGACTTGGCTTTAAATATATTTGACATTTGTAAATCACAAAGAAGAGCAGTAGTTTTCGATCTATGGCAAGAAATATGTGGCGGTATAAAGAAGACAGTTTTCTTAACACATCTCTATTGGAATCTGTATTTGAAAGTTCAACTGGAAACCTGCAGCGGTGGATGAGGTACGTACCTTTTGCCCAACGTTGTGGGACGTGCTGGTACAAACGCCCATGGTAGTCTCATGCAAATTATGTAAAGAAAGACGATACCTGAATTACATTCTAAGTGAGATCAGACTCTTTTCATGGGGCCTTTGTTCAGGAACGATGCGTCCCCCCCCCCCCCCCCCCCCCCCCCCCCCCCGGGCACCAAATCTGCATCTGTTGATAATGCATTCGGGTCACAATAAATCACCCGCTTCTCTCGTGTGCGTAGGGTCCATGCAAGCACATGAGATTCGAGACTCGGTCACAGCCAAGACACACACAGCATAGTTTCTGCGTGGTAGCGGCGGTCTTCCGTACTTATCACTCACAGCATGCAACAATTTATACCTTGACTACAATATTAACTCATCTTGCTACCTCCGGAACCTCCCTATTTCTACAGCATCCGTCACGCTCGAAAATATGCCCTTTAGGCAGAAAATCGGCACTTATCACCCGTAACTCGAAATGTATTGCTACCACGGGCGGCCACTTGGGCGGATATGTACATACCAATTGGCCAGAGAATAAGATGTGCATTGATCAAAGAGCAGTGAATAATCCCACGCAGCACCTGAATCCAGCATGTTGGGGACATATCAGCAACGTCTTGTGGTTTGCTGTTTGGAACCCGATTATTTCTGATCATGAAAGTTGTTTATTAGCCTGGTAAGATACTTATTGATCGTGGCAACAGTCACCAAGATTAAGGAGTCTAACTGTCCAAGTGACAACAGTTTTTGGCGCTATATAAATACACTTTTCCCATCATGCTGTTTGCTGGAACATCGACTGGTCCTTCGTACTCTAATCGGTGGCCACGCTTTGGTTCCACCTGGCTTGAAATAGTACCCCGCTCACACCTTCGTAATACGTACCCTTTCGTTTCCGAGACTGTTGGTGGTTGCTATAACCCTTACCTCCTGCACTAGTCTCATGTACGAGACTTGTGTGTTGATATTGTGTAGTACCCAAGGAGCGAGTGATCAAACGGGGGTACCTACGAACCGTAAACTGGAGATCACACTACTTATCGTAATAGTTGCAAACACTGCTAGTTGCGAGTTTATTCTGAAATTACAGGATTAGGATATCACTACACCGCGGCGACTCAGCGAGTAGTATTCAATCTTTGTACGGCGCTGCAGAAGGTTATTGTTGCGTACATCCGACCGATTGCTTCATCAACGATCACCCGTATCTGTACGCACGCGGCGACTGTCTAGAAACTCTAATTTCAAAATCTAATGACATGCTAGAGGAAATACATATAAATCCCTAGGGGAAGGGACGAGGCGAGGGGGCGGGGCTGACGGGCGCGACGCAGAGTTTTCATTAGCTTCCCCGCGCCGATGGCCGCCGCAACATCTCCATCCCCAAGGGCCCGCACCATCTCAGTAAGCCAAAGAATAAATTGAAGATGGAGAGTTAAATCATACTCCAACAAGATCGTTACTGTTGTACTGGGTGAATTGAAAGGCCTCAGTTCCGTTTCCCAAGTTACGCCTTACATCATTGAGATAATACTGATCCCACAATTTTATGATGTTTTTGGTGTCAACATCGCGGCTGGCCCTTAAAGCCGCGTGGAAAATGTCTTAGTTCGGTAATGCCGTGGGTAACATAACGTATACATGTTCCGCACACGCGCAGCTTATCCAAGCTAACAGTAACTGTGTAGAGGTTGATTAACGTTGAATGGATGGCACGGTGTGTCTGGATAGAAAAGCAGACAGAAGCAGCGCCTCCGGCATTTCCATACTCGGAATTCTATTCGAATATCGACCCTACTAAACGGGCAAATAACAGCAGCGGCCAACAGCAACAATTTCGAGCTTAACCCTCATCGAAGAGGGTTATATGTTACTGGTGAATAGAAAAGTTACATTGCGGAAGACCGACGCAAGAAAATTGCAAGTTGCAAGCTCTCTCTTTGAACGGGATGCTTACGCTTTCTATGCCGTTCAGAGGATGATGGAGCATGAGCATCATCCTCCACCGTGCATCCATAAAACCACCCACCGGCTCCCTTCCCGCTCTCCATCCACACACTCCACCTTCCTCCACCTCGCGTAACATTCTTACCCACCCGCACGTTTTGTTCGCCCTTGTTACCACTTGCATTGTTACCTTCACACTTTTTTTTACCTGCACCTATTTTTTCCTGCACACATTCTCACCTATCATTTCCGCGCAACATCAAGATCATCATGTCGTTCCAAAACGCATCATATGGGGGTAATGTCCCTCAAGCACGTACTCCCTCAGGTGAGTTGTATTATCTTTTTTGTTTTGCTTTGCTTCGCTAATCATTCATTAACCAGACTCGTCCGAGCTTGATGTATTCTGGAATCGTTTTGATAGGGACATCTCACCTTTGTCCGATATTTCTTCCGACAATCTTCCTGTCCATACATCCCAGCATGATAAGACTGTCTCTGCAAGTCATGTCGCAGACATGCAGCAAGATATCACAATGGCCGAACCCACGACGGCACCTATCTCTACGACCACTATTTATGAGGCCATTCCTTACACACAGTTGCCAGACCGCGGATATTCGATACCCGCTGGTGATGGGTCTATTACTAGACAGCGCTCAATGCAGATGTCAATGATGGGACCAATCGCACAAGCACTTCAGCGACCGACGATAATTCTCCAGCAGTCAGCAACAGAATGCATGTCACAAGCGCCTCATGCGCCAACCTCCACTGTAGCCGCCCTGTTTAACAACGTGCCAAGAGCCCCGGCGGACATCAAGTACAAACCCTCGCTAGTTGTTAAGCTGAAGGCCTCCCCGCTCCTACCAGCGACATTTCTACCGAATAGCCCCGATTGTCAGCCCAAGAGAAAGGCACAGTACACAAAGAGAGCAAAGGCCATTGCGCCTGCTCAATTGCCAATTCTGCAGTCACCTAAACCGGAACCTGTCGGCGGCCCCAGTATTTGGGCCGAAGTAAGTGTCGATTCTACTGATGCAAACGCCAGTTAACTAACCTTACGATAGATGCGGCAAGAATTGTGCGAGGCTTTCCCATTCTTCCGTAGTTATCAGGGTGGCCTATACTGCCACAATGGTGTGGCCCGAGGTGTGTTGTTGGACTCTGTTGCATCAGACAGAGATATTTGCGGTGATCGGGTGATTGTCACCCATAGGTATGTTTTTAACACTTGAATCATGGTCTTATATGTACTGATATTGCTGCAGCGGTGGAAAATCAACGCAGAACGCCGAGACTGGCGTACGCTCATTAGCGGAGGACCAGACAGTCGATGATGTCCGAATCAAGGCCCTGCGGAACAACTTGCTGTGCAAGTTTCCGATTGCGATTGTTGTTGGTGTGCAAAATCTGAATATGGTTTTATAACGCTAGGTGATGCTAATATGCTTCTGATAGGAGACAAGTATACTAGTATAGAAACTCGAGTCCCCCACCGGTATAATGTCCTCGACTGGTTTAAGGTGACACATGCGTGGGCAGAGAAAGATTCCTTCTCCGGTTTGATCCGATGGAAGTTCCGGTACGAAAAACTGGACTTCCAGAGGACAGGGTGGTGGGCTCGAGCAGAAGCTGTCCCTAACAAGCTGTGCATCCTCGAAGATATCTGCCGAGCATGTGGAAAACAGTTTCCACATGTTTACCGAAACAGCTTTATATGTTTCAACGCACAGTGCCCAGCATTTTTCAAAGTACGTTACGTTTCAGTCTTACGAAAATCAAATCAGTGCTAACATTCTTGCACTAGTTACGTGACCACGGTTACAAGGACGCTGACAATGTTGACCTCCAGTACACCGAGGAGTTTCTAAATGCTGAAACTCCTGGATGGGAGCACTTCTCCAAACCACCCACCGACCTTAACCCAGAGACCTTCTCCTTGCCTGTTGTCGACGGAAAAGTCGACCTTGATTTTGTGTCGCGGAAGGCCTGGAAAGGCTGGTGCTGCTCCAGATGCGGGCGCCTCAATAGTAAAAACTTCTGGAATCGCTGGCAATGCGCCAACACCGCCTGCTCATACACATTCACGGCGAGAGTAACTCGAGTCTTCACCCCTTTGGACCTGGCCGACGACCACCGGCCGTTGTATACGGGCTATCCTATTATCGAAGATGAATTTTCACCAGAAATCGGTATGCATAGGTCAACTCGGGAAGGGTATACTGTGATGACGTACGACCTGCCGAGAGGTGGTCGCGTTACTCACATGGTAGCCAATCTTTCGGCGAACGCCCAGGCTGGAGGTGCCGACTGGCTATTGATGGAATACCAGACGGCGGGAATACCTTTTGAGAGGTATCTTATGAATGTGGCTGGTGGGACTTCATACACGGCCCACTACACTCACAACGTGGTAAGTGCATCAATCCTTTCGCACAGATAAGTATTGATAAACTAACAAACATCACTAGGGGGCCCAGTATAAGTATGTTGCTAGCCAGCCAACCGTCACTTTTGAAGAAGCCCACCCTGTTGTGCGCGCGGCGTGCGACCTCCTGAAATGTAGAGTCAATTGGATGCACCCTGAGGTTGACTTCAACGAGATCCTCAGCGTGGGATATCTTGAGGACCAAGCAATGAATGTATTTCACTTCCCCGAATCTCTCATTGTGCCCAGATAGCTAACGTATTACAACAGTACCATCAGGATGGGGAGAAGGGGCTTGGCCCGACTGTTGCTTCCATTTCCCTCGGCTGCCCGGCTGAGATGTGTTTCCGTGTCAAGAAGACCGGGAACGGAAAGATATCGAAGCCGTGTTTGAAGCTGATGCTTCATCACGGGGATATTATGATCATGCACGGGGCTGACATACAGCGAGTATACGAGGTAAGTCTAATAATCCAAGCCTAATCTAAGATGAAGATAATACCAACGATGATTAATAGCATGCCGCAAAGCCTTTGGGCAAGTTCCGGATTGCCGCCACCGCTAGGTGGATAGATAGTGAGGAACACCTGGGAACAGCCAAGCCTACCACCAAAACCAAAGTACCCTCGGCTTTGAAGATCGAATCGCCCGCTGTTGCCCCCAACACAACTATGACACATTTAAATACGTCCAACCCTGTTCCAGCAGTCAAGGCATACTTCCGTAACGATATGGACTGGGATGCGTCCATGATCTTTGGAGACGTCCCGGAGACAGTATCAACAGCACATGTGACCGGCTGGATCCACTACGACCCCAAGAACCCGGATCAATAGTTAGAGTTGAGCAAAGAGATTTGCGAAGACTTTTTTCCTCATACGATGGGGTTTTTGATGATTGATTGAAAAGGTATGAAGAGCGACAAGTATGATTGCTTGAGTACGGAGCTTTGGTGGTTTGCTGATGACTGATCTCTTTTGTCTGATCTTTTGCAATTTTTTTTTTGACGATTTGATTGCTGATTTTCTTATTTTTCGGTTGCTTTTTTTGGCTTTCTTGTTGGAGTTTGTTCTTTGCTTTTCTTATTCGCGTTTCATGTTGTCTGCTTTTCTTGTCATCTGCTTTTCTTGTCGTCTGCTTTTCTTGTCGTCTGCTTTTCTTGTCGTCTGCTTTTCCTGTCTCTTTTGCGGATTTCTTTTGTCGATTAGATGGTTGATTTGGTTGGAGAAAGGTTTTGTATCTTTGACTTGATGTTGAGTAATTTGTACTATTGGTGGGATATAATTTGAGTTTTTTTCTACTGGATTTTAGCAGGGGGTTTTCTTTTCGGAATTCACATCTTTAGTCTTTCCACATCATTTGTTTATTCTGTTTCTGGTGTTGGTGTGTTTTACATGTTAGATGATTGTTATTCCGCTTACAGTTCCTTTTCGAGATGCTTCCGAGCCGATCCCATGTTATCTGTCGCATTAAGAACATGCGCTTCCCTGCGGCGCGGTGGTGCAGGATAAGTTAGGATTCGGGTTATATAGACTTAGGCGTAGGCTTACGCTTACGGTTATAATACTTACTCCAGATACTGTACTCTATATACAATCTCCCTAATTTTATACCATTGCTTTGCCAGAATTGCGGCTCGCCGGCAAAATGTCATGCTTGTGTAATGGCGTGGGTATCATGGGTTCAGGATGGCGTGGCCGGTGTGTGTAGTGATACACCATGACCTGAGGATGAGTAATCAGGATCATGAATTCTCATCCATCGACCAAGTTCAACGTACTGTAAGGTACTAAAAGGAATTAGACCGACACACACACTCGATTGCGCTAAAACCGCCAGTTATTTCGTGTAACCTTCCTAATTCGGCAACAACAAAGCGTTCTCACGGCTTCGCTTTCGCCCCTTTTTCACAACTCGAACGACAACATCGCCTACGGGCACCGTTGCATCGCTAAACTCACGGTTGCGCGAAGGGCGCGCGCAACAAAAAGTCTCGCCGCTGCCTCTACGGCAGTATGAACCCCCTACCCGATGCTCCTGGGACCGCTGCGGCGTCCCCCTTTAACACTCCCCGCGAGAAAAACACCGAGACACCCCTCATGGAGGCATTCCGGCTCTCTCAACAAGGCATCCTGTTCGACACCCCATCCACCCCCCGTACCATCCGTACAGGTGACAAGCGACCCGGTGCTCCACTCCTGGACACCTCTGAACGTGCCACCCAACAGGTGCGCCTACTCCGTGGTGCCGTAGATAAGCAGGAAGAACTGCTCACGGCCATACTGCAAAGATCTGGTGTGATTGAAGAGATTGCTCGCGCCCTTGATGCAAGGGTAGCCAAATTGGAAGCGGCCCCCCCAATGACCGCACAAGAAATGGCCCGACTCCTAGATGAACGAGTGACCAGGAGTGAAAAAACCATGGCCCAGACCTCGCACAATAACAGTGTGCGCGCCCTCCATGACAAGGTTGCTGCGCTTGAAGCAACACTAAACCACTACAAAGAAAAGAGCGCACAGTATGAAGAGCGCTATGGAAGTTTGGCTGCTGGACCGCAGAAGAGGGGCGAGGCAGCAAAGGAACAGGGAGCAGGTGGAGTGGCACCTCCACTGGCAGCTCCTCAGCCAAGAATGGGATCTGGAGAAGCAGAGGATCAGGATATGGGGATGGCAGCGACGGAGAGGGGAGCAGGCAGGGCGGCGCCCCTGCTGGGAGCTCCTCAGCCAAGTGTTGGAATAGACAATAAGCGGGACCAAAGAGGTGCCCGCAGTAATATCTCAGAGGACAAGGGAAATGCCCGCCCAGCCAAACCTGTGGCAGCCCGCCCCCCCACAGCTTCTCAACCTCAAGAGGTTCGCCCGCTCACCACGGCGCAAACATATGCAGCGGCCACCCGACTGTCACTAACCAACAATGATGAATGGCAGACTCAGCTGTCTAAACATCAGAAACGCCAGGCCAAAAAGCCGGCTACGATCTTCGTCCCAGCCAAGGACCTACCCCTTGAAGCCAGACGCCTCATCTTCACACGACGTGTCGGAGCCAGCACCTCACCCAAGCCAGACCAAGAACTCACGGCAGCTATCAACAACTGCCTATACATGAAGGGTGCCCCTCACTTCCACCGAGTTGCACATGTCACACGCAATAGCAAGGGCACAATTACGGCCACCTCTGCCCCCGGAGTGGACGCAAAAAACCCTCATCACACACTACCGGAATGAGATGGTCAACGCCATCAGGGAAGTAGACCGGGCAGTTCTGGATGTCCATGAACTGGAGAAGTGGATCACACTCAAGGTCCATGGTATCCCACTGAACCGCTTCATGGGCAAAGGCACACATGGGGTTCAGAAACTACAACTGGAAATCCAAGCCAACCATTATGATGTCCAGGTCCTGCCCAGCATCCGCTGGCTAGGAAACCCACGTATTATCAAAGAGCGGTACCGGGCTGGAGACATTCAGAGCTCCTCCGCAGTTTTTACTGTTAAGGGATCCAAGGCAGCCGAGACCCTAACCACCAAGGGAGTGCTCCTTGGTGGGACCCGATTTACGGTTGACTACTATGCCCAGGAAGGCCCAGACAGCCAGTGCATGATCTGTCAAAAATGGGGTCATATCCAGGAAAAGTGCCCTACGCCCAGTGCACCTCGATGTGGATTCTGTGCACAGAACCACCTCACGTCACAGCATGAGTGCCACCTGATGGGCTGCTCTGCCCCCAGAGGAACTGCCTGCCCCCATGGCAGGACAGAATCCCGCTGCGCCAACTGTGGTGGAAACCACTTTGCAAAAGACAGCTCTTGCGAGCATAAAAAGAGAGCTATTGAACAAGCAAAAGCAGAGCGCCTACGGCCTGTTCTAGGCAGACCACCCAAGCGCCCTACCTCCCCAATGCCCCCGGCGGATGCTGACTCCGCCCATGAACCTGCTTCCCCCCAGCCTACTGCCACAGACCCCACCACCCCCCCGACCATGGATGCTACTCCCACCTCAGCAGCTGAGGACAATGTGGACATGCACGATGCTGACACATCATCCAATAATTAATGATAGTACAACTGAAAGTGCTACAACTGAACTGCCACAAAAGCGGTGAGATTTTGACGGCTATAATGGAAAGTGGACTCCAGCTGGGAGCAGACCTGGTGATTGTCCAAGAGGCACCAAACTTTCATGGGTGGCGACACCCTGGGTTCGACTTCTTTTGGGTAGAAGGGGGAAGAGTAATGACAGGAGTACGAAAAGATACGAAATGGAAAATAAAACTGAGGCCGGACCTCGAAAAAGGGGCGGGAGGAGATATCCAAGTCCTCGACATGCAACGGCGTGGCCAACGTCAGGTACGGGTGGTCAATGTCTATGACGCCTTAAGACAAAGTGATAAAACTCGGCCTGCTCGCTATGCAGACTGGGCCCATATCATCAATGCAAACACCATTCTAGCAGGCGACTTCAATGCACACAGCCCTAGGTGGAACCCCCAATGCACAACACCAACCGACCACCTCTTCTTAGAGGAGCTCATGGATGACCATGACCTACGATATGTTGGGGATGGGCAAGAAACCCACAGGCAGACAGGACAACAGCGGCATAGTGTTCTCGACATGGTCTTCACAACCATGGAGCTGGAACCCCACACAACGGCCTGCAGACTGGATGACCCAGCCCACGCAACCCTTTCAGACCATGAGGCGATCTGGTGGGTAGTAGACACAGGACGACAGACTGAGGAACCCAACCTCGTCACTCGAGGCTGGGCAGTCAGCGAGTGGCTCGAAGACAAAGACAAACTGGAGGCTGCTGAAAAGGAGTGGCATTCCAGATGCAGCGGACGCCCGGCACTTGACACCTCCAGTACACCTGATGATGTACAGAATGAGGCTGAGTGGATCCGGGAGCAGTTAACGGAGATGCTCGACAAATATGCCAGAAAGATCAAGATCACGGCAAGATCCAAGAGGTGGTGGGGCCCTGAAATCAAGGCTGTGCGCCTACGGTATGGCAGGGTACGACGGGATAGACAAAGAGGGATGGCTACCTTGGCCGAGGAAAGAGCAGCCCAGAGGACTTACAAGCATCTACAACGCAAACAGAAGCGGCGCTGCTGGGTGACTTTCCTGGAAAATGCCAATGGAGATGAAGTGTGGGATGTACTGCGGTGCACCAAGGCACGCACAACAAGCGCCATAGGCACGATTGCTAATGAACGAGGCGAGCGTGCTGAAGAGGACCAGGACAAGCGACGCATGATGGCAGAGGTCTCTTTCCCGGCGCCAAACCCCTACCATGGGCCACAATGCCAGCCAGGCCCCCCAGGCAAAGCATACACCAAGGTCGACTACGACATGATCCACGCTGCCCTCTACCAGCAGAGCAACAAAAAAGCACCAGGCAAAGACTCCATCGGCGTCCCTATCATCAAGACACTACTGCAGTGGGACCCTAGCAGAGTAACGGCACTGGTGTCCCAGTGTTTACGCTTGGGTTACCACCCAGAGGAATGGAAAGTGGCCAAGGGCATCTGCATCCCCAAACCAGGAAAAAAGACCTACGACCAAGCAAAGTGCTACCGGGTCATCTCGCTCCTCAGCTGCCTAGGTAAGCTGATTGAGAAGGTGGCAACAATTCTTATCACCAATGATGTCGAGTTCCACCACATTCTACATGAAGGCCAGTATGGAGCACGCCGAGGACGGTCTGCGGTAGATGCTGCAGGGGTATTGTTAGCCACGGTCGAAGAGATCTGGGAGAAGAAGAAAATTGCAGCTGCCCTGATGATGGATGTCAAAGGTGCATTCCCAACAGTCAACCGCACCTGCCTGCTGCATAAGATGCGTCAAGCAAAGATGGATGAAAACTTGGTTCAGTGGACGGACAGCTTCATGTCCAATCGTAGAGTCGAAATCACCATGAATGGAGAGCCCGGGCTAGCCATTGAAACCAACACAGGTCTGCCTCAGGGCTCACCAGTGTCCCCAGTCCTCTTCCTAATATACATTGCAGACCTAGCGGCCCTGATAGAAAAGAAGTTGATGGGACAGTAGGGCTATCATTTGTTGATGATGTTACGTGGATTGTTGAAGGAGCCACTGTGGAGGAGGCTACCGAGCAGCTCAATAAATGTGCTGCTAAGACACTGACCTGGGCGGAGCAAAACGCAGTGCGCTTTGAAGAGGACAAGACTGAGGCCATTCTGTTCTCCAAATGCAAGGAACATCAAACAGACATTGACATAAAGGTTTGGGTTGGCCACCATGAAATCGCTTACAATAGACAGGCTATGCGCTGGCTGGGTGTCTGGCTCGATCCCAAACTGACGCTCAACCAACATCACCATAAATGGACCACCAAAGCCAAACAACAACAGGCTCGCATTGCACGCCTCTGCCGGCACCAGGGACTACCCCCAAGCAGTGCTGCCAACCTTCAGAAAGCGGTTGTCCAATCTGTGGCAACATATGGCATTGAACTGGGTGCCATTCAAAAGAACCCCCCCCGTGACAAGACTCGACTCGCAAACCTACAAAAAGTCCTCAACCAACAAGCTCGGGCAGCAACAGGCTGCTTCCGCACCACACCCGTTGGATTCCTCATGGCTGAGGGGGGATCCCGACCAGCAATAGCAATCGTCCACGGCCGCCAGGAACAGTTCAAAGCACGAATCCTGGCCAGACCAACTCCCCTGGTTCCCATACGGAGACAGAATATATCACCAACGGCAGAGGCTATCCGACGCCTCCATCAGCGCTGTGTTGCTCAAACAGGCCTGGGCACAATTGAGACTACACGACCACGCTCCGCCAGCAAGGCCAAGGGGACAATTATCATTGAACCTGCGGCACAGGCAGAGGAATCCGCGCGGCGGTGGAAAGACCTGAAGGCTGAATGCTTCTGGACAGATGGGTCTCAGCTACCAAATCGACATACAGGAGCAGCGGTAGTCCGGCATACCAATGGACAATTCGAGGCGGAGGAGTTCTACCTCGGAACAAATAAGGAAGTCTTTGACGCGGAACTCTACGCAATCCAAAGGGCCCTCCACAGTGCTCAACGCCTACTGGATGGTGGCCAGCATTTCACCAAGCTAACCATCTTCTCTGATGCCCAGGCCGCTCTGAGACGCCTACGGAACGATGATGAAGGACCGGGGCAGCTATTGACTCGAAGGGCCTTCTGGGCCGAAGACCAGCTCCACCGCCATGGGGTAAACATTGAATATCGGTGGATTCCAAGCCACATTGGCATCCCCGGCAACGAGGCTGCGGACGCTGCGGCAAAAAGAGCAGCCTCCCACCAGTGCGACAGTAGCGACAGGTGCGCAGAGAATCGATGCCAGGCCGTGAAATGGGCATCCCTGGCCCACATAAACCGCCTCGCCACTGAAACTCAGTCTCGGATCACGAAGGAGCAGATTCAGATGAAACTGTCAAAAAGCCAATCGTACAGACCCAAGAAGAAGTGGGGTATACGGAAAGCACTCCAAAAGATCCCCAAACGCAAGGCCGCGGTATTCCTCCAGCTGGCATCCGGCCATGCCCTCATTGGAACACACCTCACGCGCATAAAAAAGAAGGAGTCTGACATCTGCTGGTGGTGCGACTCGGGAAGAAAACAGACTCGCGGACATCTGTTCGGAAGGTGCAGGGCTTGGAGGAGAGAGCTGCTGGACTTGAAGAAAAAGGTCGAACGGCTTAAGGGGAGGCGAAGGGGGAGAGGGGCAAGACTGAAGGTAGTTTCCTTATTTCAGGACGAGCGGTTGACGGATGCTGTCCTAGAATTCCTGGAACAAACAGAGATAGGCAGACGATATGAGTAGGATACCATAAAGGTACCACTCTCTTCTTTCTTTATGAGATGCTACGGCTTTCTTTCTTCTTTTCTTTCATTTTTCTCTTTCCTTTGTACGGCGGTTTTTACGGGATTAGGAGATTAGGGGGCCTCACCAGGTGGCTCAGACCACGAGGACGGGATTTGGATTTCTTTTGTCCTGCATGGGCCTTTCAGGCCTCGGTCAGCGTATGATTAAATAAATAAATAAATAAATAAGGAATTAGACCGTTGCCTTCATAATCGAGACTTCACCCTACGCGAGACAAAGTATGACTTTAGATGTGTGATGATGCGCTAGAGTAGTCATCAGCAAGGCAACCAGCCGCACTACAGCTCGCCTCACTATTCAGCGGACACTGCTCAAACAAGGCTACACAAATCATAATTAAACGCCTTCACATATCATCTACATGTCTAAATTTATCAGAGATGTGTAATAGATTCCAGGGTGTTGTGTTGTGATGTTTTTCATGGTCGGAGTTTGGTGGGGTGACCTTGGTTGTCGCCGAGATGACTACTTAATGACATTCCTTGACATGCCGGACATGACGAAAGCCATACCTTGTCTCGCGTATGGTGAAATCACGAGCAGGGGGGGCAACGGTCTAGGTAAAAGGAATCATGATTTTTGCTACTGCAGCATTTTTCTAACTTGGGGTTATGTACATAATCTTAGATTGGACATAGTCTATTCAAGAGACTCGAGGTCAGTAGTGGTCCTCATTTTCTGTACCGTGCAGCCGTTCATCCCTCTTGCGTTGCTTATGACACCGCGTATTATATTTGCTGAGTCGACCGCAAAGTTTCAAAGTTTCAACACACAAACCAAGGAAACTAAACGCTCAACATAAGAATTCTTTCATATCACCTACCACAGCAGCAGCAGCAGCAGCAGCAACAGTGCACTACGTAAAATCTAGAAACCCCTTTAAAATGACAGGTATCTGTATCGCTATCAATCCTGCAGCTTCTCGCAATACGTATCGTCACGCTCCACCGGTTCCGCCAATTCTGCGGGTATGTATGTACATATGTGGAGTAGGAGCATTTTAGGCGCACACACGCGGAACGTGGCATCACATATTCCTGGAGTATACACGTGAAATAGTTACATCAACTCCTAGTTCGGTGTTTTCTGTGGTTATGTGTTACACTTGTTACACTTGTTGCGCTTGTCAGGAATCGTCGGAGTCGATGCACAGCGCCAGGCTGCCGCCCCGTGAAATAGATGAACTACATGTACTTTAACTTTAAGGTGTCTATGTACGGTACAGATGTAGCGGGCCGGGCCGTGAGTATCGCTGGCAACCGTAATGCAAAAGCTGCGTTCCCGGTGTCTCCCAGTTCGCCGGTTTCGCGAGTCTAGGTGTGCATGAATCGTAATCAGAAAACAGGGGGAGAGCGGGAGGGGGTGAGGAGGGGGGGAGGAGACGGTGGGGGATTTGGTGGGGAGGTGGGAATGGTGGGGATGGTGGGGATGTGGTACTTGGATGGCTTCCCGGCTCCCCGGGAGCTCGAGGAGGTTACTAGGAGGGATTCTAGTGATATTCTTCGGGCGTTGTAGATTTCCGGCTCGTTTCAATTTCATCTAGTTTGACCAGGTTCATGGCCGGGGGTTTACGCCGCACAATGTGGTTAGTGGCACTTCAGACGCTGTTCAAGCTGGGATCCCGTGCAAAACACACGATCGTCGATCTGCGACCGGCTGTTCGGTGTGCAACTCTACATGGGTAACTACTTAACTATCTTATTAGGTGCATTCCGCGCAGAAGACGTACTTCGTTGCTTCTACGCGCAGAGAGATCCGCGCTCAATCAACCAGCGATACTTTAAACCACGCAAGTAACAGTAACGATATATGTTGTGTCGACGTAATTCCGTAGCCATGCACTGTAGATTGTAGAGTAAGTATGTATGTGCTGCGAACGACATAGGAATATGTACGTCGATTAGTACGTACTGCGACTATCACTTTCTCAAAATTCTGAAAATCGTGCACGGCTCTTTTAGGGCTTTCGCCTTCGCTGCATCGTCGATCCATCTGCATCCGTCACTACTTATTGGATTTGCACATGCATCTCTTTTCCGTTAGCGAAACAAGCTTACTAAGGCATCAAAGACCCCCAATCCCAGGGAGCCGGCGGCTGTCGTATCAACCACCCCCACTATCACCACCACCAATGCAACTCAAATCCATAACACAACGAGCATAAAGCTCCGAGTTCTTCGGATAGTGAGAGGATGGTTAAGATAGAGCCTACATTGGAGAATAAGATGCTAGCTGCGCCCAAGCCAATGCTACCACTACATCTTCAGATAGAGTGTCAGACACGCACGCACAATCCGATTGAGAAAGCTGCACCACCACCACCAGCAGCACCACCACCACCACCACAAGCACCACCATCAGCACCACCACCAGCAGCACCACCATCACCATCACCACCATCACCAGCAGCACCACCATCACCATCACCACCATCACCATCACCACCACCATCACCATCACCACCACCATCACCATCACCACCACCACAAGCACCACCGGCTCCGAGTTTTGTTGATGAAAACGACGAGAGGAGAGCGGGAAAAGCGGGGCGTTTAAACGTGGCGGCTAGGCCCGCGAAGACCCCTGCGACGGCACCCCCTGCGACAGCCCAGAAGCTTGCAGCTCCGGCAGCTAAAACCCCGGCTACAAGGATCCCTGCCACCGTTTCCAAGATCCCTGCCACCACGACCAAGCCGAACACCTCGCACTCTCGCCAAACCAGCGCCAGCAACATCACCAACACCTCGTACTCCCGCCAAACCAGCGCCAGCAACATCACCAGCATCTGAAACTCCCGCCGTCAGATTCCTCGCCATCCCAACTCAAATTCCCAGCACCCACATCCCTTTCCTGTCAACCCCCCAAACCTCAGCAAAGATGCAAAGCGCATTGAAACCGCCGGTGGAGAGAGATGCCGCCAAAGAAGGATGGGCACAATTGCATGCTCAGGATCGTGCTAGGGAGGAGGCTGCGGCGAAGGCTACGAAGAAGGCTAGGGCGAGTGCTATGGAAATTGCGGAAGCGGAGAGGCACAGCGCGGTGGAGAGAGAGCGACAGCGGGCGGCGGAGTGGGATGCCACCAATGAAGGATGGGCGCAGGTTCATGCTGGTCTTGCTAAGGAGGCGGCTGCGGCGAAGGCTATGAAGAAGGCTGGAGCGGATGATGTGGAAATTGCGGAAGCGGAGAGGCAGAGCGCAGTGGAGAGAGATGGAGCGCGCGTGGAGAGGGATGCGGTTATAGAAGGATGGACGCAGCTTAATGCTGAGAATCTTGCTAAGGAGGAGGAGGAGAGGAGGAGGGAGAAGGAGAAGGAGAGAAGGAGATTGGAGATAGAAAAACGGTTGAAAATGCAGGTTGAGGAAGAAGATCAGAGGATTATGGCAGAGGCAGAAAACGATTGGAACAAGCACAAAGCAGAGGCTAAAAAGGCGACAGCACAAAAAGCAAACGAGGCGAAGGCACAGAGGGCTGCGGAGGAGAAGGCGAAGGCGAAGAAAGAGGCCGAGGAAAACGTTGCTGTGAAGAAGGCCGAAGTGAAAAAGGCCGCTGAGGAGAAGGCAGCCGCGCAGAAAGCTGCAGCAGAGAAAGCATCAAAGTGTCGTCGCGCACTCAGTCCACCCGCCAACCCACCCCCGGCACGGCGACGGCGAGTTACAGCCGCGTTCGACCCCGACTGTATAATGACAAACCAACGAGAGTTCCCCCCCGCCTCAAAATGGGGCAGACATCAGCGCATAGGAGATGCCGGCTCCAGTTCTTCTCAATCCCGACACAACACACAAGTCCAAAGATTAGGTTCGTCATCGACACCCCCACAGATCATTTCCCCACCTGCACCCCTTACCCCCGTGAGATCTAAGGCTCGCGCTAGACAGACATTTCAAACCTCCTTTAGAACAAGTTCCCGGCTTGAAGATTCTCCTTCCATTCCAAGGACCCCTGGAATCCCCATTACCATCTCCCTTGAAACCCATCCTCCATCAAATTGTAATGTCCCGCCACAACGTTACAACTCAGCTTTCACGCCTATCAACACCCCCGTCGAGTCTGTTGAAGCATCTTATAACGCCGCTTTGGCCAAGGAGATAGCTGATCGGGAACATGCAAATAAGTCAGCTGAAAATAGACGGGTATTGGAGGCTAGGCTTTTTGTGTTGCAGGAGAATTGGTTAGAGGGGATTGATGCAAATATTGCAAATAGTGCAGGTCCCGGAGCGACGGCAGCAATGAGGGAGACAGAAATCAAAGAGGCCAAGGATAAAAGAAATGCAGACGCTAGGAGGAAGAGCGCAGAAAAAAATAAAAAAAGATGACGCGAATAATAACTCGAAGGGTGTTACTAAGGCAACGTCTATTGGGAACGGGAGCAAGGTAAAAGGATAGATTTTTGAGGTTTGGGATTGTCTTTGGAGCAAACGGATATTTCCATAAGAGGAATTTTTACGTTTTTACGATTAGCTGGTTGGCAAAAGGTGTTTCTTGATATTCTTGCCGTTTTTTGCATGCTATGTCTTATGTTTTCTGTTTTATGTTTTCTCTTATGTTTTCTCTTTTATTCATCTTTACGATTTTCATTTTTTACGGCTGCCATGGGAAGGTTGAATTTTTCGCGTTGGTATATTTACCTTGGATTATCTTTTATTCTTCGGCTGTTTGCAGTAGGGGAGGGGATTGACGCAGTATACGGTGTCCGGGTTATGGGCACATCTTTTTTCTAGCAGGTTACGAGGGATATATAGGCCTACGGGTCGCCGGATCAATGCATTACTTATTATTCTTACTCTATTCTAAACGTGTCCACTGCTTAAAATTAAACCTGATATCTAACGTCTGGGTTGAACTTCGTGAATCATGATATCGATAATTGGAGCTGTCTACCTAGCATTGTGTACCATAACTCCTTATCTCATCTCTGCGGTGTGAAGTGTCGTATGGCACGACTCAAGAAAACTTAAGTTATTGCGACCTGCCAAAACTCTGGGATACTGCAACCGGGCGAACATGGGTGTGTGATGCATGATACGCACAACATTTTCCACCGGACAACGACAAAACATTGATGAAATCGTTTGGGAAATAATATATATCAAGGCCTGCTGTATATTACAAGTGATTCTCACGGTTACTTGTTGTTCGGTCGAAAATTTTACACGTATCATGTATCACACACCCATTAAAATATGCCCCACTGACGAGAAAGGTCTCTTTAGAGCTTCACAAGCTCTGTACGAACTCGAAAATTACTCTCTTACTTGCAGCGTCTTGTAGAACGGTATCTCGAAAATGCTTCTGTACAGAAAGAGCTGTCCCGCGACAAGTTCCGTATAGCAGAGGAAAAACATGCCTCCTTCAACTTCCGCCAGATTCTCGACACGCTTGACAAGGGCATTACGTCATCAGACTGCGCTACTTATATCGGACCTATTACCATAAAGGAGTCCAAAGGTTGCGGTAAAGACATTTTCCTTACACGGGACGTAAAAGCCGGTGATTTGTTATGCGAAAAAGCGTGTGCTGCTGAGCATTTTTTAGATTCAAGGAGCAAAGAAAGATCACTGGTGATCCATACCAACACGAGCCATATGACTAAAGGAGAGAACGCCAGTGTCATCGCTCAGGTAATCAACTAGCTTTATAAAAATCCTTCCAAAGCACATTCGATCACCAGTACCTATTCAGGATTGTACCAGACCGCCAAGAAAATTGAAGTCGACGGCGAGCCTGTTGTGGATTCGTAAGTTTATGGTTGAAAGTTTCCTAATGTCGAGTGCAAAACACTATCGCCACTAATTCCAGGAAATGAATCAGTATCAAAAAATTGAAAACAGTAGGCATGACGCAAGCGGATTCTGGGTTTTCGCTTCACACTTCAATCATACCTGCATTTCTAATGTGATCCGAAGCTTTATTGGGAACTTTGTAATTGTCCGAGTAGCTAAAGATCTGACGTCCGGCGATGAACTCACTTCAGAATATGTATCAGCCTACTTCGATGAAAAGCAACGTCAGAAAATGCTATCGATCTGGGGTTTCATTTGCGATTGCAGAGTATGCTCCACCGATGATCGATTCACGCCCAAGGAAAAAAACTAACAACGTGCGGCATTAATGCAACTAGGACAACTCTAGGAATTCCAGGCAATGGAATGTCTCCGGTACCATGCCAAAGAATGATTTGGACCAGATGGCCAAAAAAAAATCTTGGATGACGTGGAGGCGAAATACCCGTTTCCGGCCTCTGAACAGCCGCGAATCAATTACTCGAACCTTTTCTACGGATCATAAAAGTTTATCGGGATTGTAATCTCTCACGAGAGGTCATAACAACGGCTAATACGGCATTATCATCCCTAGGCTTCGAATTCCAGACCGTCGCGGATCGCCTGAGAATTACAAGTTGGTGTCCTGGATTCTTTGGAGACGATTTTACGATCGAAATGTTCCTTCACCTGGCATCGGCTTACGGATATATTGGAAACACAGACTTTCGAGACGATTTGGTGGGCTATGTACGGAAAATGAGCGAAATTCTTAGAGGCTACCCAGGAAGTTTTGATGATGAGGCTCATATGTTTGTAGAACCATTTTAAATGGGACACATGGTATGATTGCCTCACGCTCTTATAAGCTGTAGTATTGGGCTGTAGATACTGTAACGAGCGCTGAGGGTGAGACAGGTCCCCTCCTGTGACCGGTATTGGGCGAGAAACAGTAGCACCATGACAGATTTACGTACAGACACATTTTACAAGGCCGTGGACAAAAGTAGTGGACACTTTCACGATGCAACGGTCATGCGACAACCCTACAATTCCATCAATTCCACAACAAAAATCTAAGGGTACATGAAACTTATACAGGTGAAACTAGTGACCCTAATAAATATCCCACTCTCAGTTTTTTTTATTTCGCTGAGGGGTGGATGGCATGGTGGTTGAAGTAGTAGTTGAGGTGTCAGGGTTGCTGCAATGCGAAAGTGTCCACTACTTTTGCCCACAGCCTCGTACACGTGACAGGTATTGGGGGTGAAGCAGTTGAATTAAAAAACAAAAATTGCGTCTTGAGATTAGGAGTCACGAACAGCGGGATACCTAAAGAGCGTGGAATAGAGACATGTCAATTTGAATTTTGTAGCTTTAAGTATTCGCGAAGTTTCAAGCATCGCCGGCGAGATGTTTTATCGTTAGTCAGTAGGTCTTTGGGATGATACAAGCGGTCTGTGACAGGTTAGATACATGATACAAAAGATTTTGTGACCGCGACACCTGGTATTGTATGGGAGACGAAACAGCTCTGTGACCCATGACTGTTTTACCCTGAGCGCTCGATACAGTAATCTAAATCAGTCTTTAGTATAGAATACAGGAGAAAGGTCGAAAGGCGAAGCAAGCTACTAGATCTTTGTTTGGATGCCCCCGAGCTCCACTAAGGGCTCCCGGGAATCCATAGGTAGACCGAGCAGACTAGAAAATAAAAGGGATAGCAGGAGAGATAGCAGGAGGAATAGTCGGAGGGGCTCGCTGTCGAGGGTTGTTGTAGTTTAGCCTTGTGTGGCTCTCTTTTGAGAAGGAACATAGGGCCAATGCCCGGATCGTATATTAAGATACCTAGATGGACACGTTTTGGGGTTTCAGTATATGGACGCGGGACGGCCGCCAAGAACGTTCTCGATAAGTGTGCGTGATACCGTGCGATTGGTACCGAGATGAAGTCCCCTAGTCATGTATGACTGCTCATATTTATTCAAGAAAGATAGACTGATAGTAACAATCACAATTCCTTTCACTTAGTACGGACGTTGAACTTGGTCGCAGGGTGATGAGTGATGGATGAGACATCATAATCCTGATTACTCAGCCTTTGGGTCATGGTGTATCACAACTCTAGATGACACACCGGCCACGCCCGTCGGAACCCACATCATACCATTTCCCATGCCATTACCCCCCAAGACTGTATGCCGCGCGTGTTATCTAGGGTCAAACTCACCGGTGGGATGGTTGGAAAGGCCAGCAGGATCAAACTCACCCGCTGGAGAGTCGAAAATGCCAGTATGGTTGGAAAGGCCGGTAGCATCGAATTCGTCGGTGGGAAGTGTAAGTAGCTGCTCCTGCGGTTGCTCCTCGTCATCGTCAAAGCTCTTGAGGAACTGCATTAAATCATAATCCATCGCAGCTTGGTTCACCAACAGGGCATCAAATTGTTCCATGTTCATATTATTCATATCCATATCGATATTGTTACACTGAAACTGTGAGATAATATGAGATAATATAAAAAGAGAAGATAAGGAGCAGCAGGAGCCCGAGAAAAGAAGAACACAGCAAACAGCTCATTATTCAACACGAGATAATGCTCCTCATTCCTTCAGATGTTTCGGATTCGGTGCTTGACCAGGAATGGTCTCAAGTAGACTATCCACAGACATTGTTGTATAGGTAATTATTTTGTTTTAGATTGCCGACGAGGTTTCTTCCTTCGCTTTCGAGGTTGTAAAACCCATTCGCGGCAATCGCGTCAAATCTGGTGTAATCTCTCACTTCTCTTTCTCTTTCCCACCCGCCACCCCATTCTTTCTCCCCCTTATTCCTCATCAACAACCTCCTCTCCGTAGTTATCCTCCAAAGCCTTAGCGGCATCGTTCTTCTCGACCTCCATGCGCTCGGTAAGGTACTTGTTGACCCGATCTTGTAGCTTTGCGACGGCCTCGCGCACTGCCTTAACGTGGTTCGTCTGGTCGGCCTGGGTCGAGTCTTCGGTAGCAGCAGCAGCCTCAGTAGAGATAACAAAGGTGTTCGTATCGTTCGGGGAAGTGTAGATGGCGTTGATAGTGATGGGCATTTTTTGGACGTGTCGCGTGTTGGCGAGATTGATGTAAGGAGAGAGACGGGAGCAAACAATCGCGGGGCAGGCACCGGTGCAGGAATGGCGGGGACCTACAAGGCAAGTGTATCGTCGTTGTTTGCTGCCGTAGTTCTGGGGCGGTTCTGGAGACCCCGCTCTCTGCAGCCCCTGCAGTTGTTGCAACCTTCTACTAGCTTCATCGTGACTCTACTTCAATCGCGACACACGCACTTTCCACCACCGATAATAGGGTTCGTGAAACTACAAAGCCGACACTGACATGATGCCTTGGCTGAGCCAGAGCGATTTACACTCTCATCGCCGAATATGATTCATCAACTCTGTTTGCGCCACACTTAGCATGTAACTAGTCGATTTCCAAATATAGACACCCTGTCAGAGACTCGACTCAGCTACGAGTGATCGTCAATCACCAATGTCAACAGCGCGAACATGGGTGTGTGATGTATGATACGCGCAAAATTTCCAACACAACAAAAAAAATTGATAAAATCGTTGGGAAATAATTTTTTATCAAGGTCTGCTGCATTAAAAATGATTCTCATGGTTGCTTGTTGTTGTTGGGTCAACAATGTTATGCGTATCATGCATCACACACCCATGTTCGTGCGGTTGTATTGTCCCAGAGTTTGGGCAGGTCGCCATAAGAGTCATCGCCCATCGGCCGTGGTAACTAGCGGCTTTCATTTATCATATAAAAACGGTGCCTTACATTAAAGGAATTGAATAAAACGACATTCAAAAACGAAAGAACTATTCAACATATCAACTCGTCGGTACACACGATGGCTCTGAGCAAACTGCCAGTCGAGATAATTCTTGACATTGGCGAAAACGTCGACATTAAATCACTCGTCTCTCTCTCTACCTCAGACCGCCGTACTCACTCTATCCTCACTGCCTGCGTGCTAAAACACACAACGGCCTTTCAGCGACTTCCCACGCACATTCTACTCGCGATTGGCTCCGAATCCAGCATCGGAGACCTTGCATCTCTCAGCGCCGTCAATCGTCGCTGCTACTCCGTCCTAACCTCGTCTCTCTATGCCCGCGGAGTCTGTATGATTACCGAAAGCCCCGAAATGAAGGAAGCATACTTCAACCCCGTCGCCGAAGCAATACGCGAAAACCGACCCCGAGCAGTCACTCTCTTCCTCGCCAACGGTCTTTCTGCCGATACATGGGTCAACTGCTATGAAGAGGGAAATGAAGCCACCGACCCCTGGGATTACTCATTGCTGCACCTCTCTCGAGACAGTGAAGATACCACAATTATGAGATTACTTCTACAACATGGAGCAGATCCTAATAAGCCACATGAATACGAAGGCTCGGCGTTGCATTGGGTCTTGGATATGGCTTATCCGCGTAGTCCAATGCTGGAATATATGAAGCTATTGCTAGATTACGGGGCGGATGTAAACGCAAGAGGTAAATTCGGACATACGCCGCTGCATCATGCGGCATATCATAACAACACGGCGGCGATACCATTGTTGATTGGATACGGAGCGAAGATAAATGCGGTTGATAACTGTAATCTTACACCGATGACTGTTGCGGAGAGATGGGGACATCTGGAGGTGGCAAAGATACTGCGAGACTATGGGGCTGATGAAAAGTTTGGATCTAAGCACTAGAAATATAAAAAGGACCTTCCCTATAATTGGTAACTTTAATTACATCCTGTGAAAAGTCGTAAAAATGTGCAGGACTCAAGATTGTAGCGTCTAATCAGCCCAAAGATGTGAAGGGGATGATCTCGAGTCCCATTTCGACTCTTCGAGTAGCCGGTGAGCCCGACCAGCAGGGAAACTGACTTAGCGCGCATAAAGATCTACATTAGTGAACCTGTTGAACAACGTAAACTACATATGAGCTTGAACACTGGGACTCCTAAAGTGAGATACCGCTTGAAGCGGTGATACCGAGGTAAGCAATCGTGAATTTTGAACAGGGTGGAGGTGGAAGTTGATTTGTCAAGAAGAAGAGTTTATATTACTCGCGAGGACATCAGAGGTAGAATATCCATCAGTACGTCTGCCAAGACAGCACGGCGTCGCAGCAGCACTCGAGCCCAATTCTGTAAGATGAACAAATAACTGTGTAAGGAGAAAGGGAAAGGAAACAGAATGGTGGGAGGACAAGTCCTCTTATATACACAATTTCTCCTTCCACACTGAGATGCTAAACTAGCAGACCCTAAACCCTTAACCCTTAACAAACTAACACAGACCAACCTAGAACCTCCTAGAACTTTCTAAACAAGTATGGCTGCACAACTGCTAACAAGCCCCTGAATGATGTCATAGTGCATATAACTCACAGCTAAGTGCACTGCCACACAGACAAGTAACACCACTAAGAGCCACAGTGTGCAAGGGTCTAACAAGACAATCAAATAAGGAAAGTAAATGCAAAAGTAAGGAAATAAGGAACATAATGTCACAGCGCCTTCCTAACTGTCATTGTTGTACTGTGTCTCTCAGTTCAAAGGTTGCCTGTTGTTATGACAATGATGGTTCCCCTAGCAACAATGGTTCCCCTAGCAATGGTGGTTGCCTAGCAACCAGTGTTGCTATAGCAACTAAGCTAACTACTAGTGTATTTATTTCCTCAGCATGATGTCATAGTGGCAAAAGGATCATGACATCATTTGATGGCAAAGTGAGATATCTAGCAGTTTCTATACATTTCTATTAGGGCTGAGGGTTTAGGGTTTCATGACATGGTTTCACATTGGTGGGAAGAAGAGGTCATATACATAATGATTTTGTATTTCTTTTGTTTTGCTTTCTTCTTCATGCAATGTTTGTTTGTCTTACCTACAATACAGCTTTGCCTCTTAGTCTTGTTTTCCCTGTCATGCTCACTGCCCGACCATCCTGTCCTGCCCCATGAATAATGCATTTTCCATCTCACATGACCATGCATTCCCTGTTTGGCTTCCACCACTGCCTGTGTTTCCCAAGTCCTGTTCCATGCAATCTCAGTCACATGCCCATACACCTGACCAATCTTGCTGACTGAGTTCCTGTCTGATCTGACATGCTCTGTCCAAAACCCCATCACCCTGAGTCCTGAGCCAAATACTTCACTCCTTGATCCCATCCCTTAGTCCTGTCCTGAGCCGCACACTCAATCACCATGTGATTATATGTCCTACACATCCTGTCTTGTCTTGCATAGCTTTCCATGCTTCACTATCCCCAGCCCAGTCCCTCAGTGA
This sequence comes from Pyronema domesticum, assembly GCA_024516145.1. Classification (NCBI taxonomy): domain Eukaryota; kingdom Fungi; phylum Ascomycota; class Pezizomycetes; order Pezizales; family Pyronemataceae; genus Pyronema; species Pyronema domesticum. Next base: position 71,139 of record JAJJXL010000041.1, read on the forward strand.
GTTCCCTGGACTCTGTTCCCAGACCCACTCCATAACATGTAAGGAAAAGCAGATTCTTGAGCCAAGACAATTCCTGGCAGAAGAGCTTCCAAGGTATCACCTCTACTGTTTGTCAGAATCAATGTTTGCCAATATTGATGTAGAGAACCTTTACCCAGGCAGAGTTAGACAGGTGCTCTCCTATGAAGCAAGACATTTCAGCAGAGGTTGACTGTACCATACAGGATAAGAATATGACAATGCATGGCCAAGGACATGGCCTTGGGCATGCAAGGGGTCAAGGCAGCAGTAGGCAGAGAGGAGGTACAGAGGTTGCCAAAAAGTAGTTCACACTTTTATATCACTGTTTTTATTCCATGTTACTGTTGTTTTATTGTTACATTATCTATTTAGAAGTGCCGAAGAATAGACAAATTGTTTCTGTATGACACTACATAATTCTTTTACCTGTGATACCGATCAACTCACAAGAGTCATTTGAACAAAGAAGGAAGAGAGTACAATGATAAGGGAAGACTCCTGACACTGATGGAGTAGATGATTCACTGGACACCTATCAGCACTCAGATTCTCCCTTTTTGGAAGCTTAGGTGAGGGATGGTTATGCATGCAGCAAAGCCAAACCCACAACAATCAATGGTAGAATCATCAGCTTTGACCACAGGTTCATCAATGAAAGAGATTTAGCATCTTGGGAATGTGCGATAACAGCCAATGCTGTGTGCTCGATGTTTTGACTGCTAATGAGCAGTGGGTCATGATGAAGGATAAATTCATGATGATGCTCTAAGCGGAATGCTGACCTTTCACTACCTCTCGTAAACTCCAGATTAATGATTATTCCAAGTTTCATCCAGAATCTCAGCAATCTAGGCATAGAAGGTAGATCGTCAAACAGATAATCAACAATTGGTACAGTACAATAGAGACCTTCGAGAGGATTCCAGCAAACCAAATATCAAGGGAATCTGATAAGAACCAGTGAAGAAACATGGCGTGGATGGTTTTTCCTGTACTTCACCAAAAATCTCCGGAATCTAGAGATTGCAGCAAGAGACTTTGGAATAGTGGATTAAGAAATTGTAGAACCTAAACATCATTTGCATTTGTTGTGTGTCTGTTCGCAATGGCGTTTGCAAAACAAAATTGCGGGCACCCGTGTAGCGCAACACACTAATGTTGTTGTAGTACTACAACAACAAACAATGTGAAGGGAAACAAAATGATTTGGAGAGTTAGAGTTTATTAAATACTTACATGATCAATGAGACAGAAAGTTTGTTCTCCACTCTAGAGTTGGCTGTCTGATTCGCAATGTGCTTTGTTTCACGATGTGCTTTCTTTGACACCACGCATTCTCACAGACATCTCTTTGCGAGAATAGATGCAACACACGCCGCCAATCATTTTATCGGATACGCTATCATTTCATGTCGTGCTGGTTCTGCTTTTATTTCTGCTTGTTGATTTCAACAAGCGAAGAATGTTTTCAGGTCACGATGCTGTTAGGAGGTGGAGGTTGAGGTGTTACGATGTTTGTGGGGTTGAGCGCAAAAAGAATTGGTCAATCTGGCACAAGTTCAACGCGAAAAACAAGGTTGGATCTTGGGTGTTGGGGTTGGCTTTGGCAAAAACCGTTGTACAAGGTTGGCCGTAAGGGACTAACGGGCCTCCGTAGGAGGGGGAAGAAGAAGAAGAAATGCCAGATTTTGAATGCGAGGAAGACATGCACCGATGGATGTTGAAAAACTCCAAGAGTCGCCACCGCACGGCCATTTTCAAGGATGCTGGACGTCAATACCCCGTCTGGCTCAAATGCGAGGAGGATAAAGATGGAGAACTCCTGAAGGCCATGATGATGGCTGAGAACTTGTATCAAAATACGTTGTTCGAGTGCAGCTTTCACGATTGAAAGTACTGTTGCATTGGAATTTAGACCAGCCGAATATTGGGAATGATAAGAATAGTGATACTGTACTGCACAGTAGTCGGAGGGAAGAAGATAATTATGGAATGATATCCTGTACGAGTGTTTTATCTGTACCACTTGTAAAGTTCAATTGTTATGATTACCGCGGTGCACGTGTTCATCTACCTGAAAATCTGCATGAGTTAGATATAAGAAATTGGAATTTGTCTCGACAAAAAACACCTTCTATTCGCGTGCCAAGAACACGGCAATGCATCGACTAAGTGTCGTAAGTGTAGAAATGTTCCCATTGATGAACTCAGTGTTGATTGAAGTACTGTATTTCGCAATAACGTTACCTCATCTTACGATAGCCGGGTAAACACCTAACTAACCATGCAGAAATTTCTGCGCACAATCAACATTGTGCTCTCGATATTGAGATTTCAACGCCCTTCCTTGCGCTATTGAAGATGCCCAGGTAAGTCTGTTATAGCGATGTTTATTGTGCACGCGCTAACATGCACACTAGCACTACAGCGAGAAAACTCCGCCGAAAACTGGCGATGGAAGCGAGAATGAAAGAAGCGGGGGATTCTCCGACGACGCCGGAGGATTCAGTCATAATATCTTTGGTGGAGCCTCGGAAACTCAAAACCCGGGGCCCGTATATCGCAGTTACAGCGGTAGCCATCGCAAACTCCGAACCAGTGCAAGAGCCTGATGGTGACTTCATGGTGCAGCTCGAGAAGGAGATGGGTCGAATGTTGTGGCCGAATAATGATGCAGCAGAAGAAGAAGCGAGAGACGAGGGCGGGGAGGAAGCGCAAGTTAACGATACGAATACCGCAGATACAACGGTGGCGATCGACAGCGACGATTTTGTCACTCGGCTTGGGGAGGAAATGTCTAGATTACTTTGGAATTCGGAAAAGGAAGCTGACAATGACGACTGTAAGGAAGAGAAAGAGAAGGGAGCAGAAAACTCAGCGACCAAGCCGAATATCGCCTCTGTGGGTTCCGCCGTCGTGACAAAGGTGGCAATGCATAATTTGCCAGCAACACAGGTGGAGCGTAAGGTGTTAGAAGTGCGAATTATTGCAGAGCTATGCCGGTTAATAATCGAGAAACAAAAGGAAAAACATCCCTGGCTAATCCCGAATGAGAAGGAGCGGAGGGGGAGAGAGATAAGGAGGTTTGAAGTTCTGAAGGAACACCAGAAGCAGAGACTGGCAGTAATTGACGCTGCGAAAAAAAAACGAGAAGAGATGGATAGAGTCAGGAAGCTGCGTGACGCCGCTGACCTGGCCACAGCCCTGGAAGATTACCCGAGTGATATTTCTGAAGTTGATTTTCCGAGTGGGCCCGCTGAAATTACCATAACGGAAGGTGATTCCACGACGATTCGAGAGATATCAAAGAAATCACAGTTAGACACTCAACATGACAACGTCATCGAGATCAAGGTAGAGCCTCCATCACTTAAGAAGCGGAAAATCACCGACTTCTTCCCAATTCATTCCCCAAGAACGAAGCGAGCCCTGACCACCACGGAGTACATCGCCTCCAAAGAAAATGGTAACAAGTCATTCCCCCCATTCAAGTTCGTCCATGACGGTTCTAGTTCTCACTACAGACTAGAAGCAAAAGAAATAATATCTCAACCCCCGCGGCATATGTTGCTCTCGCTCTCCACCCCAATACGCGATCGCCTTCGGTCGAGATCTATTTGGAAAAAGAATAGTGAGGTTTATCGGCAAGGTCTAGAGTATCCAGGTGGTCCGAGGGCTGAGAAGCCTGGTGATGAGCAGTTCGTTGGTAAAACTGACGAGGTTCTTCCGTCGGAACAGTCGATCCACACCTACGACGGTCCGACTGTGGCGCTGAGAGTCAACAATACATCAGCTGAGGCCTGGACAGGGTTGGAGGAGAGGGGGCTTTTGAGTAGTGATATTATGAATGCCTATGGGAGGTTTGTAAAAGCAGCTCAAATAACATTTCCGACATGAAAACTGACTCTCAAAGCCTCTTAGAGCATCGCCTAGGGCATAGCAAATGCCTGGTGATAAGCACTTTCTTCTGGCCCGAGCTACAGAAGCATAAAGACAGCAAAGACATGAAAAGATTTGAAAAATGGTTCTACAGACGGGACGAAGCAGGTAAGCGTGTGTTGGTCAACCCCTTTGAAACGGGGACAATTTACGTCCCAATCCATGTCCCAGGGTAATCTACTCCGAAGTACCATGGTGAATATATCTGATGTTTAAATAGGCACTGGATCCTTGCCATCGTGACCAACCTGAATCAGGCGGGTCCGACGATTCTCGTCTTTGACTCCATCGGCCAAAAGCGAGATGCTGAGGCTCAGGATCTGGCATCATTCATTATGAAGTTTGCCCGTAATACACAGGGCATTGATATTTCAAGCACCGACATCACCATGTATGAGGTGCTCTGCCCACAGCAACAGAATGGCTCGGACTGCGGGGTCTACGTGCTTTACTTCATCGACCGCAGTTCAGCGGATTTGGCCGGAGTCACGAATGCTGCACGTAGAAACGAGCGGGTTCTATGGTTGGAAACAGAGGCTCCGTGTTACCGGAAAACAATATACAGGGCTTTAAAGAATATACCGAAAGAGTAATGGTTTATTTGCTTGCGAGTTGAGTGATATAGCTTAGAGTGCTTCAGGGTTGGAGCATAAAAGCGTTTCTTTTTTTTGGTTTTTGTTGATAGAATAATTTGTTGTCTAGAATTCTGTCCTCCGGTGTTCACATACATACGTAGGGTATATATCCCATGTGTCGTACGTGGTGTTCATGTTTCTCGGAGTCCACGGTGTTTGCACTACTTAGTAATATGTTCGCGACGCGTCGCGACGCGTCGGCATTCAAACCTCAGCCGCAGGTCCAGGCCGACCAAGAGCTCCACTTGATATCATACTGCAACGGCTACAGGCCTGAGACTTCAACCTCCACTTTACATTACTTTCTACGAACCTTATCGCGTCACTTCTATGACCTTACTACTACAGCTAAAACACCCGCGACCGAGACGTGACAGCACCTCCAGCAGATAACCGATCCTTAACTACATCCTCACCTCCCGTCAAACATGATGTATATCCTAGAGTTATTGCTACGGCTGTTACAATTCTACCTCGAGAACAATCATGACAAGCGCCCCTTACTTTTGGAAACCCTTAAGCATATTAGCCGAAGCTACTCGCCGACCACGATGACCTCTCGAACCGCGCCGACGCCTACAAGATCGATGCGCTCCACAATGACGCAGATTCTCCCTGGGTCTCTATACCTCTCCGGCATCACGGCTGCGTCCTCGACTGAGACATTACAAGCTTACGGAATTACTCACGTTCTCTCCGTCATGACTTCCTCTGAAGCACCGAAAGTCCCAGAGGGAATCAAGCAACACATTATCGACGTGAGCGACACAACAACCTCGAATCTACTACCCGCATCTTCCCGACGCAATTGCGTTCATTAAACTTGCACTTGCTACTGAGAACGGGAGGGTATTGGTACACTGTGTTGAGGGGGTTTCTCGGTCGCCATCTATAGTTTTGGCTTATCTTATGAGCGAGCGAGGGATGTCCTACAAACAAGCACTTAGAGTTGTGAAGCTCCGTCGTGGGGTTGTTTGTCCTAATCTCGGATTTGAACGTCAGCTAAAGGAATGGGAAAAGATGTGTGAGAAGAAGCGGCAAGAGAGGCCGAAACCATGGGAGAACATCTTGAAAAAGAAGCGCATATGTGGCGAGGAATCTACAGCTCATGGAGATGGTAAGGTCGCAAGACATGGGCCGATGAGCTGGGTGAGATGGGCTTTCGGTGGCGTCACTGGCGATGGTGATAGCGCGTAGAACAACCATTTACGGGTCAGCTCAAACTACGGAGTCCAGATTCAGAATAGACGACGCTAAAAATGGGAGAAATACGGGGATCTGGATTTTGGATTTTGGATTTTAGGGTTGATAATGGCTTTACGATATAGCTGGAGTTGCTTTACCTATCCAAAAAAAAAGGCGCAACGGAGTTTGGGGTATATGTTTCAACTTTTGAGGACTTTGTCGATACATCATGTATCTAATGCTGCGTTTTTTCATATGGCTCTTCAGCGGGACGGTTAGATTCTCGACTGCTCGAGTGAGTCGGTGCTCTGGAACGAAAATACCCCATATTGCTATGGAGCTTTGGGGCACCAATTCACAGGATATCACCCAAGGGCTGTTTCAGATAGAAGGCGGATATATATATGTCCAATTTAGTTTTTGCGTTTGTTTTTTGAGATCACTGGTGAACTTTGATTCACTTTGAATTCTGCCCTTTTTGCTGTTTAGAATGATATCTGGAAGAGCCAAGGCTAGGAGCGTAGAATGCAAACGGAAGCCACTATTCAGATCAATCATATCATACCCTCGATCCCTCTGACCCCATTCCTCCACTCGAAACAAGCATTCAGAACGCCAGTCCACGAATCTCACTATTCAATCCAAACCGTTACAACAATAATGTGTACCGTCGGTAATGCCATCCTCATGACCTGCGGTCACACCCAGTACCAAATCAACTACAGAATCCCCTGCGCATTTTGTGTCTGTACCGGTAGAGCCTGTGCAAATCCCGTTTGTATCAATAAACCCGGTGTTTCGGGTCCGCTGTGCAAAATCTGCGCACCAACCGAGGGTAGAGGGTTTGTTCAACGGCGGCGCGGTTAGGCTTTGACACCTTAAAACTATACTTTGAATGTGCACTTTAACAATATCCTTTTGGTGTGGAGCTGGTGTTTGCTTTAATTGGAATTGCTGTGTTTTGGCGCTGCGAATACATTGAATTTGCTTTGAGAGGTGCGAATGATAATCGCGTGATGATTTGCACCGTGAAACACTAAGGAATAGACCCACTGCGTTGACTTTTACCAGTTCTTGCTTCGGCAGATATGAACAATCTCTGCAAATAATTTGCGGAGCACTTCAATGCATATTTGTAATGATAGAGGGTAGTTCGATTTCCGATATCTTAATACTATTGCGGCCTGCCAAAACTCTGGGACACTGCAACCGCGCGAACGTGGGTGCGTGATGTATGATACGCGCAAAATTTTCAATGCGACAATAACAAAAAATTAATGAAATCGTTTGGGAAATAATGTTTATCAAGGCCTAATATATTACAAATGATTCTCACGGTTACTTGTTGTTGGGTCAACAATGTTACGCATATCATGCATCACATACTCATGTTCATGCGGTTGTAGTGTCCCAGAGTTTTGGCAGGTCGCTATATGTATCCCCTGGAGGACTGCAATCTTCAGGAAAACGACAACAAGAATAGCGCGCCAAGATAGGCACTTCGCAGTGATAAATGTATCGGGGAAGAGACTAGGGAGAGGTGGAAGGGCCGGGATCTGGCGCTGAGTTTGTATGTGTCCTCCACCATGACAAGGGTCTGTTGAGCCACGCTATTCTTATTGTCGTTTTCCTGAAGATTGCAGTCCTCCAGGGGATATCTTTTTGCACGGCATATTTCAATATTTTCCTCTTCCTTTGGTAAATAGAAAAACAAAGTAAATTCCAATATTAGACCCTTGATTTAACTGGTATAAATACACCCGATATCTCTTCCACCGAAACTTCATCACACATCTCGCGATTCACCTTCCGGAAGCTCACCGAGAACCTCGGTCCTCAGCCCAGTCTTCAGTTCATCCTAACCCAAAAAACCGCTTGGAACAGCCTTAACATCTCACGATGTGTCACCCAATAGCAGTCATTGCAGTGGGCCCGGCCTGAAAAACCTGTAGGCTTCGAGTGACAAGTTCTGGGGCAGCCAGGGCCGGGCCGCGCCGCGATGCACTGTGGTTTACCGCTGGTAATCCATCAAAATATCGGGGTCAAGAACAACCCTTCAAAATATTCAGCATATTCCTACGCAAAACAACACATTCCTACGTAAAAAATGACCGGCTAGGCCACTTCAGGCCCAACCACGGGCCGGCCGGGCCCACTGCAATCACTGCCTAATAGCCCATTACATGGTCCTCTGTGGTCACAACATGTACAGATGCGATTTCGATATTCCTTGTGCAAGCCGTGGCGATTTATTGAGTAATGTGTGTGCCGAGGAATACTACACTAAAGTAACTGGGGTGGGTATTGTGAGAATGTTCAGCAAGTGTCTTGAATGCCTGTCACCTAAAACTAGTACGGTTTACTATGGAGTCTGATCGGCGCTCTCGAGTGTACTTATTTAATTGGCTTGATAAAGTTTTACTACGGGATTTGTGTTTTGTAGAGAATTTGAGGCGCTGTAAATTTAATGCTGTTACATATTGTGCTTTATTTTGACATGTGCCCTGGCATGCACCATGCAGTGGGGGTTTTTTCTTCATATATTGCTACTAGAAGGTGGAAGAGGGAGTATTGGTTATTGTTCTTTTGAGTGCTTTAGCTGTGATTGAATTATGAGGCTACCCTAGAAATCCCAGTCGACCACGAACTACAGTTGCCACCCACCATCACACCCACAGTCGTCACTACCCCCTCCCCCCTAGTCCCCCCTAAATACCACCCAACATCTCCACCCACTCCGCAAACCTCAATCTAACCCCCTCAAAACTCACCGTAAAAACCGCCGACCCCAATCCCCCCTGGTTTTCAACCCTATTCCTCCCCAAAATCCTCTCCCTATCCTCCCACCTTTTCCTCCCCGGTGTCCTGCCCATAGACTCCGACCACTCCGCAAATTTCTCCTGTCTTAACCCATCTGGTGAAAATATCTTAACCGTCTCATCAATTCCGCTTACAGCCAGCATGGGCTCAACAGGATGTCCTGTGGCGACATTGACAACTTCATCATCCCCCTTGAGAATAGTCAGAAGTTCAGTTGTGTGAGAGTCCCAGATAAATAAATTCCCACAGTCGCTACCGGATACGACATACTCGTCGCGAGGACCAAAGAAGTTGACGTCTTTAACTGTACGCAGGTTCACGTGGCCGCGGTAGACTTTTGTGTGCTCGAACACAGGAGCGTGGCGGTGCGCGGTTATTGAGTGATGGGGGAAGAAGGAGAAATCGGGTGGGAGGTCGTCGTCGTCGTCGTCGTCGTCGTCGTCGTCTTCTGAGGGCTCATCGTCGTCCTCTTCGTCGGCTCCATCATCGTCGGCAAGCTCGTCGGCATCGACGAACCTGATCTCGCCATCGTCCAGGTCCATATCCGTATCCCAGGCCGTATCCATATCCATATCAACAGCCATATCCTCATCCCCATCCTCCTCTTCAAAAGCTCGCTCCACAAATTCCCAGTTGATAACTTCTGGTTCTTCACCGTAAAGCATCAATAGTGCTCTTCCTACTCGCTCACCCCAAAATCGCTCCACCACCCCGCGAAGTACTGATTCAGAAGATTGGAGCTCCATCTCCACTGCCCCACGGAATGCTCTAACCATCTCTTTCTCGTCCCCGAAGATTTCCTGGCTATCGTCGAGGTCTCTTATCACGCCCTCACCGGCTTGGTGTTCCAGTGAGAGGAGGTATCGATCCAAGATCTCGGGACCCAACATCCCTGATCTCTCGGCTCCATCCTCGGCGGCTGTGCCTCCTGCAGCTTCGGGATCAACTTCGCCATCGCCATCTGCCTCTGCCAAGACTTCGTCTACGGCTTCGGCAATTTCACGTTCCTCCTCCCACCACTCCCTCGCAATCTCCATCAACGCATCACTGCCCCTCAAGAACGCCAGAACCGCATTCAAAAATCGCATCCTAAAGACCCTCGGTTCCTCCCCATCCCACGCATTCCACGACGTAATCCTATAATACCAATCCGCGGGCACCCCCTCTACCGCACCTCCTAGGGCCAGCGCTAAACAACCTGCCGCCTTAACCCACCCCCTGATGCGTCTTCTATCCTTCGCCAACGTCTTCCTAACCTGCCTCAGTTCCTCATCCCCTGAACGGCTCAGCAAAATAAGATCAGAACTTTCAAACCTCTGCATAGCCGGCGAAATTCTCTTCAACGCAGTATGCGCCAATCTCAACGCAGCAGAGTAACTAATCTTCCTAGCCTCAATGGGGTCACGGGATTGCTCATGCAGAGCCGAAGAACTGTAGGTGAAGATATTTTGCCGGATTTCTGTGATCAGGGAGGAGAGTTTTAGGAGGTGGCTACCGGGGACTAGGTCTTCATCTGGCAAGCTGGGGGAGCTGGAGCTGGTGCTGGCGGATCTTTCCCGGCGGCGTTTTCGCGCGGGTGATCCACCGCTGCGGTCTCGCTTTACTCGAGGTGGGGGGAGGTTGAATGGTTCGCGCCCTAAACCGGGCTCGTTGGGGAGCGGAGAGCGGTGGATGTTGAAGGCGTAGATTCCGTCGCCGGACCAAGAGGCGATTAGATTGTTGGGATTGTAGTCGGAGATTTTGACGGAGGTGATGTGGGCGTGACTTCTGCGGGATTTCCAACCGTCACCCCCTTTTGGGAGGAAGCGCCGGACGCATTTTGTTGCCCCGTTGTCTCGGTCCTCGGAGTCGTCGGCGGTGATGGGTTCGCGGCTGTACATTCTCCCCGCTTCAGCTAGTTTATCACGCCCCATCATTCTTCGATCATGGAGGTAGCAATAGGGAGACGATCCTCCAAGCGCAAGGTAATGCGGCTGTGATAAGCTACAAGAGATGCTATTTATCTCCATCCCATACCTTGAGTAATCAATTAAAGGCGGAGTTCTATCATCCATATCCCTTCCTAAGGCTCTTTGAGCTGGATAATTTGGATTTCGAGCAGCGCCAGGTCGAGTGTAGTATTCCGACGGTTGTCGAAGATCGAATTGTCGAACTGTGCCATCTTCGCTACAGGTTAGGAAGAGGTGAGGAGAGGATTCGGTGATGATTCGCTTGGCCCGGTTACTGTGGGAGCGGTAAACTCGGTGCGCGCGTGTGTGTTCTCGCCCAGGGGTGGGATGGATTATATTGCGCCGCGCCTGAGCAATGCTGCCTTCGGTGGCTTCGGGGGTGAGGGAGGCATAGGTTGTGGGCGCATATTCCACGTCGAAGACACGGACTTGGGTATCTCCTGCGGCTGTGATAATGGTACCATCAGAAGAAAAGGGCATGAATTTCACGGAGAAGATGTTGGCGGTGTGTCCGGTTTGGATACGGGTGTTGAGGTGGAAACCGGAGTAGGCGGTGTAGATGTTGACGAGAGTGTCGTCGCTGCCTGAAGCGAGTAGGGAACCGGAGGAGGACCAACTGGAGTTTTGCATCAGTAATGTATCACTTTGGGGTTGTAAGGAGAGATTTTAAGGCTCTGGTGGGGATTGAAGATTGGTCTGAAGCGTACCTAAGTGCATTGATGCACCCCGTATGGCCTCTCAGCTCTCCAATGATGTCAAGATCCTTCACCCAACTACGGGAGCTGTAGAGTCTGCTCGTTGCTCCACGACCATTGTTACCATCGATCTCACGGGCAAATAGCTGCTTGTTGAGGTGCGGCATGACGGGAGCCTAGTTAAGGCATAGGTTGGAGCTTGATGAGGTTCGACTGAATTCTTTCGGAGCACTGAAGCTGATTCGATAAACTGTGCGGAAGTTGCTGAAGCTATAGTCGCGGTGTAGATCGTCGTTTCGCACGGGCCTAGCAGCGGGGCATCAGTGGTCGCGGGGAGCTGTGGGGGTTGCGGTTGTCGGGAGCTCTAGTGCGTAAGCGAGCTGAGGTCGTGAGATTGTCATGAGCGCGGAGCTATGACGACATTGCTTGCAACCCTAGCCCTACGTGCGCGAGGTATCACTCGGTCACCGGTTCAGCATCTAGAACGATAGGACATACGGATTGTGGGCCGTGATCGCTCCGTACTTGAAGCATAAGATCAAGATATCTGAATCGGATACCTGCTGGTCGTGCGAGAAATATGTACGCCAAACGAGGGAGCATCTATTCAAAGAATGCACGCATTGGAAGGAAGATATCAAGATGCTTTGGAACAAAGTGGCACGGGATGTCGGGCCGAAGTGGAAGAAATATCGTTGGATACCAATATCGGAGTTATTTAATGAGGATAAGGCTACGGAGGCTATTCTGTGGTTTCTGGATAGAACGGGGGTGGGCAAGAAGCCGAGAACAAGGCCTTTGGCGGAGTTCGAAGGAGACGAGTTGGAGGAGGATGATAGGGCTTATATGTAGGCTTCGGCCAGATTACCCGGGGTGTCTCCTTTGTTTATTATTTTTCATTAGGCGGTATGGGAGTAGAGGACGGGGGTGCCACAGTTGACGTCTTTATTTTTATTATTTAGACGGTGGACAGGAAACTATGGGGGGGGCGCATGCAAGGCCCCTACGGGACGGGCCCTTCGGGCAAGCCGCGCCATATTCTAGCTAGAATGCATGCACTGCTATAGCAAATATACTGATTCAAAACAAAACAAAACACGGATTGTGGGGACCAGGGGGCTACTGTCAAATAATATTCAGATCAACGCCCGTGGATGTGTTTGCAAGTCTTAATGATTGAGCTACGGATTGCTCCTGGCATTGTCTCACAACGACCTTTGTGACACAACCTTGCCAGGAACGTTACATGTTTTCCGCTTCGAATTTATCCGAAACACATGTAAGCCATTCATAAATTACACTAGAAATACCCCTATATTCTTGATCTATGCTGTTGATATAGTGCTTATCTCTTGAATGCTTGAATTTGCGACTCCTCCTTGCTGAACCGCAGCATTCTCTGATGGACTTGCCATCTCGGGCCTATCATCAACACGCATCAACAAGGCCGGATTTTCTGCCGAGACGACAGTCTTTCGTTTCCAAGGCTGCTGAAGGTTGCCGTAACATTTATTTTCTGCATAATGCTCATGTACGATACATGTGTGTTGACAGTCTGCAGTATCCCATGAATGAGTGAACGGGGTTCCTACGAACCGTAAACATCGAGCTCACACTAAGTAAATATCGTAATAGTCGCGTGCCCTGTTGGATCTGGGATAAAGAACGATTGATAAAGATTGTGGGGCCATCGTGGCTTCCAGACCGTACGACTACAACTCTTTGGAAAAGTTACGCGCTCACCAGGAGGAGCAACTGTCCAGAGTAAAAAACGCGGATTGTGCTGACAATGTTGATTGCAATGGTACTACTACCGAATATCAGCCCGATGGGGGGCAGCTGTTAAACTGAATTGCAGAAAAAACATTATTCCTAGTTCAAAGGCTTAAGAAGTTGCGGTCTCAGCTCCTTCTATTGTTACGGGACACGGTTATAGAAAATAACCAATTTCAGGCGTTCTGGAGATCAGAATATCTACGAGTCATATTACTTTCTACTTTCTAAATTTTACGTGACGGCTGTCAATGACCAACTTTGATATAAAACGAAGTGATTTCCAAATGTGTCTCCAATCAAGGCGCAACCCCCCAATCACTCCAGACCGTCAACAATCTACCCGGATGGAGAACTTACCTGTTGCCGCTGCTGTTGTTTTCCCTTTTAGTAGGGTCGATATGTCGGCGCTGCTTCTGTCTGGTTTTTCTATCCAGACACGTCGTGTTTTCCATTCAATGTTAATTGAGCTCTGTAAATTTACTGTTGGTCCTACTTGAAACTGTTCGGACCTTCGAAAGATTAGCCTGCAATCAGCTCGATTTTATTGCAGCCTATCTCAATGGCGTTTGCCCGCAACAAAATTATACGGGGTACCCTGCAGGTCCATTCAGTGTTGATGGAACAGTCCTTTACTTCATGAAGTATACGGATTAAAGCAAGCAGCATATGAATGGTACAACCGAGTTTGACAAGCGATGCTCAAACTTGGGTATATACCAGCCGCCAACGATCACAGTCTATTCTTATCCTCTGACAAGCAAACCCTTTTCCCGACCTATGTCGATGATCTATTGATTTACCGACCACTGACAACTACGGGGGGACGTGCCTACTTCAAGCTCAAATTCGACTTTGCCTCATAGTTCGCGATGACAGATAAGGGCACTCCGGCGCTGAAAATCGACCAGAATGCAACCAAAACAGCCACGATGATCAGTCAACCACAACAGATTTCCTGTCTTCTTACTCGATTTAGTATGGAGCGGTGCAATCCCTGCTCAACACTAAGGACTCTAGATGTATACAACTGATGTTGCTATTGTCTTGTCTACTTTACCACCGGGCTCTGTTCAAAAGATACGGTGCCTCCCTGAGTTCGTGGTATTTGTGTGAGCGTAGCTGGTGGAGGAAGCTGTGGAGGACGTGCGCACAGAGTTTTCTATGGGAGCTGGCGGAGGAGCAAGGCCCGTCTGGTCGCCCGCCATTACACCATCTGAACAACCTCTGCGTAAGTGACTTCAACCTAGTACCCTAATTTACCTCGACGCGTCCCCACCCTTGTGTTCACTATCTCTCCAAAACCATCCCTCTTACCACCTACACCATGGCCTCACTTAATCAACTCATGATACTCGTCTCAACTTCTTCTCGCCATCTACGCCATCGCCTCACTCAATCAACTTCTGATTCTCACCTTAACCTCTTCGCAAAAACTACAGGTACGCCAATCAGAAATCTCTAGTGATTTCTTTACTATTCGCAGGCTTAATCTAACTTAAGATTTAGGAAATTTAGATATGGTATTGAAGCAGGAGGTATTTAGATCCCTCATTCTCACTTTTGCTTGAGCCTGTAGCTCTGGTTTGAAATAAGTTATGCTGAGGTAATTTTGATTGATGTTGTTTAGGTCAATCAAGAGCTGCCTGCTACAGCTTTACCCAAAACCCTTCCGGCCCTCAACGCCACCGTGGCCGAGGCAAAATCATTTATAAACGACGTACTATGCGCCACTAAACATAACTTCCGCACGACCCACGGCGCTGAGACACGACATGCGGTGAAAAACTGAGCGGACGACGCCTTAAGGCTGAGAAGAGGATGGATGTAAGCACTCTTTTTGTTGAAATATGCATTAGGTCATGGCTGAGAACTCATTTGTCCTACGTAACATAGGGTTCGCACCCCTAACATCGTCACTGTTACAAGGGACTCGGGTCTCAGCTGTGCGCCAAGGCCACGTACGTGTCGCCTCAGCCACATGTGTACTGCCTATCTAGACGTGGTCACTGCCTTCCTAAATCCGAAAATGGATCGCGACGATACCTATATGGCACTACAGGGAAGCGTCACTGGTAATTAACGGCCACCAACCAGCAATGGAACCTACAAACACGGGAATCCCCCAGAGATCACCGATATCCCCGATATTATTCGCAATCTACATTTCCGGGGTATTCGAAGAAGTTGAAGCCGAAACCGGAGCAGTTGGAATATCCTTCGTGGACGACTTATCGTGAATAGCCTCTGGAGACAACGTAACAGAAATAGCGGAAATGCTGGAAAAATGACCCCAGAAAAGGGGAGTCTCGAACGAGAAGAAAGCAGGGATGACGTATGGGGATGGAGGGAAGAAAATGAGACTGAAGAGAACGATGAAAGAAGTGATGAAGAGAACGAGAGAGAAGAGAACGCAGTAGAAACGGAAACAGAATTGGAAGAAGCAGAAACGTATGTACGAAGACTGATACAGGAGGTGAAAGATGTAGAAGAAGAGAAAGAAGATGAAGATGCGGACGAGCACAGATAAAACGAGTGAAGAAATAATAAGGGAAAGGTGAACAAAGTGTGGGGGACTTGTCGAGTGAGCATCAAGCACATCAATGCCGAAATTTATCAAGAACTACAGAAAACGAAGGCATCACGAAGAGATAGTAAACAAAGATTAAAAAGCAAGGAGACAAACAAAGGAGACTGTATAAGGCGGCATAAGTGTAGAAAGCTATCATACCCCGTTTCCGGGGAAAAGAAATAGACATGATGAAAACAAAAATCTGTATGGCACTCCCGGACGATATCGAGGGGTTGGATCCTGAACCAGCCCAGGCTTGTCAGTCAGTACAACTACTTAAAGCCCTGTACGGTCTAAAGCAAACCCCACTTCTCTGGTGGCAAGAAATTGATGGTTTCCTGCTCTCCTGCGGACTACACCATTCTGCCGAGGATGCGAATCTGTATATTGGCTCGAGCATTCTAGTACTCCCATATGCCGATGACATGCTCATCGTCCATCGGGATCAATTAGCTTCTCCATCGCTCTCGCAGGGTCGGTTTTCGGATATCAGGTTTGGCCGTCCCTTCAGATTTGCGTTTTCGTGGCTCGGTCAGAAAGTCCACAGTCGGAGTGTTTTTGTGCCGGCGATTGTATTTCTCTTCGCAGTGCACAACATTGTTACTTGGGCGGTATCTAGGCCGCACAGAAACCTGTGACGTGTACATGGTTTTCCCCTCTCATCCCACCTAACTGGGTTGCCCAGTCAGGTGTGATAAGGGGGGTTTTTCCATGTAGGATTTTTCGTCCAAATGACCAGCGGTGATTGCCCACCACCGTTGACGATGAGTTTTTGGCGTTGAGAAGCCGATCTAAACATCGAAAGGTGTCGAGGAAGCATCTTTGAAGCCCAATATACTGCTCCGACAGTCGACTGCGCCCCGGTGGCTGCCTATTAACGTCGTCAATCTCAGATGCAGCGTTGGACAGTAAAAACACTGCCTCCGGATGTTTCATTCCTGCTCTCCCTGCGATGTCTAACAATTGTCGTCGTTATTCTACAGCTACACCATTAGCAGCTACACCGTAGTATTTATTTTATTTTTTTTATTTATACCTCATTCTCGCTTGCAACCGTAGGGTTATGGCGGAGGCTACAAATTATGGTACATTGTCAGGTGCCAGAGTTTTACGTCTGTCACTTGCCGGGATACGCCCCAGAGCGGTCTTTCGTGTTAGGGTTGTAGTCCCCTTCTTACTCCTCGGTTCTTTGTTCTGCTGTAGTATTCTCAATAGGGGGGGTTTTGAAATGTTGGTTTCTTGTTCAAAGACCAATGAATTGAACTTTGTCGAAGCGATTAGAAGCTACCTGGTGCTGTAGCTATTGAAATCTTTGATCCCAGTCCGAATGCATCTCTTAGAATTTCCTCCAGTACTTTCCAGGCTGCCAAATTCCATCCTTCCTCCCACCCCCCGTGTTAATAGAATCTCATCCCGTTTCGGGACAACAATACCACGGGCCCAGCCTCTTTCATAGAAGTTACACGCGCTTAGCAGGTAAGCAGACGGGTGCTTAAAGCGGTGTTGCCGGATGTTGTAAAAATTACCTTCTGCCTGCATTTCCTTATACCATCACTCGAAGTTCACCAACAGCGCACACCACGTGATACTGTACCAAGCGCTGTTACTGACAATAACCACAATACACAATAACAATAACCACAAAAATGAAGAGCACTGAAGTAGCCCCCGATTATAGTTCTAATGATCCAAAATGGTGGTTAGTACCAAACCCCATCGGACCGGTGTTGATTTCAACAAGTATTTTTTACTAATGAGCCGCCCCCCCCGGGGACGAATGGTGGATTCCTTAGGCCACTCAAACATCTCGCTGACGTCGCTACGAGCCTTGCTATAGATCGTGACGAAGAAATAGCCTTTGCGGCCGAGACGGCTGCGTTGACTTGGGATCTGACGGAGGAGCAGGTTGCGGAGGCCATGAGGTTAGGATATGACGCTGCAAGGAAAGGGATAGGGAGAGATGGTTTTGAACAACTTGGGATTGACTGAAATCGGACTGCTGAGGTGTAAGTGCCTCATTTTTCCTCGTCAGTATGGCTGTAAATGGGTCCAGACTCCGCAATAGCGTTTTTTTCTTGCGTGTATTGATTTAGCAATAAGTTAATAAAACATTTTTATCTATGATGCCTAGTGCTAGCTTTGGTTGTTGTAGACTACTAGGTGAGGGAGAGACAAACGATGTGTTGAATTCCATCATCACTGGTGCTGGCAGCTTAAATTCTGGTGTTGAACCCCAGGTGGGTAGCATTCTATAAAAATTGTCAGTGTCTAGTTCGCGCGAGGTTACCATTCAAAACTAAAGATCGGTGGAAATACTCTTTTTTTTTGGATGTTTGTTTAGAATTCTTAAGATGCAAAAACTCTTCACCTCCGTCAACTATAAATTGCGGCGTTCACCGATGACTTGGAGAAACGTCAGAAAACAACGGTACAGTCACTTTCTCAGACTCATATCACCGCCGCCGCAGTGGATCCCACGGTATGTTTATTGATCCCTAAATCTATTACAATCTAAAATTCCGATGCTCATCTGGAAATTCTTTATAGCCCAAGTCTTAGCGATATATTCTGCACTGTAATAGTCTAGTAGGCATACTGTCTATCACCGCCATTGCTGCTGTGAGTTTCGCCGACCTACATCTCAAGTATTAGTATTGTACCTAGAAATTCTTTCTAAAATGGATTGATTTAAGTAATTCCGAGCAACAGGCAAAGACAATCCTCCCCCCATTGGAACAAGAACTTTTCAACCCAGAGGTATCCCATTTCTTATATGCCAATCCCCAGAAATAGTGGATTAACCTTTACAAATAGAACCAAACAATGCCTCCCCAAAACATATCCATAGCCCCATCCAACACCGATGCATCTGCTTCATCCAATCCTACTGCATCCACCCATGTCCAAGAGCGCAAGACCACCCCCCAACGGAACCCAAAAATGGCCATCTCATTCCTACTCAATCCGCCCTTAACCACAATGAGATCTGGCATCGGCCGTCCTACTCCCACGTCCGCACCCAAGCCCGCTCCCAAGACATCTACAACCGCCATCAATGCAACTCAGAAGGTGACGAAGAAGACATACAATACTCGGCAAAACAAGGCCCTGGTCGAAAAAAAGAAGGTATCTATACTGGAATTCCTCCGTTTTCTCATCGGATATACGTAACTAATGATGAGTAGATGGAAGAAGCCGCCGAGATTCTAATGTCAATGAGTGCCAGCGGGAGTTCCAATACCATGAAGGAGGTATGAATTGAAACGATCTTGTACTGCGGAATGGTGAACTGAAGTTTGCGGAATAACAGGTTGCCAACAAAGGTGATTGTGTCATGGAAGACGTTCCCTCGAGCGCTGTCGCTACCGAAGCCGACATTGAGGCCCATGCTGCAGCTCCCCGATTCGCTCCACCAAATCCCGTAAGCTCACATTGTCCCTTCCCGCTTCCTTGTCTTACCACATGTTTACCTATCTAATCCATTCAGATAGTAACCATTCCCGCAGGCGAGAGGAAGCGAACGATCTTGGAATACTGTCAGCTCCGCATTGGAGTAAAGTGGAACGACCACACTTCCGAAGAGCACAATCTCGCTGTTTTGCTGGGTAAAGAGAAGTTCGCGGAATGGCAGGAGTACCCGGACGAAGAGGTGACCAATGTTATTAGGCGACATCTCACTGCTTATAATAAAGAGCAGATAAGGTTGGCGAAGGGTCGGGAGGAGCGGCGGAAGGCGAAGGATGTGAAGGAGGCCAAGAGGAAAGCCAAGAAGACCACGGAGCGGGAGGCATCGAGGAAGCAACTGGAAGCTGAGGAGGAAGAATTGTAAGCTGGGTTTTCTGGGGATTGTCGCTGCGTGTGAGGATTCGGGGGATATGGCGCATGGTTTGGTGAAGGATGAGTTCTTTTGTGGGTTGTTTGTTGGGGTTCAAACTTGCCGATCTTTTTTTGCGGTTTTCCTGTTTGGGTCGGTTTATTGTCTTGTTTTGTAATTTGTTTGTTATTTCGCGTATGAATTTTAGCCCGCTGGTGGTAACCCTGGATGAAAGATTTTTGTGATAATTCTCCCCGAGCATGAATCCTGCATGTCCGGCAAAGATGAACTAACCCAGGATTGAGTACCAGCAGTGTGTTGTTTCTTCATATTAGCAAAAATTCTAGCATTCATGTAATCCCCCGTGGCGCAATTGGCTAGCGCGTCTGACTGTTAAATATTGCGATCAGGAGGTTGGTGGTTCAAGCCCACCCGGAGGAGTTTTTTTGCTCATTTTGCAAATTCAACCGCTCTCATGATTCGACAAGTCTCTTCATCTTGCTTCCATTCCAGTGCCCACAAACCAAGCTCTGCTGAGGTAGCGTACTGAGATCATGATCCGCGACAATCAAGAAACCGCCAACTGCACCCGTTCCAGCGCCATTTGTTTTTGAAATACCATTTTGTTTATATTCCATCCACGTCGTGCATTTACGGTGGGGAAGACTGCAGACTAAGGGAAAGCTCCTAGTTCTCCACCTCCGGATACAGTAGATCGTGTTGTTTGTGATGGAGCTGTACCTTTTGCGTGTCTATCTTTGCGCGCGATGTTATTATTGACTCTGAATGAGCGTGACGGGGAGCGGATAGGTCCTTCAATTTCGACGATGATGAGTTCGTGATCAGAGCCCTCGAAGTGCTGAGGTGATGCGAGGTGCACTTCGGACCGTTCCGACGCAGGTACTTGAGTTGGTTGTTCTCGCCTGCAGGCTTACTTACTGGCTGAAGTGGAGTACATGCGCATACACCAAAAGCTTGGTGCTACTGATGTCACCGCACATTCGTCAGCAGCTTCAGATTTGAGCAAAGGTTCAGTTGGTAGAGTACAGCCTACCCGAAAGTTCAACTATCTACCACACATCGCGTAGAGTATACAGACACCCCCGCAACCGCGGCGCGAAGTCGCCCTGCTGGTATCGACAATTTTGCGCTCACAAATCACACAATATCAAATTAAACACCTCTTTGTTCCGTGAAACTTGATTGTGTTGTGTTCTCGCGTTCCTATCCAGTTAGCGCGCAGCAACGGAGATGGAGAGCAGAGCAACTAGAGTAGCGACTCGCGACTTTGACACGAGACAAGATCTCGCAAAGGGTCAAAGACAAGAACACTCGACTAGTTGGCGGTACAAAACAATTTTATGAAATACAAATTTTTAGCGGTAATGTCCGCACCCTCTGTGGTGTAGTTGGTATCACACCGGACTGTAATATTTGCTGCCATCCGTTGGTCACCGGTTCGACTCCGGTCGGAGGGACTTTCTTTTTTTTTGGACTTTCCCTAGAAATCCCATTTTTCCCCCTCCCTCTTGCTATTATTTTTCCGCTCTCTTATTCTTTTCCCCTTCACGGAACTTTCGTTAGACACGTTCTCTTTTTCCTCTTTATCCCCCCAGGTTTGCTTGGTTTCCAACGGACCTGTTTTCCGTCGCTGTCCGCAGCAGATTCACGGTTCGGGATGTCAGCAAAGTGCACGTACGGAATTGTTGCTAGGTTTGATTGCTTCTTCAACGACATTGTGACACCGGTACTCACCGG
The DNA here is from genome assembly GCA_024516145.1 of Pyronema domesticum. NCBI lineage: Eukaryota > Fungi > Ascomycota > Pezizomycetes > Pezizales > Pyronemataceae > Pyronema > Pyronema domesticum. Next base: position 92,300 of record JAJJXL010000041.1, read on the forward strand.
CCTTTACTAGTACCAAACGGCCTGAACTCTGTTTACCTGGCAGGGGTGTTCGACCATAATAAATATGGCTGCCATCTTCGCGTGGCCACCTCACCATTTCCTCACGGCTAAGAACTTCATCGAAGTCAAAGATTCCATCGCAAAACCAATCACAAAACACAAATGTCGAACAAAAAAATCTCGGCGACAGTCACTACCAACGGAGACTTTGATAGAAATCGTTCAATATTTACCGCTAGAATCTGGGTCATATGTCTCCCGAACATGCAAAATCCTCCACCGAATAGCCCGAGCCGTTGATGTATCACACAGTCGAGATTACCTAGGGCCATTTCACGAGAAACAAGGGGTCACTCCCGCAACAACAGGGAATCTTAACAAACAGTATGCGAATCTTTTTAAAAGATGCTGTCGGAGTAACGACTTCTCGAAACTACGATGGACCCGGGTTCTTGACTTTTCATGCGGTCTCATACTGGATCAAAGTGTCATCTTTCCTGAGGTATTCGATGAAGGTTCAGCTGTACGGGTCCTACTAGACAAATTTTACGGGCTTTGAAATTTATGGATCATGTAAAGGAATTGCGCATAGCTTTTGTTATGTTGGTCAGTCCAGTTATTGCGACCTGCCAGAACTCTGGGACACTGTAACCGCGCGAACATAGGTGTGTGGTGTACGATACGCGCAACATTTTCAACACGGCAACAACAAAATTGATGAAATCGATTGGGAAATAATGTTTATGAATGCCTGCTGTAATTGAATACGAATGATTCTCATGGTTCCTTGTTGTTGGATCAAAAATATCACACAACCTGGAGTAGACATTTGAAGTCGGCCAAGCATGATGGCGATCAACCTTCAGACCAAAACCCTTAGTACACTCAATCCTAGAATGCTTTTAAGCAGAAGCTTCAGTGTTTACCCGCCAGTAGAGGTACCTCCAATGATATCAAAGTACTTCTTTGTATTAGCTCTCCATTGCTAATGGAATACCAGCTTGAAGCTAAGTGCTCACTTGACACGGCTTCGGAAAGTTGTAACTTGTGTTGGATCCTAAGCATCAACTCGTTGAGAATCACAAGTTCTGATATCCCTCTGACTCCTCCACCGTCTTTAGATGACAGGTCAGCCTCAAATATTGAAGCATTAGGACATCATGTACGAAGCTTACTGAGCGATAACATGCGTAAGCCTTCGTGACTGAGCTCGGGCATTTTGGATGAGGCTTTGCGATGTCGATAAACGTACTGGCACAATCTCTGCGATTGCGAAAGTCGTTGCACCTCACTGGTGATGAGGCAATGTGCGGGGTTGAGTTTGACAATGCATATCTTTCCTACTTTCCAGGGATTCAGCGCCCAAACCGATCCCAGCCCTATTTTGCCCCACCTAGCGATAAAGCGCTCCCAGTGCCACACTGTAGCATCGCGACCCACCACATGTCTTCTGGCAAAATATAGCATAAAATATGCGCACATCACCACCTGAAGCACAACGACCGTGGCAATTGCATATCTTCACAGATTATCACTGACGTAACTGTCATGAGGCACTGCGACACACTGTAAGATAAAAATAATGAATCCCCCACATGATGCTGGATCCTAGGCTGGCTAAGACTGAATAGAGTAGAGCTTGTAGTGAGTGGCGCTTGTAGTCAGATAGGCAACCGAACTTGAATTCAGCGGAGCATGCACTGAGCAAGGTAACAATATTCAGCCTGCGGAGAATTATATCCAGCCAGCGGTGGATCCGAACTACGGAGTATCCAGTCAGTGGTGAATACGACCAGCGGAGCATACAACTAGCGGAATATCTTGAGGGGTGGATGGAATGGTGGTTGAAGTGGTGGTTTAGGTGTCATGGTTGCTGCAATGCAAAATTGTCCACTACTTTTGCCTACAGCCTCTATATGTGACAGGTACTGGGGGTGAAACAGTTGAATTGAAAAAAAAAAATTGCATCTAAGCTCACAATACACGGTTTGTACGTACCACCATTGGCGAACCTTGCCACAATGATAGAGATGTCAATTTGCAGCATTAAGTATGTAGAATTATAGAAAGATAATTCGCGAAGTTTGTTTTGAATCAAATTTTATTATCGCGACCGTCACTCATTGCTGAGTATGTGACCGCCCGCCATAATTCGCGAAGTTTCAAGCATCGCCAGCGAGATTTCTCATGATTAGTCAGCAGGGCTTTGGGATGATATAAATGGTCTTTTATAGGTTAGATACATCATACAAAATATTTTGTGACCATGACACCTGGTATGGTATGTGAGACGAAACAGCTCTGTGACCCGTGACTGTCTTACCCTCAGCGCTCGGTACAGTATTACCAATCCGGATGATGCCCTAGATGGTGTATTTACCAGAGAGGGACTCGAATCCCGGTCGTCGCAGGGAGATACGCCCACAAACCCCAAGGCGGGTCGCATCCAACAGATCACCGAGGCGCGCCATCCCGGCGCTACAGAAGCAACCGATTCTCACCTAATGAATTTTGCACCAACTCCTTGTCACCATATCGCGACGTCCGTGGCCGAAAGTGCTGCTTCTGTGGCTCTACCCTCTCCAACCGCCTCGGAGGAGGCCCAGCTCTACGACTCAGATGCTGGAATTCCGAATATATAAATTATATCTGACACTTTAGTTTCAGTCAGAATTGCGATGGAAGAAGATGGGAACAATACCGATAGAGTTGGAAGATGGCCAACCCGAACCCCCGAAAACCGCCTTCAAGCCCCGGAATATGGCAACCCAGCTCGTCCGACTGAATTATCAGACGACTTCGCTTCCGTGAGCCATCGGTGTTAAACAGAACTGCCGCAGGGATTTTGGCGGGTTCCGGGGATAGGGCTGAAGTTGAAAGGGTCACTCCCACCGAGTCACCCCGTCCACATTAGGAGGCACCTGAGCGGGATAAATTTACTCAGAGTCTCTGGCAACGTCGGGATTGATCATCTCCGTGAACGCCTAGAATCTCCTTCGGGATTTACTGTCAAGCATCTGACTGTCAAGAACTCCCTTCAACGTCAGGTGGAAAAAGTTAGATCGCGGTGCACTTCGCCGTTAGGCCATAACAAAATCGCCGCATCAACTCCACAGGTCGCCAGAAATGCGCTTCCTCATCTAGTATTCAGTCTTCTAACAGCGTTTCGCCGTACCGCCCACGGTCAACAACTCCGAGCTCCGATTTGAGACGTCTTTAGATACGTCATGATGATTCAAAACGTATGTCTGAGCGTTTTGAATGAAAGGCAGCCGGAGTTATCTCGCCTTTATGATTGTAAACTACTACAAGGTACATAGAAGTACAATATCCAGTTCATTTTATTTTACTGTATTGTGTTTATTCAACTGTTTTTTTGTTTTAAATTTTAATACTTGGTAGCAGTGAGATTAATGGACTGGAGTTCGGGATATTTCTTTCGAGCGAAGAGTGACATGAGAGTGGAGGAATGTAATCAGAGGGAGCGGGGGGGATTGATATGATTGATCCAAAGGGTGGCTTTCATTTCAGCTCTGCGCTCCTGGCCTTCAACTCTTCGAGATGTCATTCTAAGCATTCCAGCATACAAAAAGGGCACAATTTAAAGTAAATCAAAGTTCACAAGTGACGTAAAGAAACAAACGCAAAAAATAGATTGGGTATCTATCTATCCGCCTTCTATCTGAAGCTCCTTGGGTGATATCCGGTGATGTGCCACCAAAAGCTCCGTCATGTTTCATCACTCCAAAAATCCCATGCATCTAAATATCAGCCTCGCATGCCTTCAACAACTTCGGCAAAACATACCTCAGTCCATCAACGCGTCTCAGTCAAACTAAATTTGCATCTCCTCCGTATCCTTCTCAGCCTTCATCGCCTCTCCCCAAGCCTCCGCCTTCCTTGCCGCCTCAGCTCTCGCCTCGTCACCAAACCTGGGCTCCAATATCCTGCCGTGGCATTTCTTCTAGCACACGTCATAGCGTAAGCAAGGCAAGACATATTCAGCAGTGGTCTTTGTCGGCACGGGAGTTTCATTATCTCTCCACGTAGGCCCCCGAGGCTCCTCCATAGGATTCTCGGGTTCTTTGGGCTTACAGCGTATGCACCATCTCTCCGTGCTGTACTCCACTCGGAGATTTGCGGGTTTCATCCTCACGGGACGTGACCTACCGGTATTCTCTGCGTATTTACAGCTGCCGATTTTGTCGTGCTGACAGCCGCAGACGAAGATAAGACGGATCCATTGACACATCGTGGTTTGGTAGTAGCTGGAGTAGTTTGGTAGAGAGAGTAAGCCAATCAGGTGAAGATTGTGATGAGAAAAGTGATGGTTAAGATTAGGGGGATATTGGGTATTATATAAATGAGTTTCTGTAGAAAAGTAAGTTAGCTGAGCACTAGCGTGATAGCATGCCACCTCACGCTCGGATTATTATAGAACTTCCGGAGCAAAAATCCATCGAGGGCTCATTCTGAAGAATTGCTGGAATTTCCGGCATCTGGATACAACATTAAGCTTCAAAGATTCTTCAACGAGCTTCTGCATTTCTCGAACTCACTTTGATCATTTAAGACTACAAAAGCTAAGACACCTTCTACAGAATTACAAATTTACAGTGGTACGCTGAAGAATCTATGTACTACGTTAATCGCGTACCTGCATCTGTGGCTTGCTGGTGCACTCCTGGTCATTGGCTTCTTCTGCAGCTTTGCCAACGAAAATGTGCAATTCACTAAAGGCTTTCCAAAGCCGAAGTATCATCAGAAGTTTGGCAGACTCTGAGTGGTGAGACCGAGTTCGGCTCGGTATTTTAAAAGTCAGGGTCACCCGAGCGGCACAGAAATACGAGTGATAATCTATAGCTATGGAGCATAGTAATCTGAATTCCGATATATGAGACCGCAACTATATACACGATATTCTAACACATCACCCTCTCTCCTTGCGTTGACCGGATAGCCTAGATATAACGTCATAGATAATTATCATCGTAGAATCATAAAGTTGAGGAAGAGGGAAAGTTTGCAGTCAACTTACAAGAAACGTTTCAATTCAGTCCAACACTCACGTTCGTAGAAGATAGCCACCCGCAACCTACATACCCTCAAGCGAATTCTCTCTCGCCATATCGTGGTCGGATTCAGGTTGACCGCCATCTCCCGATCAGTAAAACCCTTTGCTAACTTTCCCAAACACTGCCTCCATAGCGGCATTGTCAGAGCGGTGACCCATCACGTTTAGTTCCCAAATACCGTGGATACACGTTTAGAGATTGCTGGAATGGTAGAGGAAGTGGGATAGATGATGGATCGGTGGTGTACGCTTCGGATTCTGCAACTTGTCGTTAGTTCTGAATGTACGCAACACAAGAGGAGTTGAAAATGTTCAATCATTATCTCTACGAATGGATAACCAGCCTCAGTACTGTCTAGCCCCTCAAGCGAAGTATCTTAGTCGTGTCGGAATACGGACCAGGTTGATCGCCACCATCAGATCAGAGAGACTCTTTGCTAACTTTCCCACCCTCTGCCTCCATATCGGCATCGTCAGAGCAGTAACCCGTCACGTTCAGTGGCAAATCTTTCCAAGTACCGTGGAAGACGTTTCGAAATTGCCCGAATGGTAGAGTAGTACGAGATCGGTTTAGCCGTTTGTTTTAAAAGGTCTTAGGATGTCTCTAGAATATTGTGAGCATGGTGCATTTGAATAGTAAAGAAGGATCAAATAGCGATCAAGTAAAACGGAATGGAAGAGATGAAATGGTTACCTCAGGTGGGGGATCAATGATAATGATTAGAAGAAGGTACAAGATTGCTGGTTTGGTGGAGAAAAGATGGAGTTGTGGTAGTATTGCTGGGGAGGAAGAGAAGCTCTGCTAGCAGCCCGGCGGAGGTCTACATATCGCCTGGATCGCCCTGTGTACTTTCCCCGATTTCCCCACTTACCCAGGGAACCCTGCCTCTGTTCCCCCACCTCTACTGTGACAGCATTTGTTCACCCCAGAACGGCATTGACAAACTTCAGAGAGCAGTAAAACTGCAACGGCTCCTGTGAGTCTATGGGCTTGCTTGTGACCTGCACGTTTTGTTCCCTGTCCCCTTTAACTACATCACTTCTCAGATTTACTTTCTGCTGTCGTTCGCTCCTTTCTCGCTTACTAGCAATTATTCCCAATTTTCGACATTTATTTTCTACTTTGTACCTACCTGCTTCTATCGCTTGTCTTCAGGGTTGCCATTATAGCCTGGCACAGGGAATTGTGAAATGTTTCGCAATTGATAACAGCGGTGTTCCTGAGTGATGCGATGCACGCTGCATAGAATAGACGCGAAACATCAGTAGAGCCTCAAACATAATAGCCGCGTTTTGCATACAGAAAAAAATATCAAGATACGCGTGGTTCTTGTTCTACTGATTTCGGAGCAGTTAGCACTGCAGTGGGATTTCCAATCGCGTCTCCACACAGCATAAAATAGTCAAGCCGCGGGCCAGACGCGTAGTTGCACACGCGTAGTTGCACGGGCTCTCAGTCCTTCTCCAGAAATCGCCAAGTCCATCTACATATGCTCAACTCCTCTCAGTCACATCGTAAATATCACAATCACTACGTTACCGCAAACGAACAAAAGCCACCGTTCTTAAGCTCGAATGCCACCAACACTCAAACCCCGCCACGCATGTTCCGTAAAATTTACTGCGATTGAATAAGTATGAATACGTAAGTACATGATATCGAGATATCCGCATAGTAATAACTCTCATCATCCGTATTGATTCCCTTGTATACAAACATCACCATCACCTCCTGATTATCAACTTCTGCTTCTTCTACAGCCTACTCCATCTTTTTATCCTGCTCTTCTTCCGTTTCCTCCCCATCTCCACCAACCCAAAACACCTCTCCTTTGAGTCCTTTCATAACATCCCTCTTCTTCGCACCACGATATTCTGCGGGTATTCTGCCTCGAGCTCGTCCCAAACTTCGCGTGCTCTCTCCGACGGATACCAATTGCTAGTTCTGAAGAAATGTTTCTGATAACGGAATCGCCAGTATCCAGGGTTAGTGAGTTTTGTGCCCCAACCGATCGGGACAGATCTGTAAACATTGCAAATTGGGTACTCTTTCTTAATCAAGGCATTATCTATGAAAGAAATTAGTTACTATGTAGTTCGTGAAATTTTTGAAAAGAAAGCAATAGATATATTAGAAATCACTTACGAGTATTCAAAGCTTCCTGCCCATGAACAACAAACTTTGCATAATCCGGTTCTAAATTCGGCATCCGAGACATTCTCGTCCGGTGGTGGTATTCTTTCGGAACCGGAGTCCTTGGTGGTAGACAGACTATGTTGTGATGTGGAACGCGATTCAATATGCTCGGTCGACCGCGTTGGTCTCTGATGATTCGTTGAGGTTTGGGGTTATGGCGGGGTGCCTTAGTGGGCACGTGCCGAGAGGCCTTGTTGGGGAGATGGCTTGGCGCGGCCGCGGTGGTAGCATTTCGCGAAGGCGTTTCTTGACGCGAGGTTTCGGACTTGGTGCTAGCCATTTTGTTGATCGTTGGCTGTAAGTAAGGATCTTGAAAATCGAAGTTATGGGTTTACAAAGGACGAAATTGGTGGTTGCGAGTGCAGAGAGGAATTTGTGATGTGCTGGTATGGAGGAACTAAGTGCGAGAAGGAGGTTATTTATTGGAGTGATGCATATTGAGAATCAATAGAGGCTGGATGCGCAGAGCAGTTGAGGCTAATGCGGTAGGATTCAGCGGCCATTGAGTCTGAACTTATCACGGGATGTCACTCGAGGGTCGAGCGCGGCGTGAGGGGTTGTGATCTGGTTTGCGTTCATGTCTTTGCTGTCGAACCGTTTATTATCGCATCTACTCGGAAAAAACGCAAAGTTACCAAGGGAGTTGTTGGCCTGCTTGGTATGAACAGTGTGCTTAGTCTCGCTCTAGAAATATTAAAGCTTGGCTGCATGATTTCACACAACAAAATGTGTACAGCGTGACCTGGAGGTGCTCTTCAGGCCTGCAACAAAACTGCCGAGATACTGGCCTTTCCTTTCACGGGGTAAAACCTTACCTGCCACAGTAGCCTCGTGAGTGTTTAGTCCATTTTGTTTTCTGAGATTCTGACAATTACGGCCCAAAAACATGATATGCTGATAAAAACCCCCATCCAATCATAAACAGCTATCTCGCGTTATACCCGGCAGCAATACAAGAACACATTTCACAGTGCACACCCTTGTTACCTTCCGCTCTTCCTGCTCCATCCACTAGCGACAATACCTCATCTGCAGGGATTACAGCAGTGTAGGGTTCAAACGTCGTCCCATCATGCCAGAGGAGGTTGAACTACGATACTCTTTCAGCATCACACAGTCGCGGGGCTCAGATACGGTCTCTAATAGCAACGAGGCTGATTTTATCGTGCGCAACCAGCATTTTTAAGCTATTGCACATGCAATGCAAAATCGTAACAAAACATACTTAGACATAATTAGTATCATTATACCCGTACAAATAACGACCCATGAAAAAGATCGTCGCTACCGCTCACCAGCAAAACCGCTCAAACAAAACAACCGAAGTACTTATTACCCATGGTAAATTTCGCTCAAGTTCTGCTATCAATCCATCCTCAAACCCTCCTACATAAAGAACATAGTATCCGCAATTGCTGATTTCGGCCCATTTTGAAACTTTCTTCTAGCCTCCTGCATAACCCTATTCTCTTCGTCCGCTTTTACATCTTGATTCCCGGTTATTGACAAACCCGAAGCATCGCCAGCCAACAGATTCTGGATGTAACATCTGCCTCTTTCGCACAGGATATCTGCGGCATACGCAGGGGGGATATAAGACACCGCCTTGGAAGCTCTAGGAAAAAGATAAGAAAGGTTATTCGTGAGAGCTTGCAACTTGTCCGTATTATATTGGTTGTCATCATAGATGACATAATAATGCGCCGACCTTGCGGTTCCTTGCAGACCATGATGGGCTTGGAGGTAAAAGTCGTGGTTGGCGATAGAGGTCACACCACGGTCGATGATGGTGCCGGGTTTGTTGTTACCGTTCTTTGCTTTGTGTGCAGATTCCGTGGGATAGAAACGAGCGTGGTGACGCTTGCCACAGACGATCATAGTGATCTTACAATTTTTGATCTTCATAGCTTCGCATGCCGCCTTTAACTTGGGGAGTTCTTTTTCAATAAGCTGGGGGTACTGCCCCTCGGAAACACCGTCGCGAAAGTAAAGAAGCTTAGTAGGGAGCACTCGCGTATTCTTCACGTATAGCTGGATGCGAGACACAACTTGTTCTTGGAGGTGCTCGATCATCTGTGGTGATCATTTATTAGCAACGTCTGGCTAGGGGTATTAACTTCAGGGCATACCTCTTGACGGGAAGGTTGGAGCCGAAGACATCCGGGGAAGTAATTGTATTTGCTGTCGATGCTTCCGACAACACCGGCGATGGAGGGTGTATATTTGACGGAGACTTGCGCGGTGGGATGAGTAACGTCCGCTCCGATGACAATTGTATCTTGCCCTAGAAGATCGAGAGTACCCGGTTGGAGCTCGTGGTTTCTGCCGTGTAGCTTGAGGTTGACTTTGGTGACGACGTTTGCCAGGTAGTTCGGTTGTAGGCTCTTTATCTTGCTGTATTGGACGCAGCACGCGGGGATGCCGACGATGACGTCACAGACGGTTCGGACGTGGTTGTAATTTCTTTGATCGGTGTCCGGAAGTATAATTAATACGAACCGAAGACCTTTGTTGTCTGGGCGCTTAAGGGTACGTTCGAGTGCAACTGCAACTTTATTACGAAATCTATCGTAATCCTTATGGTTCGGCGAATTATACGTGTCTGGTGTGTCTTGATATACCGGACAATCCAAGGGTTTACAGTCACCGTCGACCCTCAATCCATAGTTCCTGCACGCCGCTTTAAACGAAGAACCGATTTGCCGTAGCTCTTCCATAGGTGGGCCGTGTTTGTCCTTCTCTGGAAAGGATAATTTCAATACCGCCCATTGGCTGAGGTGTCCTCCTTTCACAAATTCGGCACTTCTTAAGTTCCAGGAGGCGTCCTCGGGCTCCTTGGAACTCCTAAGGTATCTGACCGTCGGTGCGCCAAGAACACGAGCAGAGACCACTTCCATGGTCTTTTTGATGCTAATACCGAATTTTTGGAGGATGGGGTTCTGTATCTGTACGGCGTGACCAAGAATATTCAACCCTTCGTTAGTGATGAGCTCGGCATTTGACTTTGGGCTACGACAAGCAATTTCCAACATCTTGGTAGTTTGTTCGGACGACAAGGGTGATGAAAATATTTGACCGGGTTCAATTTTGCAAATCCCCACCGGATAGTATGACTTCTGGCCTGATACGTTGATGGAATACGCACATGGCTGGTCGCCTCTGACAATCATATTGTACCCTAGAAGCGTATTAGCTGTGCAAGCAGAATTTGGTTGTCTTCTACATACTTTCTTTGTAGTAGTCTACAACCCGGACGTTTTTATTTGCCGTGCTGTCGTGAAAGGACAAGTCTGAAGCGGGAACTGTGGTAATACCCCTCATGGTGAATTTGGTACCCTGTCTGGTCCTGACTCTAAGTCCATTAAGAGACTTGCGGGTGATGCCCCTGGGCATGTCCAGGAATGGAACGATCTTGTCCAGGACATCATCCTTGAAGAACGCAGCCGTGCAAACGTTGATGTTGCACAACAGACGGTCGAGAGTTGGGCGAACTGACGAATAGTAACCACGGCAGGCGATCAATCCATTACCCAATTCTTTATTATCATCCAAGACGAAAAACTTGTTCTGACCAACGCCAACGACACTCTTTCCATCCTTTCGAGGGAGGAGCGGAAACTGCGCAAGAATTATATTTAACGCCCTAATCATCACCGATGGCTCATAGACCGTGTTGTCGCTTTTCGTGACCGTTTGGCCACAGCAATGTGCGAGAATATCAGCGGAGGTAAGTTCTGCTACATGCACGAGGGTGACCTTGTATCTGGGCGGAGCCTTTAGTGCTCCTCCAGAAGCTGCATTAGTATCATTGTACTTGAGTTCAATGATATACGGCCCGCACACAGGCTGAGGTGCTTTCTTCAAACAGATGATGGACTTAGCACCATCATGAGCGACAGAAGTACTGTCTCCAAAAGTAGCTCGAAACTGATCATGCTGCAAAAGATTCTGGAGAAGTTGCCTCTGATTTCGTTTCCCTTTGAGCGGCCGTTCTGCGTCGTCGGGCTGTGCGTCGTTAGGCCGTGGGTCTTTCATCGCCGCAATGTTGACATCGTATTGTTGAAATGTCGTCGAGGACTTCAATGCCACTTCGAAAAAGTTGGCTCTTACAATCGTGGTTTGGGTTTTGGACTGGCCAGGAGTCGGTTCTGTACCATACATTACTCTCCTTGGGAAACCTGCCTCATGTCCGCTGGGTTCGACATTCATGATTGATATGTCCGCGGCCTTATTTCTCGCTTGGAGAGCTGCGCGGTCAATAGGCTCCTTCTCGTTGAAGATTCCGAAGTCCTTGCCTCCATCCCCGCCGCCAGATCCTCCGCCTTGGTACCCTCCCCTACCCGGACCGCCTCTGCCGCGGCCACCGTACCCTCCTCCACCTTGGTAACCTCCCCCGCTTTGGTAGCCCCCTCCGCCTTGATGACCTCCCCCGCCGCGGTAACCCCCTCCGCCTGAGTAACCTCTGCCTCCTTGTTGGGCACCTCCTCCAGGTCCACCGCCATCTCCACCAGCTCCCCGCCCTCCGGGACGACCCTGGCCGACCTGCATATTGCGGCTCCCTCCTGCTCCTCCTCCTCCTCCTCCTCCTCCTGCTCCTCCTCCTCCTCCTCCTCCTCTTCCCCCTCTTCCCCCTCTGCCTCTATTGGGTCCAGACATTTCAGGTTGTAGCAATGGGTTGCAGTTGTATGTACTCGTGACAAGACGTGCGTAGTTTGCAAAGCTCGTAAAAGGATATCCGATAGCAGAGGGTAATAATGTGACTAAAACTTGGTGCGAAAAGATAAACGTTCTTAATCAATGCGAATCTCGGTATGACTGTCGATGGTGAGGATGGAATAAGCGTGGTGTTTATGGGGGTTATAACAAGTGGAGGGACATGCAGAGTTATGGTACTGCGCAGTAGTAGAGAACAGAGAGCTGCGTTGCTGTTTGATCGGCTTGATCAGTACAAGCCAAGCTGACTAGGATTACCGCCGATTGTCTATCCAGGGCTGCTGGGGTAGGGCGTTGAAGCAGGGGTTATCGTGAGTCACAGCTTAAGCAGATGTAGCGCGGATCGTGTTTGGGGGCGTGGTTGTGGGCAAAAAAAAAAAGGGGGAGGGGCAGGTCGCGGATTGGAGGTGGTGTTTGGGAGGATGTGTGTGACAGGTTGACCGCCGACCGTCCAAACGCCGCCCCCCTCGTTGTCAATTTGCGATTGAAAAGCTTGTGACGACGCAGTCGTGATCATTTTAGTGATTTAAGTTTCTGTAATCGACAATCATACACAATTACATATGCATTTCCGTTTACAATCCGAATTTACACACCCAGTTCCTGTTTGCCGTTCATAATTCAAAGTGTCTCTCAGTCGACAAGGCCCGGCAAGGCTATGCAAGGCTCGGCTGTCACTTCAATCCGAAAGCTGATCCTTGCAGCCCTGCAGCATTTTCCCCGCATGCCAAGGGCCATCAGACCGATTACAGTCTGCGCTACTACTGATGCACAATAGTGCCATGCACGATTGGCGTCATCATGCTCTATTCGCCGCGGAACATTCGCCGCTTAGCTCTTGTCGATTGGCTTGCTAGTTGGCGTAGCGTTAGTGGCCTCAAGCCGACTCTGCTCTATGTACTCAGAAGAATGGGCTTCGGCAGGCGAACCAGTGGGGTTGGAGGGGGCTGGAGGGGGGCAGGGGCTGGAGGGGGCAGTGGTCGGAGGGGTCGGAGATTCAAGATGCGAACCGAACTTACGAATCGGATACGCTCGATCGGAGGAACCAGCAGGGCCGCGATGCCCACGCAAATGTGCTGTGTAGACGAACTGATGCCTCAAACCGGCATCTGTGAAACAAACACAAAACAATCGAATGAAACGTTAGGTAATTAATGCATGCCTCAACCCATCGTTACGCGTTTTGCAAAATACGAGACTGCTGGAGAACGTATGACTTGAGTATGGTACGCTGCTTGAATCTGCTAGCTGCAGAATGCAATACAAATGGAACTCAAACAACTGATGAACTGCAGCGACTCGTGTCAAACGGGATTGAGACAAAGAAACTTGTTGACGCAACCCCGCTGTTCAGACGCAATCCCGCCGTCCAAACAAAATCCCGAGTGCCAATCATGCGATCCCGTGCAGCCCGGGGAGTCTGAAAAACCGCATATTCTGATAGCAAAATTCAAACTGAAATTGCGTATGTAAGGCGGATCAATGCATTCGACTGTGACTTCCTAATACCTGATAACTAACCTACCAACTAAGTCCAGCGTTCCAGTACATAACGCCAGGTGGTTACTGCTTTGATCCCATGCCAGCTGCTTATGAATCGCGTGTGAGCCGTAGGTTTGTTTATGGGCTTGATATCGGCCGGTAATACACGAAAGACTGTGTTTGGCTCAATCGAAAGAACCTGAATTTACATCCCGTAGTCTGACCAGCTCGCTTCCTCTCCGCCTAAACCCATCTGCGGCCTGTTGTACTGTAAACCCAAATTCCAGTACGCCTCAAATGTTTGTATTCGTGACGCGATAACAGGGGTTCAACGGTGTGGGTGCACGACGCCGGGTAGTTGCTTCTTTTGCACCCTTGGCAACAACTACAGAGTACAGATTGCGTTTGTGAATTTGTTTTGAATTGAGAAGTTTGTTTTGTTATATGGGATCTACGCGTGAGCTTGCCCAGAATCAGGACTTACAAGGATGCTGATGCGACCCGATGGAAGAAATAGCAGAACATCGGAAAGTTCCAGCTGCACGAGTCACAGCATCAGTTACGCTGATTCCATCTATTTTACCACCAACCGTGCGATTGAATCCAAATTCCGTTTCTAAGCCTAGATCAGTTATGTCTGAAGCGGACTCCTTCTGGTTGGGTGACTCAAATGTTATCACAGCGTGGCAATATAAAGGTTCGGGAACACAACACCGGATTCCTACTTCCTTTACCTCTTTACAAAATGGATTAAATTGAATGGAGATTGTGAGTTTTGCGTGAGCATTTGGGATGCGTTGTACCTGCTTCGGGCCGATGTGTCACCGGCATGCGTTAGCAGAATTGTCGGAGTACAGGGATACGGCGGTGTACTCTCCCGCTATGTAGGCGGCCTTCGCCTGTATGTATCTTCTTCTTCTCAAGCAATTAATTATTCTTCTGATTCCTCCACCTTGTAACAGGAGGTTTATTTCATGGGATTTTTCTCTTACCTTACCAGTGCGTTACGAGAATGCGCTAAACACTGTTCAAAACGCCTACCTATACATCTACATATTGATATCTCAATTGAATTACAATCTAGTAAAAACAATTTCCAGGAGTTACACAAGGCCATCCATCGGAATTTCATTCCCCAAACTGATTCCCTTAATCTTAGCAACAAACATAACCTCGGTGTTGCGTACACGCACTGAACATTCCCGAGATAAAGAGTGAAGAGAATGAGATTGCTGCATGTAACTGTAAGTAGCTTAGTCTGATTGCCTGAGGATTTGATGTTTTGCTTCGAAACTTCAAACGATAGGCTCTCTGGGATCATGCGGGTGCGGAGATGCTCCATATGCACGGGCTCCCTGAGAAGACTCCACGATCCATGCCCGCCTATGATGCTGCCGCGCTTGCTGGCTGAAGTGCATGTCTTAGTTCAGCCATGAGTCTATCTTTAGCGATGCACGATGATGTACAGAGCACGATTATGGCATACGATTACGGCGTACGATTACGACGGCAACTGCTACATAGGGATTTAGGACGGGAAGTAAGGAAAGCAGCGTACGGGATATTCACATACGAAAAGTTGACACAAGGTCAAAAAACATGTTTGCCGTTTGATAAGAGGTATGTAGTTATGGTAAGAAATCTAGAGAACACAATGGTTCCGCAGAAAACGGCGCCATATAAAGAACGACGAGCAAACAAAAATACGAGGAGCCAATACAGTTTTCATTTGCTATGGCTTCAGGAAAATGAAGCTCGGAATAGAAGAAGCTGCAACGGTGATTTACATTTGTCGGATGTCGATCTGCAGTCATGCACTCTCCGTCTTATCGTGAGGCTGCGTGATGATGTGATAATTCATGCACGGTACGAGCCAAGTAGTTAGCACTAGACGGCACTTTCTTAGGTCAACGATGGAATATGCTATTGGGAAATGCATTCTAGATTTGTGGATCCGAAAGTCGGCGTCATGACTCGCGAGATTGCCACTGGCACAAGACTTCCAAAAGCCGTTAGTACACCATCAGTACACCATCACTGGTAGGTTATAGATAGTCAATATTTCATGTTGACCTAGGTGGTTTCCTTGATCTTTATCGGGCCCTCCGCCACTTGCTGTACAAAACGTACGATTATTTCAACAATAATAATATTGTTCCAGGTTGCCGGATCATCAAGTTTTCAATTTCAATATGCGTGATTTTTGCTGAGGAATGACTCATGAGTACATATCACAGCCACAAAGTACCACTGGCAACTACTGAAGACCATGCTAACCAACCCCCCGCTTTTTGTGGTGTGACTCCTGTAGTTTATTGTTAATATGTAGAAAGGTCACAGATACCCCTACTATTCGCGGAATTCACCTTTGCCTCTTCTACAGTAGACCTTTTCAATGGAGCTTAGTGGCTATTATTAGTTTACCCATAGCTATACGTAATGGTATTAACGATATCCGGTCAAGCCTCAAGGAAAGGCTTATCTTCACCCAAATCCACTTTGCAATCACAAGCAAAACAACCTAAACCGAAGCCCTAAGCACTAGCCCCCCAGCCCCCCGTTTAAAACCGGAGTAACCCTTACCGCTTGTATTATCCGGGTCGGGTACACTAGTGACTATTTCCGTTGTGATCCCAACATCACACCATCGATCACACAGATCGCGCCGGATAAATGGAAAACAAGTTGCCAACATATATACCCCCTCTCCCGCCCACCATTGATATTCTTAATTTTTCCCTTCGTTGAAATATCGATGAACCATCATCATACAGACACTTATCGACAGCTCAGCTGTCCGTACTAAGAGGTCATGAGCCCATACCAATAGTTAGAGTAACATGAACGGCGGAATCTACGGTTATTGTACCGAGCGCTGGAAAAGAAGCGGGGTGGGTTGTAAACCTGCGTGCAAGATCTTCGTGGCTTCTTTTCCAGCGCTGGGTAGAGTAATCGCAGTTCTGAGTTCGGTATTCTGAGTTCGTTGTTCGTGTATTGATGTCGAATTCAGGCAGAGATGTCCATGATTCAGTTTATGCAAAGGCGGCTGTGGTGGTGCGTTATCGGCGTATCTATGCTCTAGCTTTGAACTTTTTTTAGTTACAGCGATAACGAGTACTTACAGAGGGAGGTGTTTAAACAAGAAACTGCATAACTGTTGTGGATATCCGAATTCAGGGAATAAACCAGCTAGGCCAAAGAGAGAAGTAAATGGCGAGCCGGTGAATAGATAAGCCTAGCAATTATCTCTATGACTCCTCCGTAATGCATGCAGTATGTCGGAAAGACAGAAACTTGGAAACGGATCATAACCACCCGAAGCCCGTAATGTTGCGGAATTCGTGGCATTATCTTCAATGCAGTGTTACATTATCGCTACGACCTACATCTTGTACTCGTCAAGTTGGCGAGTAATGGGGATGTCCCAGATTCTTGGATCATGCATAAACCTGAATTATTTACGTCTTTAAACTTGAATTCTGCCTTGCCTGTGTCAGATAATGAAATCAAGCTAGTTTCAGTCACGCAGATTGATAGCTGATAACTGGACTAAGTGCCTTAATCGGATGTTTGAGAGCTGTCAACTGAGGACTCACAATATATGATGGTTGATTAGTTGCTTGCTTCCACTGGCTCGAGTTCCAAGCTAGGATCTCCGGCTGAAAATTACTCTACATTGCATTAAATACTTCATGGTTAAGTAATACATGCATAGCGGTATACTCCGTTCCAAGTTTCCGGTCGATCTGAATTACTAGCAATTAGTCAAATCACTACCAACTCTGAACTCTAGGATGCATAACCCCATCCAGTCTACAGAGCTGTTGGAGCTGCATTCCCTAATTACATACCGGTAACTGTTAGTCTACCAAGCGGCCGTGCTGCTTGGGGTGGGAGTGTTGCACAGCACAGCCCCATACAGCACAGCGCAAGGATAAGACCGGTAAATGTGTAAACGAGCAAGCAAAGGCCGAGTCTCGGGGGAACCCTACAGCAGGCGGCGAGAAAGGAGAGCGAGAACCTGAATGAAGAGACTGTATATTTAAATAGAGGAGAACAATGATGATGGGAAAAGGAGAGGCGAGGAGGAAACTGGCTTTCAGAGGTGTTTACTATATGTATATCTGTAGATGGCCTGTTTGGTAACTCACAGGCCGGTCCGGCCTGAATACATTCATGATTAAAACCAAAAAAATGCAGCACAGCCGCATGCTAGACTAGGTAACTGTTGCATGAGTTGATATCTTTTTCTGTGAATCGCTGACTTCACCATTTGTAGCTCGTTGAAGTGAGATTTGATGACGCATTACGATGTATCACTCCGATGGGAGAGATCCTTAGGATTGAATGTCACCTAAATTCCCAGCGGTTTACTAAAGAAACGAGTGCTGCGCGCCGAAAATTAAGCGACACAAGCTATCGACGCCACACCTTAACGCCACAGCACTAATCCATAGACGTACTCGCGCCCAGCACGCGTCCCGGCATCTAAAGCTAGAGTCAATCTTGCACTTGACGCGACGCGAAGCTCTCCACCAGGGACACCTCCCCACCTTACCCCTCCACCACTCGATACCGCCACGTTACTATTCAACCATGGCCGATGAATCCTCATTAAAGAAACACCGGTGAATGCTACTTGTCGCAGCTCGTAGTTGGCAGCTGCTAACGGCAGCCTCAGGAGCGTTCGCACAGCAGTTCCAGGACTTAGCTTCATTCCCAGCTCGAAGCGACGCCGGAGGGCTCGAGAATCAATGGAATCGGCATCTTCAATTAGGTCGACAACTCCAACGAGGGCGACATTCCAGGCAAGCTATGGGACACCAACGATGTCACCAGCGGCAGCACAAATTGCTCGCGAGTGGAACGAAGCTGCAGCTATTCCTACCAAGCTGTCGATGATGGAGGATGCGGATGAGGACGATGAGGGAGATAATATTGTTGTAAAGTCGGATGAAATAACAACGGCTTCTGTTAGGCAAGATGACAATGAGGATGAAGCACCGGCTACACCGAAGATGTTTAATCTTGACGATGAGATACCGGAGACACTGCAGCCTACTCAGTCGATAAGAAGGTTTTATAGCTCGGATAATGAACCTGAACTACGGATTTTGCACGAAGATGCGACAGCAAAGCCTACACAGCCTATACAGCCAACGCTTCCTACACCGACCAATTCATCCCAGGCTATGAGTCAGCGTAATTGGCGTTCTACGAGAGCTAGCACTGCGTCCACAACGATAGACGAGGAGAACAACGCCTCCGATGATGACATTGTGGAGGTACCGGCAGCAGCCAAACCAGCTACACCGGCTCGCTCTTCCCAGGCTACAAGCCAACGTAAGACACGTTTTACGGGAGCCAACACTGCATTTACAACCCTCGAAGAAGATAACGAATCCTTCGACGATGTTATTCAAGTAACTTCACCGGCTAAACCAACTACACGAGCCCGCTCATCACAACTCACCCCCAAAGCAGGCCGGCAACTCAGATCCTCCAAAGCCCCCGAAGCGTATCCACCATCCATCAATACCATCACCCCCAAGAAGCCTGTAGGAGTCTCACCCTCCGTTTCGCTAGCTGGCTTCACCAGCCCCCGCCGGCTCCGATCTATGAAGAAATCCTTCATCGCGCCTACAACAAGCGTCACCGACATCCCCCAACTCTCGTCCCCAGCTCGTCAGCCCGAAACACCAGGGAGGACTCCTCTATTCTGGTCTTTGAAGGGTATTAAACAACCTGCTGGACTCCAGGAGAATAGTGTCCTAAGCTCTCCGGTAACACCGGTCACTACACCGGCTAAGACTCGACGTCGTGATGAGGGGAGTGAAGCCAGTGCGATTCCCCCGGCGAAGGAGAGGAAGATTGATGATGTGGAAGATATCTATATTGTGGATGAAGGTGGTGCAGAAACGCCGAAGGGGAGGGGTATGTTCACGACCGCACTGCAAGAACACACAGCCCGACAGCAAAAATCTTCGCCAGCTCTCAAGAAGATGCCTGACAACCGCGAGGAGTCCCCATCGTTATTCGACGACGACTTTCCCTGGGCTAAAATCGAAGCTTTGGAGGCAGCTCAACTAAAGAAGAAAGCTGCGCACGATCAACAAGCTCAACACACTTCGCAATCCTCAGCCTCGCCCTCTGTGCCAGCCCCAATCGAGCAAGACCGAGATAGAACGTCTACTCAAAGCCGCTTCGAACGCGGCGAGTCTCCTGATATGTTCGACGACGACCTCCCTTGGGACGAGATCAAAATGCGAGAATCGTCACCTATATCCCGCACCTCACCGATTATGAGCGAGCTACCACAAGTTCCTTTCGCTTCTCAGGCAACCGCGGCTCTGGTTGATCTGTTTCCGCCAGATTCTCAAGTAATGAGTGAGATTGATTCGATGCCTCCGATCCATCGCGGCCAGAACAACCGGGAATCGAGTCATCAGGTCTACCAGCAATCGAGTCATCAGGTCTTCCAGCAATCGAGTCAGCACGCCACCCAGAATCACGATGCAGACCCAGAGTTGAGTCAACCGGCGATTCCAATGTCGAGTCAGATGGCAGACTGCGTCGTAGTCCAGCAGGAATCAACAGATCTAAGTTTTTTGGAAGATTATATTAGTTCTGATGTGGAGAGGGAAATGGTAGAAGAGGAGTACGAGGGGTGTTTTGACGACGCAGAAACGATTGCTAGGGAGTTGGAGGAGCTGGGACCTATCATAACTGGGAGGTAGTGAGAATTACACGCGGGGAATTTGGTAGGAGTGTTTTGGAGCTTCGGAATCTGTTTGGAAATTGCATATAGCCCGGAGTAGTTGTTTTGGTTAAAGTTACAAGCTTCTCTTATCTTTTTTTTTTTTTTTTTTAACACACGGTTATGATTGATTACATATAAGTCCTAGGAGATAGCATACGTGACTCCCCTTGACTGGCTTTCAATCCAGTGAGGAATTGTAAGTTCAGCTCCATGTCGATCTGTGTTCAGTGTGGTGACCTTTCCAGTTTATGCGAGTGGCTATAGTCATCATAATCGCGATTCATTCTTAATCATAGCTACACAAGTAGCGCAAAGAGAACAGGAACTTGATAATGTGGCATATGGCGTGCATTCGCAGCAGCAGCATCATGGCATAAACTTGAGCCGGAGCGAAAATGTCAGAACCAAATGTTGGGCCCAAGGCAATGAGGCCTAACTAATTGTACTAGGTCATTGATGTACCAAGTTTGGCGCTGGAAGATAAACGGAACCAAGGAGTCGTGGTAGCGTAGTGTAGTCATGACGATACAGAGCATAGTTTGTCACTTGTTCAGTCCGGTGAGACCGGGAAAGGCAGAAGTTGTACCGACAGCTGAATTTTCCAGTTTCCAATGACGCTAATGGTATGAATCACATGCCGGGAAGCGCGTGCCCTTGATGTCCATAGGAGACAGCGATGCGAAGAAAAAACTCGTTTAAGAGGAATTGGGGGTGGGTGATTTCGAGGATAAAGTCGAACGATTTAAGCAGGCGACAATGTTTATTTCAGCTAACTACATGCTCTTATTATCATAGGAAATATTCTAAAATCTCGCCTGTAATCAGTGTTTATGATACTGATATGAAAATAGCAGTTTGAAAGTCTGCGAGATCTGAAGATTCTTAATCCTGATTTGTGACAGGAATACTGAGATATTCTTTGGTACAAATGGTGAGATAAATCTCGTGGCAGCGTGGATTCTTGGGGTGCTGGGTGATAGTGATGCGATTGAAACGGTAACCAAGAGTGAGCCAGACTCCAGGTATTTCATCAGTGTATCCTCCGTCGAAGTACACCAAGTTATACCAAGGGTTTAACGTTAGTCCCCACACGTTCTTCATCAAGGTCTCGAAATACTAAGACCATTATTAGCTGGTGTCTCGTGATGTGGCGAGACGCCGTAATCGTTTGGGCGTTTACTTATAGCCTACGTTGTGATTTTGCCACGCTTCACATAGAGGTAGACTCCACCATGTCCGAAGGTAATTTTAATCGTGTCATCCGGCATGTCTTTCATTGGCTATTTTAGTCAGCGCATCTGCGACATTATACAATTTATACTATAACCAAATCAGACAGAATGGGGTCCTCACTGTCATTCTGGCGAAATATCCCTGTTCATTGATAGTAACGCCCAACACCACTGCATGAGCATCGACTGCCTTCTGCGCTGCTTGTTCTATATGACGAGCAGAGGGTAGAATGTGGTCTGCTTGTCCTTGCATCTTCTCTTGGTGCTCCTGCATCCTCTTTTCGTTATCTTCAAGGCACTCATTTCCGCGTGAAGTGCTTCCATATTTTCTTGATCCATTTTTCCATCTGCCCAAACTGCACCTCCATTTTGCAGTATCTCTTGAGCACCTTCGCCATATCTTTGGAAACTCCATCCTGATCCGCGCTTTTGAACTCCTTTTGCATGTCCATTTCCCTCTGGCGGAGAACGAGACCTCTTTTTTCAAGCTGACCTTCTTTTCCTTGAGTTTTTTTTCGATTTTTTTCTTGATTTCGGGCACGGTCTTTGGTTTCTCTTTGGCCACTGTAAGACCTTTGTTGAGCCGGTTGTTTTCTTCCTGGAGTTGTTGAATCCGCTTCTCCATTTCCGTCGTACTCTTGGGGTGTTCCTTTTTAGCTACCACCAACTTTGCCCTTAGGCGCTTGACTTTTGTCGTGAGTTACTCGACCTGTTTCCTAGATTTCGACGGGTCTAGCTGGTCATTGGAAGCAACTGGCTCTCTCTCGAGCTGGTCGTTGTCCTCTGTGAGGTTGTCAACCGTGATTTCTTGTATGATGTTGAATCTGACGGAGGCTGTACCTTCATGGAGCTGGAATGAGCTCTATTATGCGTGGAGCCTGTAGTTTTTTCACTCAAGTGAAGTAGAGCGGTAGGGATGCGAGAGGCCTTGAGGCGATTGCGGCGAACCATGATGTAAGTGTGGCTGTAGACGGCTTCCAGTGGGGATTGATGCAGAGGCAGAAGAGGAAGATATGTCGGATGTGTCTCGGATTGTGGGAGATGGAGGATGAGGTGAATGAAGGGGGCCAAGAGAAAGTTTCTTACATAAAGGGTGCAGAGGCGGGTCGCCAAGGGTGAGTGGTTTCGCAGTCCCACGTGAAACTTGTGCGCGGGGTCTTTACAGCACATCGCGCTCTTTAATGTGTGACATCTAACAACTCCCGCTGAATGTCATTTCATTACTTTATATTACACTGTCGCGACTCCGCTCGCTGTTCCCTGTCGACGATCTTCGCTTTAAGTTTCAGTGAAAATCGATCGTTCTAGACGAATTCGGTAGTCTTAGGGTCGCAAGTTTGGTTGTAATTCAATCACTCATATACACAGCTAGGAAGTTTTTGTTTTGTTTACATCATTTATTATTCTGTCCACGGTCCGGGGCACATGAACTACCTTCCTATCTGATAACTACTCCGTTTTATTGTTTATTTACACATTTAATGTACAAAGATAGAAGGGGAAAGGGGGACGTCTGTAACTAGCTCCAACACGCCTAAAAATCCTCAACGGATAGAACAGAAAGGCCATAAAATAAAATAAATACCCTCCTATCTACTGCTACATGTGTTCCTTTTCTTTTCTCATTTTCTTTTCCAGTCTCTTCATTTCACCCTTCACGATCGGATAGCTTTTCTGCTATGTAAGTTACATGTGATTTATTATGGCTATATATGGTCCTTCGTAATTTGATGTTACAATGTAGATATGATATTATGGCACGACTAATCATGCAAAAAGTCAATGATTTGACCTTTTATTGTATTATCTTGTAGATGTTAGTCTTTGTACTCTGAGTCAAAACACGCGACCTCATAGGCCTTCCTAGACTTGACCGAAGAGATTTCGATGCGGCAGAAGGTTTCCAGGTGCATGGACCATTCGTCAGGTTGGAATGGCTTGCGCTTGGTTTATTCTCTCCCTTCAACGTATACCAGACGGGAAGCCCTCAAGTCAATTCCCCAGTCCTCCATCTCCTCCCTGAATTCCTAAGCCCAGAATAGGTCAGCTAATGCACATCCCTTTGGGAACACTTGGTATCTCTTACCGAATAGTCCTCGACTTTATCTAGGTGCATATATACGAATGGCTCCTCAGCTTTATCCCAGCCCTCGTGTTCTCTACAAACACTTCTAGAATACTACAACCTAGTTTTCCCTGGCCGAGTATCTATCTAGGTCAATAATAGTTATCTTTTGCTGTGATTGATAAGCTTACTAACCCCATCACACCCGCAAACCCCAGTACGGGAATCGCTTAAAATTTGCATACATTCAAGTGCTTTAAGATAATCCATAGCATCATTTCCCTGTGCTTCGATAACCTCCGCGGATGCAGCAATTGTGTCTTGTACTGATTTGTTGTGTATCTGCATCTTTTTTTCGTTATCCTTGAGTTTTTTGTTGATAGATTCGAGAATGATATTCTATTTCTGGAGTGCAGTGTTTTGTGTCAGTGATTTTGCATCCAGGCATGTCTCCAATCCTTTGAGCAAAAGTTCCATATTGTTGACAACTGCCACAACGGAACCCGTCGCTAGCTCCGTTTTCAGTTTCTCATTTTCCTCGCTAAGAGCCTTAACCTTGGATTCCAGTTGATTAACCTTATCTTCCAGTTGAGTCGCCTTGGCTTCTAGCTGATTTTTCTCTCCACTAAATGCGATAGTCATAGCCTTCAGGTTTTCGATCCCGTCTCTATATTTCTGATCCAGATTTCGAAGTTCGTCGGTCCATTCCCGGATCAAAGGCTGTGGGATGACAGACGATGCATGCTGGCTGAAACCTGGCTCCAGCCAGACCATCGTAGCAATCTGGGGCATATCTGATTCTGTTGTAGAGTAGAGATAACTTGTTGGTAATTTAGAAACTTTACGATATCAGGCCTTGTAGTGGCGTGGTGGAGGTTGAGCCTGGTTGGCTGGAGGAAGAGCAAGAAGCGGAGTTTTTAAGTCGAAAAGCCCGTCTAGTCCCTCCCGGAAGTGGAAGGGGAGGTGGAACGGGAAAGGGGGGGGGGGGGGGGGGGGGGGGGGCTCTGTAAAATCGCTTTAATCTCGATGCTTCTCCCGGATTCCAGAGCTTATACAAAGCCAGTAATCCTCCATTTCCCACACCTCCATCTGTTGCCAGTCTTCTTGCTTCCGCAATCACGTGAGCCAAGGAATATACCACGTGAACCAAGGGAATTACAGCGAGAGCCTCAGCTATGTAGCCTTCAAAAACCCAGGCCACGAAAGTGGAGCGGAAAGCATACCAATTTCACCGGGACTGAAAGCGAAGCTTTGAATACTCCCAGTATATCGATTCCCAGCTGACCTGGTAATGTAGCATAAGAACCTTAAGGTGAATTAAGTTTCGGCCTTGCCGCCGTTCGCGGATCGAATCATTGTCCGTGTTTTCGCGTCTTGGCGTCGGCTGCGGACCCGGGCACGCCATGCTCGAGTCGTGACGCGCGAAAACTGAGGTAAACTTGAAAGAACTTGCAATGTGGTGTGGCATCTCATACTGCAGTGAAGCTTCCACCATACGAAAGGATGGGCTGGCTGGCTGTAAGTATGAGGTGGTAGATTCTGGCTTGGCATCTGATGTCATTTCCAGCAGCCGTTGTCGCGTCGGCAGTGGTAGACATAGAGTAAGTCACGAATGCGTATTGAAAACTCCCCCTCTTCCCATTTTAACCGACTGGTGATCTAGCGATCTAAATAGTAGATTCCGCAATCATTCAAACTCCAGTGATTCGAATACTGAAAAATCGGCGCCGAAGCATCATCTCACGAGGGGGGCGGCCCCAGTAGCGTATTGGTAGTAGTCCTTGCATCTTGGTGCAGTGGTATGAATCCCTGCAACTGCGCAAAGCCAACGGGTTCGAATCCCGTGTCGCTCTCACAGGTGTCTCTTGGTTACCGGGGTTTGCCCTCAAAGGAGGTTTACCCGGTGCTCAGGATAAGTAGTCACTCTCTGCAGTGAAAGGGTACTTGACATGTGTCAAGAGTAACCCCGCTTACCTGATCTATGCCTTCTTAGGTATAGACAAGCGTTGGATTAAGTTCGGGAAAAGTGTAATAGAAATTACGACTGTCATAACTATTAAGGTTGCATACAGAAATGAAAGATTATTATTATTATTATTATTATTATCATCTCACGAGCCCTCGGCCCTCACTGCCGTTACGGACACGCGAGGTAAGATCGATTTAGCCTAGCCTTTCCGTCATTTCCAGATCTGACTTCTGACTTTGCGACGTACAATTTGAAGCGATGGTTACGCAGGGTGCGCACGGCCACCTTTAGTTACTGATCTGCATAACCGGTGTTAGATTAGTATTCATCGCCGGGATGTGGGGGATGTTCCCGGAAAATTCTGTCAGAGACTGCCCAATGTAGGGTGATCTGGAAGGAACTATTCCCCCACTCACGCTTACGCGACTTCTACTCAGCCCTACTGGGATTGTGGGGTAATGGAACACTTGCCCTGCGGCTCCCTTTGGTTCGGAATATTTAGGCTTCGTCAGGTACCCAATGGTGGCTGTGATATCTACGCCTTGAGTACCAAGCCGTTCTATCCGCTATTGAGCAAAGGCTATCGGATATTAATTCACGCTAAAGGGAGCACTTTCCTGCAGATCTCGTTACCTGATACAGCCTGATCAGAACGTCTCAAATACGTCGTCCGGCCGAGTTGGAAACAATGGATGACAGAAAAACAAAATAAACCCACCTTCGCCGACTTTATCTACAGTGTAGATACGTTTGTCTAGAACACTTCCTCGTCATGGTTAAAGTGGTTCTACTTCTTAGGGGACCAGGATACGGGGTGTCAAGGATTCTGTGGATGCGCCAAAATTGAACTCGTCAGATGCCCATGATTCACCGGAACTGCGAAGGACCGCATCTGTATCGGTAACATCAGTTACACAAGTCAAGCTTTCACGGTTGTGTGTGGTCTCGGAGCCATGAATATTCACACATCAGCTAATTTGGATTAGAATCACGGATGAGTTCTCAAGGGCACGGATAATACTTGTTATTTTCTTGATGGTAAGGCAACAGCTCACTGGAGTATCTTGACCCGCCTGCCTGTCGATTTTGAGGCTGTACTTTGAGCGGTTTCTACTCAGGCAACACAAACATTCAACCTGGACCATCTCTGAAACAAAAGAAAAACGCCACGAGCGGATGGCATGGATTACATTCAGTATGTGGGGTGGCAGAGACAAGGCATACCATATGCTGAGAGTTCTCCATATAAACAGGCGATTCCCATAGAACTAGTCAATCCATTCCGCTTTTATTTTTCAAACACCAACCCAATATCATCACGATTCCCATAGAACTAGTCAATCCATTCCGCGTTTAGTTTTCAAACACCAACCCATATCATCACAATGCCCACACACAACCAACCCCCCGTTCCGGGCCTCAGCTTCTTCCAGCGTTTCCGAGCCCTCTTCGCTGCAGTAGTCCGAGCTCCTCCTCCGCTCCTGGGCGATGGCCGCGCTTCACCAGAGGTTCACAGCACGGGATTGATCCGAGACCTAGCTTCGCAAGCAAAGCGCATCCCCGAAAACTTTGATCTAGTGATGTCACTTGCAAAGTCTCTAGCAGATGGCGGATTAATCGATGATCGGCAATACGTGGTCGAGAAGATCATTCAGCTTGCTGCTTCTCTGCCGGATCACAGCGAAAACCAAGTGAAGCTCACCGGACAGTTGATCAGGAGTTTGTGGAACGTGCTTCAGCACCCACCAATGCAGTATCTGAGCAACATAGGATCGGTGGCGGCGCCAGAAGGGAAAAGCAGCGATTTTAGGTATCGTTCTGCTGATGGAAGTTACAATGTATGGATCTATTTGTCTTTTGAAATAAATTATTACTGACTGAATGGTAGAATCCGTTTATTCCTACCCTTGGTATGGCGGGAACCCCGTATGCGAAATCGGTGACTGGGAAAACGTTGCTTCCGGTGGATTTACCAGACCCAGGAATGCTGTTCGACTGTGAGTAAATCTATTGGGGATCCATAGAAGAAGGTTTCTAACAGACTTTTGATAGTGCTCTTTGCACGCGAAAAGATTGTTGAACATCCAACAAAGACTTCGAGCATGCTGTTCTACCTCGCGACAATTATTATCCACGACATTTTTCGTACTTCCTCGCTTGACAGCAACAAATCAAGCACATCGTCCTACCTTGATCTTGCGCCACTTTATGGAAACAACCTAGCTGAGGTAAATGCTATGCGCACCATGAAGAATGGTATGCTCAAGATGGACACCTTCAACGAGCCTCGGCTGCTAGGTTTCCCTCCTGGTGTAAGCGCATTCCTCATCGCATTCAATCGTTTCCATAATTATGCCGCTGGACAACTTGCTATTATCAACGAGGGGGGGCGTTTCACGAAACCTACGTTAAAGCCACAGGCTACTAAGGAGGAATCCGAGGCTTACGACAAGGCCATGTCAAACTATGACGAACACCTTTTCCAGACCGCTCGGCTCGTTACTACCGGACTCTATATTAACATTATCCGTATGACTACCCCGTTTATGCCTATTTAGATAATCACTAACACGCTTAGTAGTAAACGATTATGTGAAAAACATCCTCAACTTTAACCGCACAAACTCCTCCTGGACCCTTGACCCGCGTGGCAACTTCGGCCAGTTGTACGACCAATCTGCGATGATCCCTGCAGGCGTTGGCAATGCCGTCTCGGTTGAATTCAACCTGATCTACAGATGGCATGCTTGCGTCAGCGCACGCGACGAGAAATGGACCGAAGATTTCTTCAAGAATGAGATGTGTGTAACCGACGCGTCGGCGATCAGCATCGAGCAGCTGCAGGAGAAGCTGAAGGCATGGGGACACTCTATTCCCCGCGACCCTGGCCAACGGATCATCCACGGTTGGAAGCGCAGCGATAATGGAAAGATCGCAGATAAAGATCTGGTCGAGGAATTGATCAGAAGTACCGAGGACGTCGCGGGATCATTTGGGCCACAGAATATTCCCAAGGTTCTGCGATCAGTAGAGATACTGGGAATAATCCAGGCGCGAAAATGGAATGTCGCGACTCTGAATGAGTTTAGGCAGTTCTGTCAGCTCAAACCGCATGACAGTTTTGAGGATATCAACCCTGATCCAGAGATCGCGCAGAAGCTCAGGACCATGTACGATCATCCCGATCGTGTCGAGCTCTACCCTGGAATATTAGCCGAGGATGCAAAGCAAGCCCTAGCCCCCGGATCTGGTCTCTGTCCTGGCTTCACTGTTTCCAAAGCTATTCTTTCCGACGCCGTGGCACTGGCGAGGGGCGATAGGTTTTACACCACTGATGCGACTCCAGCAAACTTGACAAACTGGGGCTGGAATGAAGTCGCGTCGAATCCCGAGATCGCGCAAGGTCGCGTACTCTACAAGCTTCTCATGACCGCATATCCTGGCTGGTACAAGTTCAATTCGGTCTATTCCATGTACCCATTCACAGTCCCCGAGGAGACGAAGGTTATCATGGAGGGCCTCGGAACAGCGGCAACTTACAACTTTGATCGCCCGACGTTTGCTCCATCGCCGACACCAATCTTGTCATACTCTGCGGCCAAGGAAGTCATCATGGACAATAAGCGATTCCTGGTTCCGTGGGGGCCGAAGATCTATGGCATGACCGGTCAGGATTATATGCTAAGCGGTGATAAGCAATGGAATTACGATCAAAAAGATCACTTCTGGAAATGCATGTACAGCCCCGAGAACGGGATTAAAGAGATTACAAAGTTCTACGAGGAGGCCACAAGGAAGATGGTAAAGCAAAAGGCCTACGCAGTACCGGGTGGGTTTAGACTTGATGCTGTAAGAGAGTAAGTACTCAGAATATCCCGGTGCATTGGAGGGGACTCTGGCTAATACTTGAGGGTTCATAGTATCGGTAATCCCATGCAATCGCTCTTTTTCTCGGCGCTCTTCGGTATCCCAATTAAGACACAAGAGACCCCACTGGGTGTATTCACCGAGCAGGAGATCTATGAAATGACAGCCGCACAATTTGCCTGGACTTTCCTAGACCTCGACCCCGTACATTCCTTCAAGCTCCGGCAAGCCGCACACAAGGCCACCGCAACTCTTAGTCCTGTGATAATGGACGTCTGCAAAGCCGTCAAACACGGTGCGCCCCTAATTCCGCGACACCCTCGCGATGAAAATGGTATCGTAAGCATTTACGGTATACTCCCTAGTCTATCTCTTTCACCGGCCACTACTTACAAACGCAGGGAAACATCTCATCTCCAAGCTCCTCGACGGGCGTTCGCTAGAAGAAATCTCCGCCGCAGTGATGCCAACCGCTGCCGGCGGCGTTGCAACTCAATCCCATCAGTTTGCACTCCTCCTCGAATTCTATCTCTCTTTAAAGAATGCCAGCCATTGGACCAAGATTCGGTCCCTCGCCGCTTCCAATACCCCTGAGTCGTTTGAACAAATCCGTCGCTACGTCCTTGAGGGAATGCGTCTTTCACCCGCCGCATACGGAGTTGTGCGTCACTACGCTGGCGCTGAGCCAACAACAATCGGCTCTACGCAAGTACAGCCGGGTGATAATGTCTTTGTTGATTTCATCACTGCCAATCTTGACCCGACTGCATTCCCGAATCCGATGGAGATTGACTTGACTAGGGACGAGGATCGTTATATCGGCCAAGGAGCGGGGATTCATAAGTGTCTTGGACTGCCGATTACGTCGGTGGCTATGGCTAGTATGTTGAAGACTTTTGCGGGGTTGGAGGGGTTGAGATTGGAGAGACAGGAGGGTATGAGGGGAAAGGTCGTGAATGGGCTAAGGAGCTTTTTGGGAGAGGATGGTGAAAGTTGGGAGGTTTATCCGAATAGTATGAAGGTTAGGTTTGATGGGTTCTTAGAGTAGAGGGGTCGGGTTAATGGATGTTTTGATGAAGGATAATGAGGGTAATGCAGGTAATGAATAGTTCAATAGTCGTCTTAGGTCTACAATACAGCATGCTTTTGATATAGATATGTATTCGGCAGCTACTTATCGTGCTCGCTAGTCGCTACTTGGATGGAAGTCTCCTTGTTGCCTGGCTTGGCCATGGGATATCACCATCTCCGCGGTTACCATCCGCGCTTCTGTAAATATGGTGGCTTTTATTTGTCGACGATAACGTCCAGTCTCTCGAAATTCCGAACAGCTTGCTTTTCACAGGTGTAGTCCATGTTTTAATGATCGGTCTTCAATGTGATTTTGGATGAACAGCGATACCAGCAGATGTAGAAGTGGCAGATGGAAATGCTGTTGTTTTTTTCCAAGGCTTCGCGCAAGTTGAACATGCGGCCTTTGTATATGAATTCGCCGCACGCAAGTCATTTCATGGTGGAGGTTGCCATGAGGCGGATGACTTGCTGCAGCCTGTTTGGGACCCACGAATTGGTGGGACTTGCAACTTTCTGCGAGTAATCGTGGAAGGTCGAAATTGGGAAAGGGGGGGGGGGGTTGGCGGATCTGCGTTCGGACATGGTGAAGATACGTTCTGTAAGTTTGGGAGAAAATAAGTGCGGGTGACCGTGAGTTGGTAAAGACCGGCTGGGTTTTAAAGGGAAAGAGGGAGTAGAAGGTGGTGTTTGATGTTGAAAGATGGTACTAGCGTGTCGTAATGGTGGTTGTGAGGACAATGTAAGTATTGCGTCGTGGCTCCACAGAGAAACGGGAGCCACTATGCGTGGAGCAATACGGACTTCCGTAATACATATAGACGTAGTTAGAAGCTAACGGAATGCCTCAACAGTAGTTGCCAGAGTATTGATAGCGGTTAAGTAATCTGCGACCTCTACATATCAATCCCCCATGGGGGTGCTGACAGGTTATCGGCTCCGCCGTGCCGCGGGTGGTACATGTACCAGAGTAGTGGAGATTGGCAGTGATCGTATGAATGAGGAAAATGAGTGATCTACCAACTCCGATGGTCTACAGTGGTGTGATGTATTTTCCGAACGGTCCTGACTCCGTATGTAAACAAACTAAAAGAGGAGCACAGCTGGGGGTTCTATGCCCTCGGGCCTCACGTCTTTCCTTTTAACTACTTCGCAACGCCTCAACTTGAGATTGCTCGGTAAGTCCTAGCCAAGCTTTCGGAGGAAATTTCTGTCTGTCTAGTCGACCTTTCTGGAATTTTTTGTTACCCACATGGAGGGCCATTTTGAATAGAACGTGTTTACACAGAAGGACACAATTTTTGGCGTTGGGTTTCACAGGTGCGAACTCTTCACTTTATTACGGGTTTTTACGATCATTTGACCGAAGCTCACAAGCGATGCGCTGGAAAAAGTGCTGCAGATGGCATATATACCTAGGAACCCGCTGGAATCCCTGGCTAAGACAATCGGCAGGAGTTCTCGGATATCAACAATGTTGTTCATTTAAGTGTTTTAACCTTTTTAGTGAACTGAAAGACTTCATAGGATATGTAATTGTTGTCGCGTGACCCAAAGATGGACTAGTTAGTCGATGAGTAGGTACGAGGCTGTGGACAACAGTAGTGGACACTTTCGCAATGCAATGGTCGTGGACAACCCCACAATTCCATCAATTCCACCATAATGAAAAGCTAAGGGTACATGAAACTTATACAGGTGAAACTAGAGACTCTAATAAATATCCCATTCTCAGTATTTTTTATTTTGCTGAGGGGTGGATAGCGTGGTGGTTGAAGTGGTGGTGGTTGAGGTGTCACAGTTGCTGTAACATGAAAGTGTCCACTACTTTTGCCCACAGCCTTGTACATACCAGGAAATACACGTTGATACGGAGAGTCTGAAGTGACAAGTCGGTGTTTGCGGGCGGCGGAAAAGGATGCATGGTCACTCTGATTGGAGAAACGCGGCTAGCATCAGGGATCTTTTATGCGCATACTGTGCGACTATTATAATAGTTACCTAATTATGGCCGGTCGATGTTTACCTTG
This sequence comes from Pyronema domesticum, assembly GCA_024516145.1. Classification (NCBI taxonomy): domain Eukaryota; kingdom Fungi; phylum Ascomycota; class Pezizomycetes; order Pezizales; family Pyronemataceae; genus Pyronema; species Pyronema domesticum. The sequence continues at coordinate 124,760 of JAJJXL010000041.1, forward strand.
GGGTCTAGGGGGTCCAAATCATCACTGTGGCACAGCAGTGTGGCGGAGCACACCAATAAATGTTGGAGATGTCGTGTAATGGTGATCGATGTGTGGATGGGATATCACCCACATGGTCGAGCCTGTTTAGCCGACGATCTCATTTTACATTGTTTATTGCCTGCGTGCCGACTATATCTTGTAGTAGGTCTCGTAGTGAATCAAACCTCATCGCTCGAGAGACCGCTGCGCGCTGTGCACCATTTGTGCGTTAACAATAAATAACAGCCATCGACCCAGAAGTCGGCAACAATCTCGTCATCATGAGTACGACAAACGCAATTTCAGTCGACACCTACATTCGATCCTTCGCTGCATGCCTAGCAGCGGATGAATTCAAACAGTTTATCGGTCGCCAGAAGCTGTTGCAGTTGTTCGTGCTCGACGCACCGGATTCAATACGACTTAACACTCACACTTTCACAAAGGACGAGATAATTGCACGACTTATGTATCTACTTGACTTTGAGGGACTGGCTGCCGAGCTAGATCGCCGAACGAAGGACGGACAACTGGAGGAGTTGATTGTGGGCGATACTCATCGTCAAAAGCTAGCCGGAATGACTGCCTATTACAATGTCGCAAACAAATCACAACCACTGGTTCAACCCATCATTGCTGAGATTCCTGCAGTCTGTCCATCAAAAAGAGATACCGCAATAACCTTCTACATTCGATCCCTCGTTGCTGGTTTTGCTCGGACCTACCATGGACAATTCATCGGCCGAAAGAAGCTTATCCCTTTATGCTCAAAGTTCATACACGATGGTGTCACATTTGAGAAATATGGATTAGTGTCGCGGGATGAAATAGTCACTCGATTGAAACTCTTGCTCAATAGAGGACTGGCAGCCGAGCTTGACTGGCGAGTAAAGGATTGGAAAAAATAGGAAGAGTTGACAAAATACCCCTCACACCGACGATGTTTAACCGCAGTACAAGAGGCAGAAAAAGCCAGACGTCCACGGAGAAACCCAGAAATCAAAAAACCAGAAGCCGCAGAAGAATTAGACACAGAGGACGCAATTCGATGCCAAACTGCCGACGAAAAGGCCTCCATGGCAAGTGAAAGAACCTCCACACCTTCAGTAGCGCTGGACAACACAACCCCACGGTCTCCGATTCCTAGTGAACCGACCAAGAGCTTCATAGATAGCCGTCTTCCATTCGCCATACAACATGCAATCCTTCCAACGCTTCAATGCTTTTTAGAAGAAGCTTGCCACGCATACCTCAGCAAGTACCATCTTCAAGTTCTCCTCGCGAAAGGCTGGAATATGCCTGAATCTGCGGAACTGAATGCATATGCACAAGAAATTCAGCCGCTTCTACCGGCCGTAACCGCTTCTCGATTGAAGTCCTTGATTATTATTCGACACACGGCGGTGCATAGAACCCCTGTTTCTTCGACTCGTCTGCTTGAACTGATTGACGACGCTGCATATGCTTGTGGATACCTGGCTACCAGTGGGGCTTACAGCGGTATCTGTGGAAGCGCACAACAGCCCGTAGTGACCGGGAAAGTTCTAGCACTAAAGGAAGAGGTTTTGAAGTGGTTGGAAAAGCGGGTTAAAGATGAGCAGGTGCAGGAAAAAACGAAACAGCAGATCACGAGTTTGATGGATAAGAAGAGAAACCTTGAGATGGAGATAGCGAGATTAACTGCCCTTATGGATGACAAGCGCCATATTGAGATGGAAATTGCGGAGCTAGAGGCACAGATCGCTAACAACGGCAAAGAGGGCCAAAAGGCTATGCGGAATTTCAAGATGGACGCGGAGCGGGTGCTTCTCTCTGAGTAGGATAATAACGCAACAACGGAACAGTGCGGAGTATGTTAGGTGTCTTTTGAGGAATTGAAAAATTAATGGGGCGGAATAATCAGGAAGGGGTTTTATAATTAGGTCTATTCCGCAAACGTTTACGGTGACTTTACACCATCACTTTCTTTCACGAATTATTGTATCTCGTTTGCTATCTGCCATGGTCACAAAATCTTTTGTATCATGTGTCTAACCTATCACAGACCATTTGTATCATCCCAAAGACCTGCTGACTAATGATGAGAAATCTTGCCGGCGATGCTTGAAACTTCGCGAATTTTCTTTCTATAATTCTACATAATACTGCAAATTGACATCTCTCTATCATTGTGGCGACACTTGCCAATGATGGTACGTACCAACCGTGTATTATGAGCTTAGTTGCAATTTTTTTTTTTTTTTCAATTCAACTATTCACCCCCAATACCTGTCGCATGTATGAGGCTATGGGTAAAAGTAGTGGACACTTTTGCATTGCATCAACTGTGATACCTCAACCACCACTTCAACCACCATTCCATCTACCCCTTAGCAAAATAAAAAATACTGAGAGTGGGATATTTATTAGGGTCTCTAGTTTCACCTGTATAAGTTTCATGTACCCTTAGCTTTTTGTTGTTGTGGAATTGATGGAGTTGTGGGGTTATCCTATGACCGTTGCATTGCGAAAGTGTCCACTACTTTTGTCCACAGCCTCGTACAATGTGTCTTTACGGAAACCTGTCATGGTGCTGCTGTTTCTCGCTTAATACCGGTCACAGGAGGGGGCCTGCGAAGTCTGGCGGAATAACGTGTTATTCGAGGTGGATGAAGCGAAGGTAAGAGTAGATGGCAAAGATATTCCTAAAGTAGCAGCAGTGGAAAAGCTACTTGCAGCGACTTCGTGAGTAGTTGGATGAGGAGAGGAGGACAAGTAGCGGAGGGAGCTTCTCTTAAATAGTCGATTTGCGGGATTGGATAAACTTTCTTCTATGGTTTCTTTATTTACGGGCACCCCCTGTCTACAAAGCTTCTCCAAGGGAATGTTTTTGCTTCTTGGCAGCTGCCATCTCTTGCGAGCGGTGAACCTACTCGTTGCGTGCCTGTTGCGGTTTCTGTCAGTGTCTGCAGGGAAACGGTAACAAGGCTCGACAAAATATCAGAATATCGGGGATTTGGTAGGATGGAGCACATGACTCGGCTGGGATTCTGATACAGATGTGGGCTTGCAAGGGTATGGCAGGGATTTTTGCTAGGTGGTTGGGGGGGTGGATGAAGATTCAGGATTAATAGAGGGTTAAAGGTGGCTGAAGGTTCATGATCAATTTGGGGGTTGGTGGTGGTTGAAGAGTGTCAAAACTTACAAGAAGTGCGTTTCCAGAGACGGCACGCAACCCCATTCCTGGCACATGGAAGATGCATCATGTCAGCATAATTAGCCTGATACTAAAGAATATTGTCATTTTTGTCTGGCAGCGGCGTACTGAGGTCCATTGCAAAATGAACAAAACGCGTCGAAGTCAATAAAGAGAGGTGCAATAGGGTGGAGTGAATGAAGGGAGGGATGGAAGAGGGGACTGGCTATTATGTATGCCTGCCAGAGGACGCCGAGATACCGCCGCTTCAGATCAACCATGAACATTTCCCCCCTGCCATACCGCTCATTAAAGCTTCACCAGGATCAGTTGAAAGCTATCTAACACTCCGTTTAAACATTGGCCTGAACTGCCGCGCTATTTGCCATCAACCTGTGCCATTTATTTATTTATTTATTTATTTAATCATACACTGACCGAGGCCTGAAAGGCCTATGCAGGACAAAAGAAACCCGAATCCCGTCCTCGTGGCCGAAACCACCTAGTGAGGCCCCCTAATCGTCAACCTGTGCCATGATATCAGTCAAAACGAGCCTGAACATACCAACGAGTGACATCGCGTGTTTCACGCCCCAAAAAAGCAAATCATCAAATGCAGCCATAGATTCGTAAGACACACTAACAACAACCCTAAGCAAGCCCTAAGCAAGCAGAAAAAAACGTCTTTCCACAACATTCAACGAGACTATCTAAGTGTACATGTCATATCTCATACCTCGGCCGTATGGTCCAGCCATTGTCAAACTCCCTCTTTGTCTCTATCTCTATCCCTTGCAGTACCTCAAACTGTAAAAACCGCTCGTTTGTGTAGCATGCAAAACTGGATACTTAACAGGCATGGTGCCCTGGCACGCTAACGCGACACGGTGTAGTCAGAGGTGAGAGAACCAGGGACTTGTGCTGAGATTCTAGCACACAAGACTGTCTAGGCTTGTCCGAAGGCGCGGGTGATTCAGCTGGACTATCACCCTGCTCGTCTCCCGACTCGCTATCCTCATCGCCGGTTCCCCCTCACGGTGTTGGAGTCTCCGGAGCAGGTGCCGGTGTAGAGGGCTTAGACGGCTTGCTCGACGGCTTTTCCTGATGGTAATCACTTTGACGGAGATCCAGCAGTGGGAGCAGGACTGGAGCTTCCCCCTTCTGACAGCGGCAGCGGTCCCACCCTAGGATAGCTCCCGGCCTTAAAGGTCACCGCATTTACATCCATGATCCTCCCACTCCAGATACCACAGATCGAGCGCGGGGTTTGTTTCGTAATATAACTGGGCTTTAGCTGAGCCGTCGCCTCCGCTGATGGTTGCTGCTACGCATCCAACGTAGAATTGGGGCTGTTCTTCATCGCCGATTGAGTATGAGCCGGCGTTGTTGAAGGTTGGCATTTTCGCGCGGAGGAGATAGTGGCGAATCACATCTTCCAATTCACCTCCCTGAACCTTATCTAGAACCTCAGCACATTCTTCGCATCATCCTAGGCATATGCATTGTGCATACGGCGCCCGAAGCCTTAAATCATGGTATATCACCCATTCGTTACCCATCACCCCCACTCCAGCCCGGTAACCCTCACATGCGACTCCTCCTCTCAACTCCTTTATAACACCGTTGGATTCCTCATGGCTGAGGGGGGATCCCGGCCAGCAATAGCAATTGCCCACGGCCGCCAGGAACGGTTCAAAGCACGAATCCTGGCCCGACCAACTCCCCTGGTTCCCATACGGAGACAGAATATATCACCAACGGCAGAGGCTATCCGACGCCTCCATCAGCGCTGTGTTGCTCAAACAGGCCTGGGCACAATTGAAACTACACGACCACGCTCCGCCAGCAAGACCAAGGGGACAATTATCATTGAACCTGGGGCACAGGCAGAGGAATCTGCGCGGCGGTGGAAAGACCTGAAGGCTGAATGCTTCTGGACAGATGGGTCTCAGCTACCAAATCGACATACAGGAGCAGCGGTAGTCCAGCATGCTAATGGACAATTCGAGGCGGAGGAGTTCTACCTCGGAACAAATAAGGAAGTCTTTGATGCAGAACTTTACGCAATCCAAAGGGCCCTCCACAGCGCTCAACGCCTACTGGATGGTGGCCAGCATTTCACCAGGCTAACCATCTTCTCTGATGCCCAGGCTGCTCTGAGACGCCTACGGAATGATGATGAAGGACCGGGGCAGCTATTGACTCGAAGGGCCTTCTTGGCCGAAGACCAGCTCCACCGCCATGGGGTAAACATTGAATATCGGTGGACTCCAAGCCACATTGGCATCCCCGGCAACGAGGCCGCGGACGCTGCGGCAAAAAGAGCAGCCTCCCACCAGTGCGACAGTAGCGACAGGTGCACAGAGCATCGATGCCAGGCCGTGAAATGGGCATCCCTGGCCCACATAAACCGCCTCGCCACTGAAACTCAGTCTCGGATCACGAAGGAGCAGATTCAGATGAAACTGTCAAGGAGCCAATCGTACAGACCCAAGAAGAAGTGGGGTATACGGAAAGCACTCCAAAAGATCCCCAAACGCAAGGCCGCGGTATTCCTCCAGCTGGCATCCGGCCATGCCCTCATTGGACCACACCTTAGGCGCATAAAAAAGAAGGAGTCTGACATCTGCTGGTGGTGTGACTCGGGAAGAAAACAGACTCGCGGACATCTGTTCGGAAGGTGCAGGGCTTGGAGGAGAGAGCTGCTGGATTTGAAGAAAAAGGTCGAACGGCTCAAGGGGAGGCGAAGGGGGAGAGGGGCAAGACTGAAGGTAGTTTCCTTATTTCAGGACGAGCGGTTGACGGATGCTGTCCTAGAATTCCTGGAACAAACAGAGATAGGCAGACGATATGAGTAGGACACCATAAAGGTACCACTCTCTTCTTTCTTTATGAGATGCTACGGCTTTCTTTCTTCTTTTCTTTCATTTTTTCTCTTTCCTTTGTACGGCGGTTTTTATGGGATTAGGAGATTAGGGGGCCTCACTAGGTGGCTCAGACCACGAGGACGGGATTTGGATTTCTTTTGTCCTGCATGGGCCTTTCAGGCCTCGGTCAGCGTATGATTAAATAAATAAATATAAATAAATAACCCTCACATGCGACTCCTCCTCTCAACTCCTTTATAACCTCTCTTGAAACTTCAACCAAAGCCGCGGATTCTGACCCATAAACAAATCCCTAATCCCCCTCTCCCAAGCTGCCGCATCCTCCATCTCCTTCGTCAACTCACACCTAAACCTCATCACGACTCTCGCCGCCACCATCCGCATCTCTAAATATGCCAGACTCTTACCGGCACATGCATAAGCCCCTATCAAAATTAGTCCAATCTCCTGCTGTGCAATTCTGTAGCAAGGAACACGATGGGATGCCGAAAGAGTAAAGAAGCGTCGAAGCTTACCTGTCGTGAATGGGATCCATGCCTTTCTCCCTTCACTAGCCTCTCCTTCTAACCACCTTTCTGGCAAGAATTCATCCGCTCGATCCCAGTACCGTGGATCCCGATGAATGCTCCATGTAGGAACACTAACGTGAATATCGCCGGGAATAAAAGTTCCGTCGATAGTGAGACCTTCTTTTGGAGTGGTACGGACGAGACCGGAGGGGACAGGAGGTTGCAGGCGTAGAGTTTCGTTGATTACTGCGTCGAGGTAGGGGATGGGTGTGTGGGGGTTCCATTGTCCAGAAGGGAACGCGGATAAAAGCGTGGTGTGCAGTTTGGCGTAGATTGTGGGCTGGTGGGCGAGGTAAAAGAAGAGAGAAGAGAGGGCGGCAGAGGTTGTGTCGCTGGGTGAGTAGTAAGCATAGGGCGATTGATGGTTGGAGTAAAGAGCAGAGCATAGGAAAGGGAAGACAATACCTTCCGGCGATAACAACCAACCTCGTATCATCGGCACTCGACTCCCGGGACATTTTACCATAGCCGCATACTTCATCGCTCAACAAGCAACTGAGTATATCTTTCTGCTCTTTGTCCGTCTTGAACCCTGCCTGTGTCACGCATCATATGTTAACCAACCCATCCTTCTCACCCAGGATCACTCATATTTCTCATTGCCGAAAACTAACCTCAAGTTTAACCTGCATCTGCTCCTCCGCCCATTTTATGAAAGCGCCCATACTTCCGCTCAACCCTGGAATCTCTGCCATAGCTCTAACAAGCCACGGCACCAACCCTGGCACCCCAAACCACCACACCGCCTGTTCCAACTCTTCGACCGCCGGATGCGTCTCCATTTTCTGTAACCCCCCAAATGACTGTCCCAACCCTATCTCGCCAATAATATCAAACGCTAAATACCTCGCCATTTTAGTCCAATCCATCGGCTCCCCATTTGCTTCCGATAACCTCTGTAGAAGTAGCGTAACCAGCCCATCTACCCGTCCCGTGTAGGAGGCAATCGAAGTCGTATTCATTGCTCGGTCCCATGCGCGGCGTCGCTGTGCATGAGTTGGCTTGTTACGGGTGTTGAACAAACTACCCTTCCCCTCAGCGGCGGAGAGATTATGAAAGGGGCCACGGATACAGGGTGTAGTGGAGCTGTAGATGGCCGGGATTGCGGCTGCGTTTAAGATTGAAAGTTCTCGAGGGCCGACACGGACTATGTTCCCGTACTTGGCGTGTAGAGCGGCGGTTTGCTCATAGCTTCTCGGAACTATCCAGGCTTTGCGAACGGCGTAGAATTTTGTGATTCGCGCCCAAAAAGGGCCAGGGAAGCGACGGAGACGGTGGAAGAAGGTGCGATGGAGCAGGATGGAGATAGTTAGGGTTATAAGGAAGGTTGAGGCGAGGGAGGTGGATTTCAGGAGAGATTGCTGGAGGGTGTAGTGGCCGAAGTGGTGGAAGGTGTAGGTCAAGGAGCTGTAGGAGAAGAGGAATAGGCCAAGGATCGGGAAGATGTGGAAATCGACTTCGCGGTAGAGAATTATGCGGTGGAATATCAGCGCAAAGACGCTGTAGAGGAGGTGATGGATGAATTTCACAGCCATTTTTGGAGGATTCAGATGGTGATCTGATGCTCCGGTGAGCGAGTGGGTGATGTTCTTTATACCCATCTAGGATAGAAGATAAACAGGATTCGATGCTGATATTCCTTATCGGCAGATGAATGACTGTATATTGCGCCAAGAGATGGAATAGTAATCCTCTCGCACGATGTTTAGGTTGAAGAATAACCGTCACTGTTGATATATGCATAAACCAAAGTCGTATATCTTGATTACCGGCAATCATATTGGCGCCCTTGGCTCAATATCGACCGAGCTGGAAACCTGGTAAAAACTTTATTACGGCTACAAAGCCGCATCTCCGGGTATATCAGAATGGTTCTGTCTGTAATTATGTTCGCTGCAGAAAGATATCCATGATGGTTTCCGCAGGAGATATTGTCGTGCAGAGCCAAGAGATGATGGCTGCTTACTCTATGTAGCAGTTGAGAGGTTCAGCCCTATCTGGTGAGATCGCCGTTGTTGTCAGTACAACGTCTCGGCTACATATGTATGCAAATTAATCTATGCAATAACATACCCGTGTCTCGGAGCCTGTAGAGTAAGAAGATAAGTTTTTCGTTTCGTATCGCATCATGAAGCGCTTCGTGGCGCTGATGTGAATACGTAGAGCTTTGCCTTGGAAGGAATGACAAGGATGGAGATGGAGTGTTCCGTCAAGGAGCGAGGTGATGTTCTACTGCGATTCCATCGACAGCGCTAGCTTTACCCCACGTTATCGCCGCCTCGTCGCGACGCCGTGGAAGGTCCCGGTGAAGAATTATGGCAAAAGACGACTCCGCAGAACCCGAAAGCGCAGTAAACTCTTCACTACACTCTCTAGAGCGATCGAAATGGACAAATCGACAGGCTATTGTTGAGAAGGTTTCAGATGTTTTGTTTCGGAGTCAAATGCGGTTTTTTGATGCAGTAAAACGCGGAGATACGCTGAAAATCAACGCGGCCTTGATGCCAATGCCGTCGATTCGGAAATTGATACGGCGCTTATGCGCACATGTGTGACAAAACTGTCAAACCATTGCTTGACCACAAAGTAATCCAGGTCAACCTGCGGAATGAGAATTGATGGACGGCGATGATGTTTGCATGCCGCGATGGAATGGATACAGTTGCGATAAGGTTGTTAGAACGGGATGATATCCAGGTCAACCTGCAGAATAAGGACGGATGGAGTGCGTTGATGCTTGCATGCCGATATGGAATGGCCTCGGCTGCGATAAAGCTATGGGAATGATGCATGCATGCAGTGGTAAACGAAAACATTGTACAACTCTTATTACAACGACGTGACATCCGAGTCAATTTAAAGCAAGATAGGGGAAACGGCGCTCATATATGTATGTAAAGCAGGACAGGAAGGCATCGTCAAACTTCTACTAGAGAGAGAGGATATAGATACTCGGCTGAAAGACAAGGACAGGAAGACTGCATACGATCCTTGTTCTAGCAAAATTACTGAGGATGTAAAGAAGGGTCTTCTGGTATGAGAAACGGGTTGGGGGAGGGGCATGAACCGACCTTTTTTTCTTTCTTTTTTCCTTCCTAGTTATTGCGACCTGCCACACTGCAACCGCGCGAATATGGGTGTGTGATGCATGATACGCATAACATTTTTCGACCCCACAACAAGTATTTAACCATGAGAATCATTTGTAATATAGTAGGCCTTGATAAACATTATTTCCCGAACGATTTCATCGATTTTTTGTTGTTGATTCGAAAATGTTATGCATATCATGCATCACACACCCTAATCGCGTGGTTGCAGTGTCCCAGAGTTTTGGCAGGTCGCGATATAGCTTCGAAGCGTGTCGTAATAGTTAAGGTAGTCTTTTTTCATGTATTTAGATGTCATGTCAGTATATATGTTTTTTTAAATTCGTTTATTAGAGTCTACGCTATCAGCAGTTGTGAAAGATTGCGTGTAGCTACAGCATCGACTCGACTACAGCACACAGCACACTCGGCTGCAGAGTACAGTACGGTAGCCGTAAGTCTAAGGTTAGGACTAGCGCTAGTTTAGGACTATGTAAACAAGCATATCAAGCATCCATTCTCGCTAAACTCAGTCTCCTGAGTCCCCCGCATTCACCTGCGCAGAAACTGACTCGCTCTGATGATTAGTAAGATGACGTGAGATGGGATATTATAAATGGTTTGGTTACTCGGATCTAAGACAGATCAACACTATGCACCAGTGATTAATAGCCTTAATTAAACGAAACTTAATTGCAACGTCGTCTCTCGGAGGGGTGCATGTTGAAACAAGTGACTCCGCGCCGGATCAGACCGGAACTAGTTTCGGGAATATGCCGAGTGCGCTCACTCTTGTCCCTGAACATACACCATCCTCCATCACCACGAACTTCAACGTCATGATTTCGAGGGAAGTTTTCATCTAAAGCCATCGTATTTTGATGCATCTATATTACGGAAAATATCTGAAACGACTGGAATAACCCACCGGTTGATGCAAAACTGACATCATTGTCTCGAGGACGTCTTGGATGTCCGCGAGTCACCATCTCGCTGCGGCTGCCAGTAGAAACTTTGCATGAGGACGGTTCTGGAACGTCATCGGAGGGATGTGTATCTACCGTTAAGTTCTGCACCCCTGGCTCGAGTATGAGCAAACAAAAAACCAGCACGTCGAATCGTCTTTTACTAGCTGTGACGCGCGCTGACTTTTCCCACACAGTACATAAACTCGGATGATTACTGAGCCGCGTATTACCCAGTCGGTAATCAATGGGATCCTCGGAGAAATGAACCTAGGATCAACATGAGATAATATCAGCGCGATATAAGGATACACATAGCGTGTAGAGTAGCAACTGCAACGGCTTTGACACGCGACGGTTGCCTAGAGCCTCTTCACGTTCCTGGTTCCCAGCCCGAGTCTTCCACGTCGCATTCTAGAAATGGTGACGCCTTTCACCCCGCATCTACATGAGCCTTCCCACTGCCATACCTCGCTTCGTCGCGTGCTCTATGCGTGCGCATACTTGCACTTTCGGTCGATGCGAGGGATGCTAAATGGATCTCCAATCGATAACGGGTGCATCGACCGCCTACGTCACGACTCCCAACGCACAGACACGACACCAAAAACGCGCGCATTATCATCTCCATTAGGACCATTACTACGTACAGTACATCTATATTAACCGTCCATATTATCTTTACAACATCATAGCAGCCGCAATAACACCGAAGACCCAAGATCCTCCAACCTGGATCTTTCCGACACCGTTGGGAGCGCTGGCCGCAGCAGCAGTAGGAATGTCGGTGGTCTCAGCGCCAGTGTAAGTAGGAACAGCACCGGAACGGGTAGGAGTAGCGACGGCACGGGTGGTGGAAGGAACAACAGTGGTTCCCTGGATACCGGGTCCGTTGGAGTCGATGACGAACTGAGCAGAGTAGTTGGAAGTGTCGGGGTTCTTGGACCAGATCTGGATGGCGTAGTCGACGTCTCCCTTAAGCTGGGGAGAGGGGACCCAGATGAAAGCACCGTTGTTAGGAAGGTCCTCTGTGCGCGTATTAGCGAGTGTTTTCTACCGAGTTACACGGGATCAGATGCACGTACTGGCAATGACCTCAAGGGTGTCGAGTGACTTGACGTCCTTTCCCTTGCGGAGAACCAAGGTAACCTGGTTCCCAGCGGTGGGGAGCCACTCAATGGTGAAGGGCTTTCCGGCAGTGAGCTTAACCTGGGCGAGAGGTGCGGAGATGGGGTTGGCCTGGTTGGTGGTGGTCTCGGCGGCGAAAACGGGGGCAATAACGGCGGCCACAAGGGCGGCACCGGCGGCGAAAACGTTGGCGAAACGCATTTTTAAGGAATGACTGAGGTTGGGGGTTGGTTCAAAAGAATGACTGAAGTTTGAAGTTGTTTGGATGAAACTCGGAGCGGGAGCACGAGAGTTTTATGGGATCGAAAAAGGGGGTCACCAATTCCAACCTTGGCGGTCAGGAATGGGATGTGGGAAGGCTCACGAAGGAACGAATTTGGCGCGTGCGGCTTGTTCCGAGGAAAAGAACCCAATTTCTTTGGCAGCGCCAATGTGGGGTTCGTCACAGTGGTCCAGAACGGCAGCTTTTTGAGGGGCGACCGATGAACCGAGGGAGATGAGCTGGTCTTGATCTCGAGAAGCTGAGATGCCTCACGAAGCAAGCCTCCACTCCATGAGCGCCCTTGAAGAACAAACTTAATCGGGATTGTGGTTGTACGATTGTCGCCAACCGAGATGCATTCACGGGTACCTGACTATAATTTCATCTCCCGCACATCTCCAAATAATCTTCCTAGCGTGGTTGCATGCGAAAGAGATTTTCAGCGCACATCTTCTTCGCATCTGTCACCACGAATTGAGCATATGTAAAGATCACTGCCTGCATCGCCTTTCACCGCCGCTCCAAGAACCAGAAGGGTGGTGTTCGGCTCATCTCCGGGAAAGTCAAGACTTCCACCGACGGCGTGATGCGACATCTCCGCTTCACACCTTCCTATTTGCTCTACGCAACGAAACAAAAAAGCTTGTGGAAGCCGGTCCAGAACATCATGTGACTAGTCGGACTTCACTGAGCTACTCTAGCCGTCCTCGGTAAGCTTCGAGAACCCGGCCAGCAGGGAAACCCAGGCAAACCCAGGCAAACCCACGGTGAGGGGATGCCGTCCCTGTTTCTGAACCGCAGGGTGGAAACGAAAGCGAGGTTTCTACATACCTATCCGCACGTTTTCGCGAGCCGTTCGGCTTGGTGTCGAAGCACCAGCCCGAACTACGCTTATGGATAACGGCGAATAGATATGGCCCTGAGAGACCAGCTACGGGCCCGCAATCGCGCACGCGCAGAGACCGCACAGACTCCGCATGGCGCTGGTGCCGATTAAACCGGATTTCAGGGCCAGCGAAAACGAGATATCATCATACCTTGAAAGACAAGATAAACAGTGCACAACCAGACCCGGAATTCTGGTGGCTCATTATCACCGCACTTCCGAGTCAAGTCGCCTGCACAACCGCATGCAAATAATGACAAACGCGTCCCCGGCGCATGGACCTGTCCAAGATGAAACAAGCTTTTTCGCTTTCGCTTACAGGTCGGAGCGAAACACCGCGGCGAAGAGAAGACACAAGATAGGGTCCGGATCCGAGACGTGGCTTGCAAAGCACGGCGCAAAGCACAGAGCAGAGAACGATAATTCGAATTTCGGGAGGCAGACAACCGAGAGCGTTACGAGTCAGATTTCGGGAGGATATCTTATGTGGCGTCTAACGTAGTTCAGGCACTTGGACACCGCCACATGGCAGGGCAATGGAGGACAATGCGCGGGGGTTTCGGCGCGGTTAGAGACGTCGGCATAGAGGTATGGAATTAGGGTTCAGACCTTGGGTTCAGGCAGACATTTCATGGTTGCTGTTGTTTCGGCGCTCGGGGTGACGTTTTTTCCTCCTCCCGACGGCTGTTGTCTACGCCGACTTCTCTCTTCCAACATGCACTTTCGACTGGTACTACACATGAGCACTTGCTAGTGCTACAAACCTCGCTAGAAATCTTGACCGCACCGCCCACAGTAACATGGTTCTATCAAAACAACACGCTGACCCTCAACCCCCTAATAATCCATTGAAGAATACACTAACACAAGAGATTAGAGCCACAGTGAAACCACTTCGAGGGTAAGTTCAGGCGGAACCTGACTGTCAAATCTCTATCGTCAAGCGAAGCAGAAGGGCCTAACGACAATACGAACAACGATTATGCGGATCAGACGGTTGGAATACATAATAGCAGAAGCGGGTCATTGATATCTCTACCACTTGCGCTTTCTAGGCTTCGATTTCAACCGGCCTCAGGGGTCTTTCCACGACCACGTCCCTACCTGATTCTCCCGCGCGTTCTATGCGATCTTTTGCCTTTAAATTGCGGCCAATCTACGATTCATGGCAGAACACACGAAGCGACAGCGTTCGACTACACAAGGATAGCGAAACGAAACTAAGCTGATGAAAAAAACACCCGCGATGTCGAAGACACACTTTATGATGTGCCTAAGCCCAAACATGTCAAACTTCAATCGCTGCTATCAGATCTATATAATTTGCATCTTTAAAACAATTGAGTAAACGTACTTTCTGTACATACCGTGGGTCATTTCGACATTCGTGACATGAGTATGTACAGCCATTTTTGCTTTCATAGTCCGTAGCTGTTTGTGCCATAGAGAATGCTTGAACGAGTGATAATATATGTAAGCGAAACACAAATCCTGTACCAGCTATCTCGTTCCAGAGGAGAGATCCAGACTTTCTGTTCCAGAATTTCTGTGTAAAATGATGTAGAGATTTAAGCCTTAGTTAAGGCTCAAGTCTCAGAGCACTTGGACTTCGAGCCTCGAGTATCGACTCTGATCATTGTTTTTCGTTACGAAAGGGTTCAATTATTCCCCAAATTCTAAGCACAAGATAACTAAAAAACCCTTAAATTTCGACCCTCAAGACTCGATTAAAAAAATGGTTTGCCAAGTTTCCACCGTATAATTCCCGACCTTTTCTGTCACATGCTTTCCTTCTCCACTCATTCATCCACCTCGGTCTTCAACCTGAGTTTCGACCAGAAAACCCCCCGACACGACCGCCATCTAACTGCACCGCACCCGGCACCACACGTATCCAACAAACGACGATAACCGATAAACTTCTTCGATGTGTATCAAAACAGCCCACCTCATGTCCTGCGGCCACTACGAATACCGTATGGACCTAAACTACCCCTGCAAGGTCCGCGGGACCTCCACCACCAAGGAGTGTGAGGATTCAACTATCCTCCGTCAAGTAGGCATTACACGCGCGTGGTTTTACTGTCACCCTTGCCGGAGCAAGATCGTTGGTCCTCCACCATTTTAGAAGATCGCTTAGAGGATTTTGGCCCTTGCTCTGATGAAGACTACTTATCAAATTTTGTGCATAACGATTATGATGGGCGGCATCGGCTGATTCTTTTGAAATACATCATTTTGCGAGGAATGTCGAAATACTTGTACCACAGGTTATCCATAATATGATTGGGTTGCTGTACTTGATTGCATGATGTTTGCACCGTTGAGTAGGATTTGTTAGATATAAAGAGTTCTGAGAAACTATGTACATGACTGGCCCTGTGGTACCGGACGACTAAACACACTGTCTGCCATACAAAGATTCTCAAGTCTGGGGTTGTATGCGTCGTCTACCGTACCGGTTTATCTAGCTTGCACGCTACCTTATAGCGACCTGCCAAAACTCTGGGACACTGCAACCGCATGAACATGGGTGCGAGATAAATGATACGCATAACATTGTTGACCCAAAAACAAGTAACCATGAGAATCATTTGTAATGTAGTAAGTCTTAATAAACATTGTTTCCAAAACGATTTTATCAATTTTTTTGTTGTTTTCGGGTTGAAAATGTTGCGCGTATTATACATCGCACACCCATATTAGCGCGGTTGCAGGTTCCCAGGGTTTTGGCAGGCCGCAATATTGTACGGATCACTCTGAAGGAGGTCGATGTACAGGCAACACTCTCATGCTCCGGAAAACGCACTGACGATTGACACCCATCTGTTCACTACGTTTCGTCTCCTTGACGTCTGGTCTGGGGTGATTGATGTTGTGGCGATAATGTCAGGGCTGTGCACGAGAGATTCAGCAGGGGTGTTACCGCTTCATATCTTGTCATTCGCTCTGCCAAGTCCATTCTTCTCTCCGATCATCACCATGGTCTTATTCTTCCACAACCATTTTACATGGATTAAATAGTAAGATTTAGATGTCCATAATTTACGACCTCAAGATGCTAATATCTTCATAACCAGAAGTATCTACAGAACCGCCATTGAAGCACATATTAGTCATGATCCGCGCCGAGACCTGTTCCTTTATGTTACTGCACAATGGGTCAAGTGCAGCATCTATCGGCTCCGAGCTTGCTGACAAGCAAACATCCTACACTCTCCTCCATTCACACTCATCATCCTCCCGGCATCATTGTCCTCCTCAGGAACAGCCTTGAGCCATCAATCTCACCCATTATGGCATCTCAAAGCCCCTCGCCTCTTACCCCCCTTGACCAATGCGGAATCCAAGTAATTAATGAACTGGCTGCCTTAAGCATCCAAGCTGGTCCGTTCGTTCCGACAGGTCCCAACGATAGTCGTCGCTCTGCAGCCCCGGCTGACGGTGCCTCTACACCTCTTCCCCGTCTATCCACACCCGTTGCTGGCCCATCTACCACCGCTGAAGGCCTTGTCCCGTTCTGGAAACTCCAGCCAAAACTTATGAACCAGAAGTTGGCTCTTTCCAATCTTCTGACGCTTGAACCTGTCTCCGGGGGCCCCCAGCAGCAGCATCAACAACAACACGAATCGGAATACAAATTTGATCCCACCATTCCGTTCTGGAAGCGCCAACAAAAAATCACAAACCAGCAGTTGGCGCTTCAAAACATCATGATGCGTGAACCTTCTCCCAAGATCCCCCATCAGTACCAAGATGAGGAAGATTCCAACTGCGAATCCGAATTCGGTTCCGTGATTGCCGAAGCTGCCGGTCCCAGTTACCACGACATCGCCCCGGGTGATCACGAAGCTGAAACACTCCCGGACTTCTCCTGTGCGGCTGATTACCACCGCGCCCTCCTTGTTGAGAGGAACCCGGAACTTGAAGAGTCCACTGCAAGAGAGAGAGCCTTGAAATGGCATCAGTGGTCTTATGAGCATAGGGACGTTGAGCAGATTCGGAAGGATCCCAGACTGGTCGAGGCGCGTGAACGTGCGGGAGGTGTGAGAGCAAGAGTTAGACCTCTCATTCGACCTACCCCGGGAGCTCCTTTGCCGTTGTGGATTCCTGCTGGTAGACAGGGTGCTTGGGTTGGTAATCACGGGTACTGGGGCTAGAGTTTTGCGTTTGGGTCTGATGGCGGTGGGAGGCGTTAGGAACGTGGGTTCTAAGTATTGAAAGCGGGTTGACGCCTGACTTGACTGTGAAATGTAGTGAAGGATTACTGGCCGGCTGATTAGGAGGAACTACGCGGATACATCTCAACATCATGTACTTACTCTATGCTCATTTGATCGAAGAAAATTTTACGGAACATTCATGGCGGGATTTGAGTGTTGGTGGCATTTGAGCTGAAGTATGGTGGCTTTTTTCGTCGGCAGTAACGTAGTGATTGTGATATTGAGGGTGCCTGAGAGGAGTGGAGCGTAGATGGGATGCTGTGTGGAGACGCGATCGGAGATCCCACTGCTAACTGCTCCGCAATCGGTAGATCAAGGACCACGCGTATCTTGATGTTTTTTTTATAGCCTCGTGCACAGGCGTTGTACGAATTGGGACGGGTTGTGCGTACAAGCGCCTGAAACATAACTTGTTAGCGTAGAACTCTAAAACACGATCCGATAACTAGCGTAAGGTTGATAATTAGCGTATGCACTAATTGTCGTTCCGACAGGGGTATGGCAAACACCGCGAACAAGTCAAGATCTCAACCACAAGAACAAAGAAAAAATGAGATTTTGAATGGAGTATCGTAAATGATTCAGCTTGCTAAGAAGTGCTCAGGAACACAAATAACCCAAATACGAGTTTGGTGGTCAAAAATGCATAGCACACGTAAAAAAAAATGAGTTTTAAACGGAATATGGTAAACGATTCAGCTCGCTAAGAAGTGCTCAGAAAGATGAAAAACGAAATATGGTTTTGTTAGGTAGAAATTTATAGTACATACGCAAAAAAATTGAGTTTTAAACGGAGTATGGCAAACGAATCAGCTCGCTAAGAAGTGCTCAGAATGATGAAAAAACGAAATACGGTTTGCAAAAACGTAGAAAACGCAAAACAGATTGGTATGTAAACAATATGAGATTGGACAAAGGGACTAGACAACAAACGAAACAATTGATTACCATCAACAGTCAGAATGAAAGAATGTCCGTAGTCAGGATGAAAGGATATCCGTTAGCTGAGCTTAAAACCCGCCCATTTCCGCCCCTTCCTCAACCCAGATCAACTTTCCATCCCTCCCTCGACTCAGATCAACTCCTCAGCTTCTATCTAAACATGGCAAGAATCAACTCCAAAAACACTGAATCACCTAGGACCACTCAGCAAAAGCGTACGAGATACGATGATAGTCAGTCTCATCCCAATCCGTACAGCGGCTGGGCACGAGGCTATTTTTTTCATCTGAAAAACACGGTGATTATGAGTGAAGTTGTACTCTATGCACGCGTCGCGTCGTGTCGCTTAGGAACACCGATGTTCTAGATCGCGAAACATTTCACAACACCCTGTGCCAGGGCACATTGACAACCCTCAAGACAAGCGATAAGAGTATGTTGGTACAAGGTAGACAAAAAATGCCGAAAATAGGCAATAACTTCAAACACCGCAACTACTTTTGCAAAGACGGAATTAAAGTTAGTTGGTAAATCTACAGAATCTTTGTCATTCTTGGATTCTAGTAAAAATAAACGCCGCCGGACCAGCAACCAAAACTTACAAACAGCAAAACACCATAAATTATAAACTACTTAATTTCGATCAACGGCATCACTCTCAAATCCCAAACGGGAACTGGTTTCAGAAACCAACGTCCATAAACTCCCTAGCCAAGTGCCTTCTACCGAGAAAATGTCCTTGACTTCCCATGGTACTACCTGGAATATCTCCAGTAGTATCAACAGGATTATTTGGCAACTTTATGTCTAATCCAGCTCGTATAAAGTTCGCCCTAACGAGTTCGATACGTGTTGATCTCTCATAGTTCTGAGCCATCGCTAACGCTTCACGGTGTACCGTTGAACGGAGGTCGGTTTCTTTGGCAACCAAGAGCTACAAAAGTCAGTCACCGCGCACACAGAATAGAGGATATACATACTCTATTCTTGGTGTCGATTCTTGCCTGGATAACTCCCTCTTTAATCATGCCCACTAACTCGCGCTTAAGCTGGTCTTCAGGAATTACAAACGCCGATGACATGCTTGGCAAAGTGACGCACGAGAAAGAAATAAAGTACTCGGCCATGCTCTTTGATCTAATCCTCTCGTAAAGAGGCTTCACGTGTCGATGAAGGTGAATATCGAGAAAGTAGTCGTTCTTGTAGTCCTCCAAAATCTGTAAACAATCGGAGTACTTTGTGTTGTAGAAGTATGAGATAGCACGTCGCAGGTGTGGTTCCAATTGCAAGAAATTACGGAAATTGTTGTTATCCAGAACCTCCGCCTTAATCTGGTGACGATTCAAGGAGGCAAGCGCACATAGAGATCCATACACTGCCACGTCGTTTGATGAGATAATCTCATTAAGGGTGGATCCTAGTGTTGCAGGGCAGTCGACGAAGGCTTTCGCGGCCTGTTCGTATTCGCCTGACCAGAGGTGTGACAGTCCCGCAGCCGCAGCGAGTTTTGGAGTAAAAAGCAGTTCTTCCTTTGGGGTCCTTTGGCTAGCTTTTATCCTTCCGATTTGTGTTTGGACGGCCATATAGTTTCCTTGTTCTACGGCAACCCGGATGATTTTCATAGATATGTCAAGAATATGTTCCCGAGTGGCGCAGTAATCGCGGATACGGCAGTAGGATTTGAAGGCGTTCTGCATATCGCCACAGGCGTAGTAATGGCTTCCTAAATCATCAAGTGTATTCGTCTCGGCTAAAATTTTCCCGAGAGACATATCCTTAATAGACTCATTAAGCAGGTCACGCTTGTAGCTCTTCAACGCTGCCTCCATCGTTGCCGTCTCCGTCTCAACCTTGTGCGCCGTCCTTGACACCCAATCTTCATCTACCCCCGTATCCGCGTCATTTGGTGCAATCTTCTGGAGAAGGGTGATTGCTTGTTTGTATTTGTGGACGTCTAGAGAGTTCTTGATGTACTTGATGGCAAGCTTCAGAGCTTCGACAGACAGTGGTTCGGAGTGTTGCCCGATGTGTAGAAGACGATCAACCTGCGTCCGACCTATATGGCGTCGGTTAGGAGCTTAGAATCAAGCTTCTGGTGTGTTATGGAGGTACCTGAATAGTTCGAGATGTATGTTTCAAGGTCAAAGTGGGTCGTTCCTCGGCCGGGTTAGCTCGGTGGACGCGTAAGAGGACCACTTTCAGCTACCTGTTACGACGATATTATTTGAGGCAGCTCGGGCATCAAAGAAGGAAGTTAACCGTTCTGGTGACGACATGTTGTTTCGCGATTGGTGGAGATGGTGGAGCTGTCTGGAGCTGAGGTTCAGTGTAGCGAAGGTAAGCTGGAGGTTGAAGATGGCGCTTGATAAGATAAGCGAATGGGATATCTTGTGAAGCAATCAGCGATTTATACTAGCATATAATAGGGCATACACAATATGAACTGCGGGTGATACGGGCAGCTATTTCACCTGATGCCAGCGGCG
This sequence comes from Pyronema domesticum, assembly GCA_024516145.1. NCBI lineage: Eukaryota > Fungi > Ascomycota > Pezizomycetes > Pezizales > Pyronemataceae > Pyronema > Pyronema domesticum. Next base: position 145,394 of record JAJJXL010000041.1, read on the forward strand.
TATCACGGGATTTCACTCACGCCGGTAAAAGATTACCGCGTCCCGTAAGTATATCTTACGCACGGCATTAACCAACCCAGGCTTTTTTCCGCGCGCTTCTTATCCGTTGTAACACACAGTTTTTAGACGCTAAATAGATAACATAAGACGACGGGTACGGGTTGTGGATCGCGTACTCTTATATGTGAGCTGCCACGGCACGGAGACATCTAAAACACAAATATTTACTGTTTGTATAGAAAGTCCTCGCTTCAAAGTTTAGGGTGCGTTTGGAGGCCCCGCAAAACAAAAATTGCACTATTGAGGAACCGCACTATTTGCGGCAATATTGCGATAAAATGCAATATTCAATATTGAAATATTGCCAATAGTGAACTACTGTAGTACAGTATTCGGCGACCTCCACACGGGCCCTTATAGATAATTCACATTGTTTTTTATTAAAAATTTCTGCTTCAACCTAAAGGGCTGTAAGAAAACACAAACGCCTTCAGTTAAGCTTTGTAGTATCCCCCGGCCGTCGAATTCCGTCTGCTCCAAGCCTCAACCGACGTGTTTGGGATCTCCGTATCTACTTTCTAGTTACCATTGTTTGTAATTTGCTGGAGGTATTCACCAATAGCCTGATATTCAGTGGGAATCCTTTTCACCTGGATTTCTGAAAAATAAATTTTTAGTTTTCTTCTCGCTCCCTACATTTTTATCAAGGGTAAATTGATAGAATACCACAAACTCAAGTCATATTTCGCAGAATACCACATACTTTGAAGGATACCACCGAACAAGGCCTAACCCAACCTTAACTCTAACCGTAACCCATAACTAACCCTAGCTAACCATAATTCTAATTAGAAGGCTGCCAAATTAAAGTGGTATCCTGTAAAATATTTTTTTCGCCTGTGGTATCCTGTGAAATACAGCCTGAGGTTATGGTATCCTGTCAATTTTCCGTTTTAATCAAGCGGAAATTTTCCACATTTTAGGTATTTTTATTTTTCAGACATCCATGTTTTAACGGAAACTTCATAGGATACCACAACTTCCTCAGGTAGTATTTTGTAGGATACCACCTTATTGGCAACATTCTGGTTAGGATTAGGGTTAGTTAGGGTTACTCTACTAAGGGGTTACGGTTAGAGTTAAGGTTACGGTTGGTTTTGTGTTCTGTGGTATCCTAAAATAATGTGGTAGCTCATAGATTATGACTAGCGTTTGTGGTATCCTGACTATTTACCGATGTTTTAATTGATCCCATTTTGGATTTGATGATTTATTGATTTTTGCGGCTTTCTGGTTAGGCTCCATTATGGTGACGCGGGGTGGCTGTGCACATCACGTCACACGCTAACGCGAGCGCGCGACAGGCTGATTATGATTGTCGCGATGGATCCTGTTTCTCAGCCTCTACTCTGTTTCTGCTATCCTGAGTGCGCGCGAGGTTCTTTCCCACCTTGCGAGTGTATGTTCTGCGAACCCGAAGTTTTGCCATTGCCCTGAATGTCCCTGGAGCAGGTGCGGGAGCTGAGCTATGTGTGGAAGCAGGGGGAGACGAGCTTGTAGTGGACGGAGAGGAGTTGGGGGAGGATGAAGGAGGAATGGGAGGAAGACGAAGAGTTAATGGGCAGAGAGGCGGTAGAGGCGGTAATGCCGGAGGAAGCGTTGGAGGCAGCAGGATGTTGGTTGTACCATGAGTTTGGAAACGCAGAAGGGGACGGCTGGGCATAGATGGGCCGTGAAGTTAGAGTTGCATTTTTAGAGGGCAGAGAAACGATAAAGAAACACTAGATGAGAAATTTGTAAAGCACGCTGGAAAGATTAGATTAGACTCGTACACGCGAAATCCATTGGATAGCGTTAATGAATTAGTTAAAAAAAATAAAAAAATCTGAGCTACTCTAGGAGGTGCAACCCGAGCACGAAGCCAACGTCCAAGATCGAGTATTTGTGCTTGTGGTTCCGGCTCCGGATGCTGGAATGATTTCAGTACATACATAATGGTCAAAAAATGCATTGGGCGTCATAATAACTATCTACATAGCTCCGATAATAATACCGCGATGACTTCTGATGCCCTTATCTAACACAAAACAATTAAAAATTTTGGTAACAGCATGGCTCCAGAGTTATTTAGTCAAATAGTATTTCAATCAAATAGTAGGGTTTTTTCCAGCAACACAAAAATGTCTTCTCTCAATCTCATATATTTATGCGGCTCTCATTGTAGGTACATACGAGTAAAAAATGCTTGGTTGGTTAATGGCGTGGGTAAGATACTCTATACGGGACGCGCGCGCCTCACGGCTATCCATTTCCCGTATAAGTGGTTCCAAAAAAGAAGCGCGCTAAGAAAGGGGCTCAACAGACAAGGAAAGAGTGTCGACCAGCCCTAAAGAGTGTAGTCAGCAGCGGAAGAACCAGGTCTTGTGCTGAGTTTCTAGCGGTCCTCCACTCGCTAGTGTTATGGGGCCACTTATACAGGGAATGGTCGCGCAGGGATAGCAGTTGAGTGTCCACTCACGTGACTTTCATCCGCTAGATAAAGCTACGCCTATCCACCGCCGCTTGCAAACAACCCTAACATTGTGATCGGTGGCAGTCTAAGGCTCTCGGCGCCATACTTGAAGTAGACTAGCTTACGGTCAAATTTCATGCAACACGTCCTGCCACACGCCGCCATATGAAGTGGTGCATAGGAGCTGTGCCCATCACCTGACTACAGGGAAAGTAAAGTCCTTCAACCAAAATGGATGTCATTTGTGATTGTCAAACACAAACTGCGCAGTTTCCGCTGCTGATTAATTATCGGTCTTAAGCTGTGTTTTAATTAATACTTGATGTTCTAACTTCTGATTGCCGTTCACTTATGGTCTGCATCCGTCGGCGATCCACTGTTTACTCCCCAGCTCTGTTTCTCCGGGTGACGGATATACTGTTTCCGCAATGAATCCAGAACCCGCTACAGGAATGCATTCGGCGATGGAACAACCAACTAGAGCTAATGAGACTGCTCTCAGCACTAAAGGGCGGGCCATGCTAGTAGACTGTCTACTTTTGTTGTTTATTTTATTCCTTTTTAATGAATTTGGAGGTCTTATTCTACTCACCGAGAGGAGAAAAAGCTTGCACGATGATTAGTTTATTGACGGAATGTATATCATTTGATATAGACAAAAGAAAGGAAAGTTGACACGTTTGCAGAAAGAAAAGAAGATATTAACAATACCCAATTATCCTCCGAATTCCTCCGAGTCGGCCCGATTACTTCGTAAACGCTTCCCGATTACTCCGTAAATGTATGATGTGGCATCTCCAGCCATGTGGCGGTTTCAGCTCTCGTTGTGGCAACTCCGAGCCTTACGTGGCAAAGAGTTGAGAGCGCCGGATAAATGATAGCGAACAACGGCGAGAGCGTCGGAGTTGATGACGATAATGCCGTTGGATTCCGTCACTTTTACGATCTCCAAAGTCTGTGGTATCAGTAGTATAATGGTTAAACGACGTCCGTCAGTCCCTCACATGTCTCCACGAAATTCCAACTACCTTGGCGGAGTTACATGCGGTAAATTATACTTGATGCTAAATCATTTTTCTTTTATCGTTAAACAGCGCTAAAACATGATGAATGCGATATGCAGTAGGAACGAGGCTGTGAGAAAACCTTTTATTCCATTAAGTAGATGCGCATGGTGAAGTTTAATGTTTTATGATTCACATGTTTTGTCTTTGGAATTCTTGTTTTTCTGATGTGCATTCGGTGTTACTTTTTTTTTCAAGTTAAGGTCTTCGTTTGGAAAACAACTTGCGTAATAAATTTGATTTTTGATGTGTAAAGATAGCATTCAATCAGCGTGAGTCGCGTGTGATATCGACCTTAAAATAAGTACCCCGAATACACATCATAAAGAAAGGAATTTAAAAGACAAAACAGCTAAATCATCAAAGATTAAATATCAGCCAGCATAGCCATGCACATCTAACCAGTCGAATATAAGACTTCCGCATAACCGAAGTACCCACCGCATATCACATATATCAAGCCTTTAGCGCTGTTTAGCGCGAAACAATGAAGGAGACAAGGTCTACAATGCCCGTCGCTCGTGAAAATAGGATGTCTGTCGTTGCCATGGAGTTCAGGTAAGATCAACGGTTTGCGTAGCAACGGGCCCACAGCAACAGCCAGACTAGCGTCTAGACTAGTTCGGAACCCGCAAGTTTTTATGAGCGTAGCTTTAAACGCAATAGTGCTTCCAAGAGGTGACATGGCTGCCAGTGCAGCAGGTGACATCTGTTACAACCGCTACGCTGCCACGCCGCCATATTGCTCACTGTCATTTAGAAGAGTCACTTGGCAACAAAATCACGAGCCAAGCATGAAACCATTCATCTCCGCATTCCCGCATCTAATACTCCATTCATAGCACCGCTGGCACATGCAGACATTCATATATCTACATTCCTATACTCCGTTACACTCTCTCCATCACCTGGTTCACGAGCTTCACGGCCCGGAAAGTTTCTCCCCTCCATGCTTACATAACCACAAGTTAATCATTAATGGGTGCGCAGGGCCCCAATAGCAGTTCTCATAGTACCATACACGCGCACTAAAAGCATTGTTACCTCAACAAACGCTCGAAAGATTCCTTCCGCTCGGCAGTGCAGCTTATCGATCTTATCAGTGCCTCTACGAGCCAAGTCTCTAGGGTACCGAAACACATGGGACCTCATGGAAGCATATCTCAGAACACTAGTCTAATTCCTGCTCGCTGAAATTCCAGAAGGATGCATTGAAGGAAAAATGTAGCGGGGATCCCAGACAGTGCAGACCATTCTCTGCAGCTTGCCGATGTTATAAAGGGTCCTATGATTTCGAACCGGCTACTATTGAATACAACCCGAGCTCGATACATCGCATGCCCACGGTGGGATAATTCAGAAGTAATTCCTAAGCTGCCCCAGTTCAGGGTCTTGAAAACTTAGTTGCTGATGGTGTATGGATTACCGGTTTGAAAACGGCCGCTCTGCATTTCCATCAAATCGAATACGCAGATAGCCAGTCTACACTTTATCACACAGCGTACCACGGCCACGTTGTTATTGCCACCCTTCATTCTTGCCTAAACATTGCCTACTTGGTCCTAGCTCTTGAAAACGTACAATAAACGACGTACCGATCAATTATTTTAGCGTGTTCTGGTGCCTTGCCGTAGTTCCAGCGAATGGGGTATCAGGTTTCCCTCGTAAAGATGCAACTTTGGTGTGATTACAACCGTTGCTATTGATCTACCGATAACCATCGGTGTGGCCTAATTCATTCCCGAAGTTGACTAGTCATCTCAATTCGATGGATTTTACAACCCCGAAGTATAGAAATGAACATTCAAAGTATCAGACTCATAATCTCATGGCAGGCAACCAATTCTGAAATTTTCGAAGACATTCTCGTTCACACACCCCGGCTGCCAAGGTTTTCTTCGTTCCACGGAAAGCTCTGACAAATCACAGATAAATAGTTACTGGATCTGCTTGCTGGCATCAGAGACATATAAGGGAAAGCAATTCCCCGCGTGAGGTAATCTCTAATGATGGTTACTGTGTGGAGTTGGATGGATGTTTCTTGGGGTATTAGTGGGTTTGGTGGAGGAATCTCTGGAGTTTCGAGAGGGTCTAGATGGTGTGGCGGGGGTGTAGTTGGTGTTTCGGGGGGTCTGGCGGGCGTCTTGCAGGAGTGGTGGAAATGGAGTTCTACAGTCTATTTCACAGCGTAGCACAAGAGAGTGAGAATATACAAAACGGACGACTAGAATCCTCTGTTGAATTCAAAGAAAATCTGGCTGTTTGGATAAAAAGATACACTAGCAGTAGTCACATCTAGCGTCAGTTCTGTTCCCCAGTGGGTGACGAATGCCACCAAAAACTGACGCTATCTGTCAGTTTGAATCCACCCGCAGCCTTATGTTCGACCATTATGGATGCACTGGACACATCCCGTAGCCTTCAAGTGGTGGCGATGCCGGGTGCTGAGAGTGTCCTTTCCCACACGAACACCATCACCACCTGAACGTTTCAACCACCCGAACACCTAAAAAAACCCCGCGGAACACCTCAATTACCATGAGAATCAACTCTATCACCTAAGTATGGACGTCGAACAGATCGGAGTCCGTGAAAAGGACACCTACCGAAGATTGGGCTATTGGTGAAGACCGCGAGCAGATTATAAACAGCGGTAACTAGAAAGCAGACAGCATCTTGTGCGTTCACTGACCAATCTTTGGTATCATCAATATTGAGATCGCAAACAACGTTGGTTGAGGCTCGTGATAGACGGAATTCGACGGTCGGGGTGATAGTGTAGAGTTGTAGCGAAGGCTTCTGTGAATTGTGTATGGGCAAAGCCCTTTAGCAAGCGAAGATTTTTTGATACAAACAATGCGCATTATTTAAAGCGAGGATTTCCTATAAAAACAGTATATACTATACTTGTGTTTTACTTGTCTACGCACCGTTGCGGCTCCCCTTATAGGCGCGCGGAAGAAAAGCTTGGTTAATGGCAGTATACGGGACGCGAAAGATTACAGTGTTTTTTTTTTGTTTAAATCAAATTTTATTATACGACTTATGCACTTAGTTTGAGTATGAAGCTCGCCGTCTATCTACCCCCCCCCCCCCCCCCCCCCCCCCCCCCCCCAAAAAAAAAAAAAAAAAAAAAAAAAAAAAAAAAAAATTCCTGTCCGCTACCACATTTAAGGGTATCAACTGCGGTGCCCTCTACCCCACAGTCTCCCCCTGATAAAAAGTGCAAAATGAAGCAAATAAACACCTGGCAATGAAGCCGTTAGAAAAGCTCGCCAACCTCCCAATCCTCGTCGTAATCCTCCTCCTCTGGATTCACGCCGCCTCGCATCTTCCCCATTCCCGTCGTGTCCAAAAAGTCCAAAATTTCTTTCGTCGCCTTCTTTTCATTGAATAAAGCCGAAATAGGCTTCCATCGTATATTCCGCCAGCCTGTCTCCCGTTGAACCTTCCGCCAAAGCTCCTTAATCTCCTGAAAGATTACAGTCCAATAATAAAGAATAAATAATCTCAAAACACAATCGAGTACTTTGGTTTAAGATGGTAGACCTGGCCAGCTGAGTAAAAAAGATCGAATTTTAATGCTGGCGAGCTGGCGAATCATGCCACATCACTCTCACTTCAACTGGATCGAAGTAGCCCAGAACATCACCATGACTTTCACGACCTCTGTGCCCTAGTGATTCGTCATTCATCCTATGTATTATCAATTAGAATGTTCTAACCTTACCATGACTTTTACGGCATTTGTGCCGTACTAATTCCCTTTCATACTATGTAGTATTATTAAATAAAATATTCTACTTTCTACATTATATATCGGAGTATGTTTTCTCTGGAACAGTTTGTTGTTACTTATACTGCCCATCATCTTCTCAATCTTAACCATCACTCTTCTTGTCACAATCTTCACCGCATCGGCTCAGATTCCCCACTGAATTACGCCCAGCAGATACTCAACTACTCAACCACAATGTGTCTATGGATACGTCTTATTTTCACCTGCGGCTGTCAGAAGGACATACTCGACAAATGTCACCCATATAAAAACGGTATGGCATGTAGCGTGGCGAGTAAACCTTCAAATCCCCCAATAGAGTACCAGCGTTGGCGCTGTAGAAATTGTCGAAGGTTTATAAAACTCAATATGCAAGATTCAAATGAATATAATCCCTACTGTCGGATGATGCTGATCTCTAACTGGGAATTAGGCCGGTTATTCCATCTCCATCATCAAAGATCACGATGGAAGATTTGCATTGCGAATTTTGAGTTTTGTTTTTGTGAGAGAAATACAATGTCTAATTTACGCATATTCTATTGTTTCAAAATAATTGCTGCTCTGTTTTTTCGACGGCTAGCTGTGCGGCAGCGCAGGCGGGGGTGACCAGTGTGCCCGAAGAATTTCGCATACACGGCAGTCTTTGGGCATGGCCTCAATTCCTAATGAATGCAAGCGTGTAGGATTTCTGTTGTTTGGTGGCAGGGCTTGCTGAAGAATGTCGCAACAGCTTTTGCTAAGCCCTAAGATAACAGGTTCCATGGTTGTGGTGAAACGATTTTCTTAGTGGTAAATTGCGCCAGCCGTGACTTTCCCGTTCCACTTCCCCCTCCACTTCTGCGCAGAGTACGGCCGCTGGTCCAGCTTTGAATACCCCTAGTGAATGCTACTTGATGATTTGTGACAGCCGAGATACGAACCGCGAGCTTTTAACTAAGTTGCTAGCCAATGCTAGCGCCGTCAAAACCTGCATCAAGCCACCAAGTCGCGTTGAATCACACAACTGGCCTCTAAAATTTTGTAAATTTTATCTAGTGTTCGGAGGGGCCTAATCACTCATAATCCCAAATTTCGAGCCTCTATCTTGAATATGTGATGTGTGGTGTTGGTAAATCTCAAAATTCGTGGTGCTTGCAGGAGAGAGCGATTGCGACACGCGTGGTTACCCGCCGATCGCAAACATTTGCTGCAATGCAACACCCCACCACCAATGCTGATACAAGCGTTCCAACCATTTACAAGATGAACATTTGAGGTCTTTTGTTTAATATGAAAAGTCTTCAGAATCTTTGAAGCATGTTTCGTGGTACAAATAACAACCGAACATAGCTGCTCCGCTCCGGCGCAGACAATGATTGTGGCTCTTACAGGGCAGTTTGAACTCCTCGGGCAGTATGCACGACGTCAAAAATTAAGCGAATGACGGGCATTGTAGATATGTAGACTTCTGTATCGCCGTGATCTCCTGCATGGCGGCAGGCTGCAGACGCCACCCGCGCTGTGCATTCCCGCATCAACCCTGCGCCCGTGGTTTCGCTTAGGGGTGCCTTCCAAAAATACATACTGCTTCAACTTCGGCTCGGCTACCCTTGGCCGATCTAGCGGTCCGGAAACCCTGGGCGAACCATGGCGATCTGGGGTAAGCGTCCCTTGCGAAGATCGGTGCACTCGGCAACGGAAGTGTGCGTACGACCGTTAGATGACAGCGCTGATCAATAGAAAGGGGGTCTAGGCGTTCTGCGTTTGGCTCGACGTCTCTTGTTTCGGCGGTGAGGAGTAATCATTTCGAAACGGCAGAACAGGATTTACAATTAAATTAAGGGAATAGAATTCAAAGAACGCGATTGATAGCGGAGAATGGAATTTTGTTATTGACTGATTAGTTATTATTGATTATTATTATTCTTTCTTCGTTCTTGACATACGGTAAGTTCTAAGGGAGCATCAAAATCATCGCTCAAAACGCCGTTGAACTTTTCAAGCATACATGTAACTACAAAGTGGGTATCTTAAAGTATCTACAAAATCGTTGCTCTCCATTTCTGGATCGCAGCGACTAAAAACCACATTCCAAACTGAATACAATCAAGTATCAAGCTTACGCCTTCTTGATCTCCCATCCACAAGTTCCCGGTCCCGCCATGGAGTCGACATCCGCAGAACCGCTGGTAACGGTAACACTGGGCTTATCCTTGACACACTCCTTGCTTCTGGCCGGGTTAACAATAATCATACAAGCATCCGCAAATCTCCAGAATCCACATCCCATTCCTGACTCGGCACACTTGTTGCAGCAGTCAATGGGGGAAGAGATATCCCAATCAATGACATACGCATCCTGGCCAACGGGGTGAGAGAACTTGTACTGCTCAACAGAGGTAGCAATGTCTCCCTGGCCGGTAAAGTCACGGCACAAAGCATTACCGGTGGTCAACTTCTGTCCGGCGACAAAAGCGTGGTCGGTAGCGTTACGGCGAGTGAGAGAGGGGGAGGACTGCTCCTCAAGCTCGGGCTGAGACTGGGGCTCGACAGCGGCGGACATTGTTCCCTCGTCGGCGGAGGCGGAGTCGGATCCGGAGGAAGGAGTAGGAGTGACGGTGGTGGTGACAGTGACGACGGTGGGGACAGTAACAGTGGTGGTAGCAACACCTTGCGTAATGGTCTTTGCAGGGCGGGTCAAGGTGCTGGTCACAGTGGTGACGGAGGAACGCTCCTTGACGAGGGAGCGACAGGCCTCGCGGATGAGCCCCTCGGCGAATTCCTTAAGGTAGTCGGGGCGCTCAGGGTGCTCAAGAACTGTCGCGTCGTCGTCCTCCATGCCGGTGATGTTGGCATCCTCGGGGTCCCATTCGCGGCGGCGGAGCTTGGGAGCGGCGGTGATGGTGGCGGTGACGGTTGAAGTGGAGGGGACCTCAATGGTGCGGGTGGAGCGGTGGACGGTGGTGGTGGGACCGTCTATGAGGGAGGTCTTGATGCGGGTGTGGATGACGGGGGGAAGGTAGTTGCGGCACCAGCGCTCGTCGTCGTTGTCCCAGATTAATTGGGCGACTTTGTCAACTGGGTGAGAGTTAGTTATCTGCTTCTTTAAAATGAGTAAACGGGACACAAACCATCATCAAGTTGGGAGGTCGCGGCTGCGAAACCGGAAATAGCGAGCGTTGATAGTAGGTAGATGAAACGCATGTTGATGAGCGTTAAAAGAGTGTGTATATCCGTAAAAGAGTGTATATGATAATGTGGCTGAGTTGATGGGGTGAAGCACCTGAACAGCGAAACTCGGGATGTGGCTGGCTACTTATTTCGTGGACATGGCGGACTGAGCGCTTTGGTGAATGCTTGTTTGTTCTCGGACATTGAGGGGAGGTTCGAGAATAGTACACAATGGGGGTGGTGGAGTCGTAGATAGTTGGGGTTGTTTGTTCCGGCGGCCATCATGGGGGTGGAGTGTTTGGGGTGCGTCCCCGAGCGAGCCGGCGCGCCTAGCTTAAGACTCTTCAGTCTCTTGGAGGAGGCCCGAACTTTGATTACTCGCGTCAACCAACTTGGCGCCAACGCCGTGCTGTTGCATCCGTATGTTACCGGGTTCCCATTGAGCATCAATTAGAAAGATATGCCGAGATGTCGAAACTACTGTGATGCTCGTGAGTTTCTGATCAGCGTGGGTTTGCGTAGATTGGATGTACAGCCTCTGTGTCTTGCCTGACGTTCTCCCCAGAGGACAAGGGGTAAGGTCTGTGCTACCAGCCCAGCAAGCTCGGATCTCTCATGGCACCGGTCCGGTGTTGAGAGGTCTCAGTAAGATTATGGGATGCTAGAAACATGCGGTGATCACCCGTGAACACGCGCAAGACGCGCAGAGGGACGCGTCGGGTAGCTGCTTAGCGTAATGTCCCGGAGAATCCCGAAAATAGGAGCACAGGTGTAGAATGACATTGTAGCATCGACAGGACCAGATCGACAGTGTGTGAAAGTGATTGTCGTTGATGAGGAGAACCTGTCAAGAACTTGGCTCACGATGATTGCGCAATGCAAACGGTGATGTCTGTGGCGATGGTGAAAGGAGGTGGAAGTCCCTTTCACTTGGCAGGGATGCGTAGGCTGTTTCTGAACGGATTCGGAACCAGGTATTTCAAGGCTGATCTGGTAAGTGGGGCCGGCGCCAATCGCGTGTCCGCCCGCCGTCCACTAGAGTAGAAGTGCTCGAAGACTAACCAGCCCGGAATGCTGCGAGCAGAGCCTCAGCAGCGGCCATGTTCCATCTTCACTATCTAATCTGATTGATAAGTTCTCGCCGCCTCCCGTCTGAACCTGAGGTTGCGATCCACATCCCAGTGCACGTCTCGAGCCTTCTGTTCCACCATATTCCACCATTCCGGTTTTTTTCTACACTGTCCGAAGTCCTATTTACGTCTTATTCGAATCATAGCAGCATGTATCGACATCTTACGATTGGCAATCTCCACAATCCGAGCGCACCGCAGATCGATAAAATCGCCGGCACCGATCTCCGCGGCGAAATGCTAACTGTCCCTCCCCACCGTTCTAGATTGACCGGTGATATGCTCGTTTCTCGAACTATCTGTTCTGTCGGAGATCATAGGCTCTCTACGCGAGACAACGACTGAAGCTAAACGCTGAGTTTGAGTCACCCTTGTAAGTACTCTACTCTACCCCGCCCTGGAGGCCTGCATACGCGGTTTTGTTAGGCATCAGATTGTATCTTGTTGGATTTTGCCTCCGAAAGGCTTTCTTGAAATACCACAACGAATCACCATACTCCCCACCGATGATCAATGAAGCCACAAACGCCACAGAGACCAACGAGCTTTGTATGCTCCGCCCGATGGTACCTCCTGGGATATGCTTGGTAATTCAGATTCAGCTGATTTGCATCGGACATTATAACGCCGGAGTTCGTCTATTGTTCGGATAACAATAGTTCGAACTGACACCAAATCTCCTCGGCACGCCGTTTACGACCAACGTGCAACAGAATCTAGAGTCGAGAAGCCTCGAGAATCGAGTCTACAAGTATTTCAAGCCGTATAAACCAGCTCCTTGAGAGAAAACATACCCCGTTATAACATTGACAATAGAATATTCAATTTGAAATTAAATATTATTAAAGGGGAAACAGTACGGCACAACGGCCGTGAAAGACATGGTGAGGTTAGAACTTTCTATTTGATAATGCGTAGTATGAAAGGGCAAAATTCTTTGGGCATATTGGTCACTCCCGCCTGCGCCGCGGCGCCGCCGCAGAGCTAGCCGTCGAAAATTCAAAGCAGTAATTATTTTGAAACAACAGAATACGTATGCGTAAATTGGACATTGTGTCAATACAAATCCGTGCAAATCCGCTTCCATCGTGATGTTTCATGATGCAAATGAATGACTGGCCTAATTCCCATGTAGATATCAGCATCATCCGACTGCATACTTGTATTCATCTTATAGCGATCTTCTAAAACTCTGGTAAAATGCAACCGCGCGACCATGGGTGTGTGATGCATGATACGCGTAGTACGTCCCATTTTTGGATCCAGTTTAAATGAGAGTGATATGGCATGATTCGCCAGCTTGCCAGCATTGAGATCCGACCTTTTTTACTCAGCTCGCCAAGTCTATCATGTTAAACCAGGAATACTTAATGATGTTGTCATAATTGTTAGGTATTAATATCGGTGTTTTGACATTATTTATTCTTTATCATTGGTCTGTAATCTTTTACCGGCGCGGCGTTTGTCAAATCTCATGATATACCACTGGCATCTGCTGAAATAGCTGACCGTAACACCAGACCCCCAACACACAGGACAACGCGCCACAACGTGTATACTCGAATAGACGCCGAATTTACTACTATACTTACATACTACGAGAAGAATACTACCACCAAGACTTCCGACAGACCTGAGACCCCTGACCTCCGCGAACACCTTTCGAAACTTCTTGCGCCCGCAACTAAAACCCAATTTGTAACTTTGCCATAACTCCACCAATCGTGGTCCACATCGAGTGCGCAAGAAGCTGTAGATTCCTGGGGTGCTGCGGCGCAATTTGTGTCTAAACTACATAGAACCGCGCTGGAATATCTGCGATTCAGAGCGCATTTCGCCGTGTGATGTGAGCTTGTTGGAGAGGGGGATCTAAGCCACTGCCGCACAAGATTGGCACAAGGCCATCGTAAGTTCCACCGTGCTAAAGTATTTATCCGTCGGGGCTGATAGCGGCAGCTTGCAGACTATGTAGACTGAGCATGGGTGCGACGGAGTGTTAGATCAATATCCATGGTCATCAGGTTGTTTTTGTTTGGTATTTGGATATTAAATATGGGATTTGGTTTGGATTTTAGGATTTAGTTCGTTGGTTGAGGCAAAATCTGGTACTTCGGCAACACTTTGTCGGGCTGTTTATGTGGAATCACTCGTAAATTACTGATCTGGCTTCACTAGAGTAGTCGCACTAGCCATAATGTGACGTAATCCTGCAGGAACATGATCGCCACGACCAGCCCTACCCACGCGACCATCTCCACAATCCTTCATCGTGAACCTCTGTCCTCCGTCTCGACCACCACCGATGTTGAACTATAACATCGTCCCGCTTCGAAAACCCTTCCGTACACTCTATTCAATGCTGCTATCGCCCTTTCCAATGGAGGAATATTACCAACAGGACAGTCTTTACCGACATGCTAGCCGAGTTGACCGCTATCCCCGGAACGCGTATGTTTCGACCGACCTTTGAATAAACAACGAAAGATCAACAACGAAACGCCGAAGAACGAATTCAAACGGCAGCTTTTCACAGATGCTAATGCAAGTCTGACGTCACGTGTGTGGCGACAATGTGCACTTTCCAGGGAGAGCAGCTGGCTGCCGCGACAACAATCGACTATTCCCACAGCTATCGTAATACCGTTGTCCTTGGTTTACGACGTTCGTAACCGCCGAAGTCGCAATCTTGTTCTGTCCATACCCTAATGTACCGCTATCGGTACCCTAAATGAATGCCTTGGGTCGCTAACTGTAGTTAGTGTTATTCGTAACTGGGTTATAGTTGATAACCTAAACTATCCTGAACCTTCGGAACGATTGATTCCCCATACAGATACGAGAGTGGATACCTACTGCACTCGCAGATCTACCAACCAGGCAGCTCTCCGGAACGGAATCTGGGCTACCCACGGAGATGAAGGGGGCTATTATTGAATGAAAGATGAGTTAGGTGTCGCTGGACTGGGAGGAATAGCGGTTCAGGCTATAAGACGGGCTTGGAAAGGCCTTCGTCACTTCTTCCTTTCTTCTCTTCTATACCATCCGGACCACCTCCAGAGCTACAGACCAAGTACACCAGGCTCAAAACGAAAACAACCGTGACCGGCCTTTAAGTCATGCTTACTTTTATCACTACTTGCATCGCCAACGATGACTCCTTCTGTTTCGTTATCTTTGGTTCAGGTTTGGTTTGTCCTGTTGTTTCTCGTTTCTCGTTTTGATCTTTCGATGCTCTTCTCTTTTTGTATGTAGCTCGGTCCGAGAAAGAGCGCGGTATGCAGTAGGCCGAGATATAAAATTAGTAAGGGCCAGACCAAGCTGGGGTAAACTTTCAAGGTATTCGACACAATATGATGCATTAAGATGCTTTCACAAAGGCAAAAATGTGTAGCTTGTCCCTCACACGGGAGATATTGACAACAAAATAAACTTGTGAAATTTAACCATACATGTATAGCTAACTACGTACAGAACTCTATTCTATAAAATTGAACGAATAAACTGCCAGTACGAAGTAATAAAAATTCATTGAAAACAAAGCAAACTGCCAGTACGAAGTGATGGTTAGTAAATTGTACGATAAATACCGGTGTGGAAAGTAGTTATGGGAAGACAGTATCGAGGAGAAACCTACATTGAACACGGATTACTCTGATTCGTCACTGTCTTCTGCTCCACCATAGATCGAATATTCTCCATCATCATCCTCGATTTCATCCTTCCAGTCATTGACAGATTGCTCCGCATCCTTCGTTTCTGAATGGTCGCTACCGTATATGCGAGCATACGAGCAAGCTACTTCCTCCATCAAAGAAATAGCTTCTTCCATGCGATCCATATCATATAATGTCAGCGCGAGATTATGCATTGCATCAACTGTACCCTTATGACCTTCTCCAAGAGTGCGCCTACTGACTTCCAGGACCTTTTCTTCGAGTTCCTGCAACTCCTTCAACCTTCCACCCATGTCTTTATATGTGATCGCAAGATTTTGCATACTTTTCAAAGTATCTGTGTGCTCGTCTCCAAGAGTGCGCCTCCTCACTTCGAGGACCTTCTCTTGAATTCCTTGGGCCTCTTTCAGTCGTCCAACACATTTCAACGAACATCCTATCCGATACATAGCTTTTAAAGTTTTGGTATTTTCTTCGCCGAACATAACAAGATACAGCTTTCTTGCCCGTTCGTAGAGTATCAGAGCTTCCGAGTACCGCCCAAACTCGGTAAGATGCCAGCCAGCCTTCATGCACAAATGAGCACTAGCCTCTGAATCTTCCACCAAATTTGCAAGTAACACCGTCGCATGAGGTAGATAAACTCGCCATGCCGCCCAATTTTCGTATTCAGAATCGGGTAATGTAGTGGCTAGAACTGTCGACGCCTTGGCCAAAGCGTTATCCATCTCGCCTGATGCCAAATAGGTTCGCATAGCGAGGTGAACAAGTGAATGAATTTCGTATCGCTTGCCGCATCAGAAATCATCTTTGGCATTGTGTAGAATGGAGAAGTTGACCAGCTTGTCGAGTGCCTCGGAAATGAGAAATTCATCTTCGACACCGTCTATTTTGATCTCAAAGAGTAGATTGCGTGGAATTGCCTTTCTATCAATGCAGGCCATAAAATGAAGAAATGAGTCTGCCAGTTTTGACTGCTGCCGAAGTTGTCCAAAGCTGAGGGAGAAGGTTGTCAAGATAGTCTCCGCATTCTCATTCTTATTCCTCCAAATTTTGTGGTGCGGCTTCGATAGTAGGCGCTCCTGAGACTCTTTTGTACCTTTGAACAGCTCTTGATACCTGGATGCGGCGATTGAGCGATGTAAATCCAAATATGACACTACCTGTACTATGGCCAGCGGGAGGTATTGTAACTCTGTCAGGAGCTGCGGTAAAGCAGCGATGTCGTCAGATGTGCATTCCTCGTTCGAGTAGTGCTGGTAGAACAGCTCAATTGCTTGCTCTGGGCCCAATTCTGGTTTGATAATAACATTCTGATTCGCTAAATTCCGCGCGACTTCTCGATCTCTAGTAGTGATGACAATTGTTCCTTTAGAACCTCGTGCAATAAATTCCGCGATTCCGTCGTGTAGAAACATTGTCGCTCTCGTTGCGTTCGGTACTCGTGGGTTCCGGATAGAAATCCAACTTGTTGTCGCCGTTATCGATAACCAGTATCCATTCTCCGCTCTGAGGGCTTTCCAACCATTGTTTAACAATCAATCCGATATTCTGCGTGGTATCGTCGTGTCCGGGTATCTTGGCCAGGGATCCTCGCTTTCGGTAGTCGGCTTCGAATTGGGTAACGCGTCCAGCATGGATCCAAAAAACCGGTCGTTGATTCTCGTAGTCGTAGATAAAGTTGAGAACATCTTGTGATTTGCTGAATGCGAAATTAGTTGGATTCTAACACAATTTTTGGTTCCAAGAACATATCCTATTTCCCCGAGGCCACATAGAGCAAGTCGAAGATGCCCAGTGCGTTGACAGCTTCCAGCTTCGATTCTCTTTTGTTTATCGGCCGTGAACCAGGACGCAACGTGTGATTTGCTAATAAAATCCTCGTTTCGCGTGAATGGAACCATAAAGTGAGGTTGATTGCTTATGGGCCCACCAACAACTGTGGATGTTCCGACTTTATCTATACATTCATTCGAAGGTGATTTAGTAAACATTGATATAACCTCTAGTGAAGAGAAGTACAGACAATTATGCCCATCCACCAGTTCTTTCAGGTTGCTATTGTATTTTTGTAGTTTGATAATGAGAGCTTGAGCCTTTTCGGAATCCAAACAAGCCCATCTCAATTTCGAGTAAGTGTTTATGACACTCTTGAGACGGGGTTCTAGAGTTTGCAGTGTTGCCATCTGGGGATTTTCGTCCAACTGCAGATCCGTGAGTTTTAAAACGGTTTCGAATGCATCGATCTCGCTCTTGGTATCCTTCTGGGATGCCCCCAAGCCAAAGACCTTGCGAATCCGGGATTGCTTGCTCGGTTTCGACTCTGCCGACTGGTTGGTAGGTGAAATCTGTACCCCATATTGACTTTCCAGCCGCCGAAAGTCCGAAAATTGCTGTGCGATTCTAATGAGCGTGCTCAAGATGAGGAGAAACCTCACATCCTCAGTCTTGAGCGAGACGCGATGGTGGTGAGATCTTGCAACTTTTGCAGGTGATGAGCTGAAGTGCGGGGTTGAGTTTTACAAGGGATATGCTCGAGAGTAGGGCGTGCGCTGTGATTAGAGTTTTTGGCAGAGCCCCATAACTAAAATAAAGTACGTCTAGAAGCACACTACATTAGGTAAGGATCGTATATACTCATAACAGTCGTGATAGTCGACCCTAGAATCATCAGATAACCGGATTATATTCTATCCTCTTAAAACCATGTAATGCAATTCGCTATTGGTTGGATAACCGCCGATCAACGTTGTGGAACACACACATGCCGGATAAAAGTGGAACTCATCCGATAGTGATTTACCTGTCATCCAAAGTGACATAAGATTTACACAGCAACAGCCAGACTAGAGTCGCACCTAGACTACGTAACTACCTACAATTCGCTTCTGCATCGCTTGTCACTCAGCTTCGTGTCCGCCGCCATTAATCGCTTTCGCTGACATACTTTTTTTAGACCTTTTTTTTATACCGAGTTGCCAAAACTCTGGGACACTGCAACCGCGCGAACATGGGTGTGTGATGTTTGATACATGCAACATTTTCAACCCGACAATAACAAAATTGATGAAATCATTCGGGAAATAATGTTTATCAAGTCCTTCTATATTACAAATGATTCCCACGGTTACTTGTTATTGTTAGGTCAAAAATGTCGCACATATCATACATCACACACCCATGTTCGTGCCATTGCAGTGTCCCAGAGTTTTGGCACGTCGCAATATTACATCATGTATTATTCTATCCCCGGTCCGGGGCACGCTAATGTACCTCTCTACCTTTCTCTGACATATTCGTGCAATGCCATGCATCAAAATACCACGTCCTTACTTCTCGAAAAGAGAAGGAGTATGTTGTTACCTGCTGCATCTTGCGAGTGTGTACAGTGAAGTGGAGGCAGAGCTTGTCGTTGATAAAGCTATTTGTACATACGACAGCTTTGGCGCGCGCGCATGCAGATTACCGTTAACAATCATGAGTACAGCTCTCCGGGCACTGGATGTCAAATAAAAATTGAAAACTTCCGTGGCCAAAATTCCGCGTGATGCGTCAAGATTCCTACAGGTAAAGAGAAACGTTTCCATAAGTGCCGAAAAGCGGAAAATCTAAGACAAATGAAGTTATAATCCATTATCCCGGAGGATTCAAGGGACGAATCCGAGGCAGAAGATGAAGAAGGCGAACAGGATTTATTGGCATGGGAAGGAAATGGTCATGTACCGAACAACGAACAGAGAGGGGAAGGAGAAGAAGGGGACGTAAAAGACGGAGAGTAGTTCTTAGGGAAAATTCACGGCGACTTGCATGAACCATAAAAACACTAGAAACAAAGAAAGAAAACTGAACGAGTGTGGTAGGCATATCCGTGTGAGAAGATATGACTAGTATAAACCCAACGCAAATCAAAAGCTATCCAAAGGGTAAATAAAACTTCTTGCAGTCGACGGTCATGGAGGGGATAGACTAAGGTAAGTATTTCGTTTTTTATCATTTTTTTCGAGCGGCGAGAATCGAGATTGGCGACAAAAACATCGCGACTCCAGCGATTTTACATGGGCTTCTGTAAAATCGTGGCAGCCGCGAACTTTCTGTTCCACCTCCCCCTCCTCTTTCACTTTCGCGCAAAAGCTATGCCTCAATTGAAACGTGCCTCTAGCTTTGAATATGGTATACCCACCAGGCAACTATTATATTCCACCACAATCAACCTGTTAGAGTAAGTATGGCGACCTGCCAAAACTCTGGGACACTGCAACCGCATGAACATGGATGTGTGATAAATGATACGCATAACATTGTCAACCTAACAACAATAAGTAACCATGAGAATCATTTGTAATATAGTAGGTCTTGATAAACATTATTTCCCGAATTATTTCATCAATTTTTTGTTATTGTCGGGTTGAAAATGTTGCATGTATCGTACATCACACACCCATGCTCGCGCGGTTGCAGTGTCCCAGAATTTTGGCAGGTCGCAATAGTCTAGTCCTATTGGGACTTGGTATCTACTATCGTGATATCTACTCTAAGGTTCTGCTGAATGAACTGACTGAACTGACGGTTTCACTTCAAATCCATCGGAGCTAGAGCATTGTTCTTTGTTTCATACCGGGGGTCCCGGGGATCCCGGGCAGCCCGTTGGACCACCGCCGATAACCCTCGCGTATTGGCGATGCCTCGGAAACGGCCGCCGGGCAGCCCGGTGAGCTTTACGGCTCGCTAGGGAACTAGAGTAGCTCGGCACTCGCCGCGGTGCAGAAGCCTAGCTAGCGAAGCCTTCCAGAAATGATGTGACAGAAAATGCGGGGTACATAAATGTGAATACGCTAAGGCACGTTTTAAAGAGCTAGATATGTAGAGTAAAGGGCTAGGCGAAGTGTCTCGAAATGTCTCGGGATGTCTCTCATGTCAAGGGCTCCCAGGGCAACAGCCAGAGCCTAAAGTCTAAAGATGAACCCCGGTCCCCAACCCGACGATCATCACGGGGGAGATGATTTCATCTCGATTTCCGCCTAACGAAAAATGGTGATGCGGGAACGTTGATCAGAGGTGTGTTGAAGGATTGCTCCAGATCTATCAATTAATGGAATCCGTTGATTATGTTGAAGATGTCGGTTAAGTATTATTGTTTACCCTGGGCTCCCCGGATTGTCCTAGACTGTCCGTCCCAGCGTTCGTGGTCTCCGCTGGAGCTTTACGCGAGCCTACTCTAGATACACCTGGTACTCTAGAGTAGATACGTCCAAGGAACCCCGCACAACCCCGGCCTCCCCGAGCTCCACCACCCAGTCATCATAACGGGTTACAAAGAGCTCAATCATAGTGTCCGAATTACACCGACACCTCGACGGAAACATTGCCCAGCCAACTTTTCCAGCACTCATCAATCACGCCCATCACGGACAAGTGGTGGATAAAAAAAAAACAAGCCAGTATTCATTTCTCAAAGCACAGTACATATACTACCCGCCAACCATCCGACAAAAATCTCAACAAGACTCAAGAATTTCTAAATATAGACAAAAAGCTTCAGCTTCGGCCGCGATAACCCGAAGTTACGAAAGGCTTGTCAAGAGTCGAAGCTTGAGTCGAAGCTTGAGTCGAAGCTTAACTTGAACTTGTGGTTGTGGTTGTGTTCTAGCGAGTATGTAGCTGAAAATATTTGGCACATGCGCAAAATGCAACTCAAAGTTCACCGGGGCCAGGGCCGGAGTCGCCATTTTGTGATACGATCGATGCCTGGGACTCCCCGGAGAGAAAGAGAGATTCGCCGTCAACCTCCTGCCCTACATACCCACAAATCAGCTTCCGCATACACACGGTACAGCTCACCGGCACTGAGTACTCGGTTATAAGCGGTGCAATTGGTTCGCTGTGGGTATCTCTAATGATGAAGGCGGGGTGAGGGTGAGATATTTGCACTTGGTAGCTGGTAGAGGACAACTCGATCAGGAACGAGACAACCGCAACCACGACCACGGCCACAGCCACCGGAATATCACACTTTAAATACCTTCCGTCATTTTCTCATACTTTCTGTCCGTTGTGGTATCTTTTGTAGGGCACTCAGATGCTCTAGTTACGGGGTGGTGTAGAGTGCAAACAACGTCACTGGAATTGCGAGCAAAAGAACTCCCGGTCACGGCGCTAGTCAGACAAGACCACGCGCCTTGCAAAACGGCTGGGTGCTCATACAGCGCGTTAAAACTTCCTCGGTCGACCTCACAACCCAGGTTAAACCGACTTTGATTTGGGGGCCCTTGATTGGCTTTGGCTTTGTCCCGGGGAATTTGTTACAGCCAGACGCACAGAACGCCACCCCGTTGCCATGCGCGAAAACGAATGAATTCACCGTGATGGCGCGAAAAAGCAAAACGATGATGCGATGTAGCGTACTGTAGCCCGACGGCAATGGATGGGGTTGAAAGAAACTAGAAAACTCGCGCCGTAAACTTTTGTCGCTATGTCGGTCGGTCGGTCGGTAAGCCCGATGCCCCCGATTATCGGTTAGTGGTTGGCAGGAGTTCGTGACAGGGAGTTTTACCGGTAATCGCGTCTGGGGAGATGATAAGAACCGTATCTAGAGTATCTATGTATCGCTGATCCAAAATACCAGGTACGCAAAGAACGCGATATCTCGGTTCGGTTCTCTCAGATTACGCCCTTCCGGTGGTATGCGACGAATTTCTTCGCGAACCGTGGAAACAGCTAATCTGACGGCCTCTCCACCACAACCACAACCACCGGACCCTCCGGTTTGTAGCTTCGTTGCGTCTAGGATCCAGCCTCGAAGATGGAAACAAATACTGTAGGTAATCCTAACCTTGGCTTATATGCGCATGTTGTGTCACGTTCACCGGAAGAATGCCTCCATGTAGCAGCTCAATTCAAGCATCGGACGGTGGTAACATCCGGAAGTGGCATGCATCGCCGTTGTTCTGCGAATATCCCCGGATTAGTCAAGGAAGGCGATTAAGGTGCGAGGTGAACCGTATCGATCCGCAAAGCACGAATTTGTTTCCCTAGAGTAGTTCCATAGACCACTTGTAAAGGTTTGATGTGAAGGTTCCCGGGGAACTGGGAGAAATGTATTATGGTTCTTTGTTGGTGGGTGGTGGGGTAGATCTAAGTTCTGTGCTTGAGGGTCGTATTCACCCGGTGGGTCCGACGTAACAACCTCCCGTGGATTACTCGAACCATGTCACGAACCTAAACTTGTAGTTACCTTGATTATGTAATCGATAATATCATAAATGCGGATACACACAGCACCAGCTAGAACGCGGTAGCTGCTGACATTGTTGCCTCGATACGAGCGTGTGGTTTGGTGAAACAGAGTCGAAGCAGAGCATCCATCAAGCAACCTGTCGTGTCACATGGTCGAGTAGTTTAACGGCGCGTAGGTAGTGATTTCCTGTCATCGGAAACCACCGATAGACCGCGGTTATTGCATCCAAGAGATCTAGAGTATGTATTGCGGAGGTGACACCGACGGTAGAGTAATGTAAGCTGAGGCAGAGGCCTTGATTTCCTACCGGTGTCATTAACAGCCTTGTTTCTGTGCCGTAGGACAACCGCTATCTCGTCCATACAACCCTACTGTATATTTTGTCGCAAGGAAGTCAGTGGATAAGAATCGTCTCATGATTTCCGACTTGAATCTTATCAATGGAAGCTGCAAGGAAGTCAGTGGATGAGAATCGTCTCATGATTTCCGATTCGAATCTTATCAATGGAAGCTGCCGGGCAGCCCGAGGCTCGTCATTTGTCCTCGTAGCCGCAACGGTAGATCTCGTGCCTGCGTACCCAATCGCGGTGCTTTGCCATCCGCCATTGAGCTTGTCTTATCACACAGCGTCCTTTGTCTATTACATACCTGACGATACCGGTGCCTCCCGTCTGACCAGACCCCAGGGCAAACCGAGCATTTCCGTTCACCACCCCTCCAAATCCATCCCCTTCCACCGTCACCCCTCCTCCGAACGCGGGTATGTATCTACACCACATCAAATAAATTTGATATCAAGTTCGCCAAGCCGCGTGAAAGTGCAACTGCAACAAGCTGCAGGGTGGCAACGATTAGACGGGGTTGCATGGCAGTTCGATAGCAGTGAACACCTTCTTTTCCGGGGCAATGGGGTGCAAAATACAAGATTATCCAAAATAAGGTGATGCGTGCTGGGGTTGGTCGTGGTGGTACAGTGTTGGGTTGCCGCATTGTAGTCGCGCATTGTGCAATCACTGCGTACAATCACTGCGCACCGCGTGCAAGCTGCAAAGGGTTTCCAGAAGGCATGCCTGAGGCATCCTAGACATCCTGGACGTAAAAGCAGAGGTGTTCCCACCGAAATCGCTTCCGTGTCGTTCTTCCACTCTTCGTTGTGATCATCCTCCACTCCTCCATCACACGGACGGACCCAGCTGCAGCAATCATGAACACCGGGGGCGTCGTCGAGGCCGTTGAGGTCGCCAAATCTCACGAGCCACAACTCGCCGATAAAGAGAAGGAAATGCTGGCCGAGAGGATCCAGCGTGAGGAGAATCTGCCGGAATATCAAAAGGCCGGAAGCGATGGAAAGCTTACTGAGGAACAACCCACCGATATCGAACTTCACACTCTGCGAAGAATCTCTGGAAAGGTCCCGTGGACGGCGTACACTGTCGCATTGGTCGAGTTGTGTGAGCGGTTCTCATACTACGGAACCACGGCGGTTTGTAAGTTGTGCCTTTCGGTCGATTGTCGAGAGTGAATGAGGCTGATTTGAATATGAATAGTCGTCAACTTTATCCAGCAACCCCTTCCGGCTGGATCCACCACTGGAGCTGGATTCGAGAATCAATCTGGAGCTCTCGGCATGGGACAAAGAGCATCGACCGGTCTAACCACCTGTAAGCCCCTCTGCCCGTGTTCTGTGGTATTATACTCACAATTCACCAGTCAATGCCTTCTGGGCCTACGTCATGCCATTGTTCGGAGCCTACATGGCCGACGAATACTGGGGTCGTTACAAGACCATCATGGTAGCCATCGCAGTCGCCATTGTCGGGCACATTATTCTGATCCTTTCCGCAATTCCCTCAATCATTACTCACCCCACAAACTCGATCACCTGCTTTTCCATCGGCTTGGTAATCATGGGTATCGGTGTCGGAGGTTTCAAATCCAACATCTCCCCCTTGATCGCGGAGCAGTACAAGCAGGTTACTCTGCAAGTTAAGACCTTGCCTTCTGGGGAGAGAGTTATCTTGGATCCCACTTTGACCGTCTCGAGAATCTACATGTATTTCTACATGATGATCAACATTGGCGCTTTGTGTGGATCCGTAGGAATGGTTTACGCCGAGGTAATTCCTAAAGGTTCCCCGTCCGGTGCTTTTTGTTAACTTTGAATCCCAACAGAAATACGTCGGTTTCTGGCTCTCCTACACCCTGCCTACTCTCCTCTTCCTCTTCTGCCCAATGATTATGTACCTCTGTCGTAACAAGTACGAGAAATCGCCTCCCACTGGTTCCGTAACCACCAAGTCAATGAAGATCTGGGGCATGGCGATGCGTGGCCGCTGGTCTATTAACCCGGTTACCACTTACCACAACATGCACGCCGACGATTTCTGGGAGCGCGTGAAGCCTAGCAACATCCCTGCTGCAGAGAGACCCGATTGGATGACTTTCGATGATGAGTGGGTTGACCAAGTCCGCCGTGGCTTCTACGCGTGCAAGGTGTTTTTGTGGTATCCCCTTTACTGTCAGTTTGCGTAACCAGCATTTATGGAGGGAATATGTAACTGACCAATGACAACAGGGCTCGCATACAACCAAATGACCAACAACCTGACCTCTCAAGCGGCAACCATGGAACTTCACGGAATTCCCAACGATATTCTCTCCAACCTCAATCCGCTATCCCTCATTATCTTTATCCCTATCGTTGACCAGTGGGTCTACCCTGCCCTCAGAAAAGCGAAGATCAACTTTACCCCCCTCAAGAGGATCACAATGGGATTTATGATGGGTACCTTGGCGATGATTTGGGCTTGCGTTACGCAGTATTATATTTACCAGAAGAATCCTTGTGGTGATCATGCAAACAAATGTAAAGACCGACCGGCGCCGATTAATGTGTGGGTCCAGACTGGAGCGTACAGTAAGTTATCCTTCTCTTGACGGAGCTCGGCGTACCCAGCGACGTCATGTAAAGTCTACCGAACCTAGCTAATCCTCCGGCCCAGTTTTGATTGCCTTTTCGGAGATTTTCGCCTCCATCACCGGTCTCGAATACGCCTTCACCAAAGCCCCCCGTAACATGCGTTCCCTCGTCACCGCTGTCTTTCTCTTCATGTCGGCCATCAGTTCAGCTCTCGGACAAGCACTTGTTACCCTTGCCGAGGACCCGCTTTTGATCTGGAATTATGGAGTTGTAGCGGTGATTGCGTTCCTTGGAGGTATTGCATTCTGGATGCAGAATAAGAGAATCGATAAGGAGGAGGATGTTTTGAATATGTTGCCCCAGTCAGACTTTCATGGTAGGGTTAAGGAAATGGATTTGAACGACCCGCATTCCTAAGGGATGGGGCGATGGGGTGGCGGGCGTGGTGGCACATTGTTGCTAAAATACTGTTTAATTTCTCTGTAGTGTGTGATTGATGGATGTACCCTATCGCATAGGTAGGTTGATGGAATCCCCGGCCCAATTCAGGGTTACGGTGAATAGCAATAATAATGCTTTGATGATAATCAGTTGATGAAGTTGATGAAGTTGATAAATTTACCGGGTCGCTGATGCGCTGATTCGAAACGATATTGAGTTCGTCTGTCGATGACCTAGTGGGAGAAGTCGTGGGTATATGAACTGACATCGACATGACTCATAATGGCTGTGCGGTGTGCAAATAACTTACCCCGCAAACCTGAGCCGAGATTTTGACACGGCGTGGAGGAATGCATAGTGGCTATGCTCTGCGGGTCATGCGTGTTGTGGGGTAAAGCCGATGCGCTGGGTTGATTGGGGGTCGGGGGGCCGGGGGTTGGATTTACACGGAGTAATATGAGGCCGACCCGTATCGGCGTGCGACTTCTTGGTGGGTGGCGTGGCGGTTGGTGCATGGAAGCGTGAGCGCATGAGTGGCTGGATACGAGTTAAATCATAGGCACCATTGGCGTAGGTAAGGTAGGGTATCTATCTAGTGAGAACGCGTTGATTGAAGATGGTTCCGTGAGTTCTGAAAAGGTCTAGCGAAAGATGAAGGACGTAGTTTGGCGCGAGTTACCGAGCATAGAGTACAGCCCGAGAGCTAGAACTTAAGCCAGGGACGGCTGCACAAGTCTGGGCGGCATTCTAACGCGCCACCCGATCATGCGACGATTCGGGCCGAGAAACACAAGACGGCGGAAATAATTCAATCACATGCCGGATGATTTAATCCACGATTGAGAATGAATATACGCATCACTTATCATTAAACAGTCACCTCATAAACGAAAAATTGAACCTGCCATATCCAATAATGCCCCATCTGCGAGTCCATAATATATCCGATAATGCCACTTGCTATGCCCTGGTTTTCGCCGCTCCCTTTTCCGACAGCTGGATTGAACTTTTACAAGTACACAATCATAATTTTCCCAGCATACTATTTCCCATACTCAACCTTCCGAAAATCTTCCAACATCACATATCACATCCCAACCTCCAATCTCCCCAGCCGTCCATCATCTTCAACAATCACCCGTATTCTTTCAATTACCACGAATCTCCTATAGACCGCGCTGCCGACATAAGCCTTGCTCTCCTCACCCGCCTCAAACTCCAATAAGGGTATCTCTCCATCGCCTGTATTCCAATGAGTGACCGGTGCCACTGTGCCCCGAAAAGCCGTAAGAGATAGTCATGTAGCTCCTGAGCGGTTTCGAAATCCGGTATAAGGGCGAGATATTGGTGGGTTTCGTAGAGGAAAAGACGTGGTATCGTGTGATCTCGACGGAGCTCCAATGCTATTCGATGAAGTTGGGATCTGGCCAGGATATGATCATGACACAGTTGCGATGCAATTCTGTGTAGTTCGGATGAGGTCATGATGTGATTTTGATGCCGCGTGTTTCGATCGGAGAATCGTGGGATGAACTCGAAAATGGATTGATGGTGTCGACGCTGTGGTTGAGTCGGCTGTTTTGAGATTTGAGACGACGATGGAAAGTGTAGATGGAGGTAGCTTTGGGGTAGCTATGTGAAAGGGGATCTAAGATGGAGAAAGATACAGAGAGAAGTATTCAAGATGTCACTACACAAGTTAGTTCTGAACGTTAGATGACAAATTCGGTTCAATTGCTATGTAGATATATTCAAATGATGAAATTCAAGACCATTTCTCTTCGGGACGACCCTATCCGAGGTTGCACCTGGGAGTGAGGGCGGGGTGTTTTGGGCAGCAGGACAGGCCTTCTCGGGGGCGGGCTGCTTGGTGAAGCGGCGGAGGCAAAGATACCCACGTTGAAGGGATCCATCTTGGTTGGGTGTAGAGGGGCGTTGGGAGTTTGATTTTGGAAAAATAAAACACCAAAAAAAAAGCAGCAAAACAAAAAACGGCAAAAATAAAAACAGTAAAAAGAACAGCCAAAACAAAAAGCAAGGGCGGTGTATGGTACGGCGTACTGGGTCTGGGATTTGTTTTTGGGTTTGCTCTTGGAGTTTGGATTCCTGTTTTCATGCAAGGATCGCCGATTTAAACGGGGGTTTTGTTCATTCACATTATCTAGCTATTGTTTGTGTCCGTGGGGGCGGACGGTACGGTTTTTTTGTAGCTAGATGAGTTAATTGAAGTTTTCCCCCTGAACTTCAGCTTCGTTGCTGCTTCGTGTAATTCGTGAATTTAGAATCATCGCATGACACTTCCTTCGCTCTTTCTATGACGACAACTGACATTGATTCACATCCGATACCTTCGACAATTTTGAGACCTACGCCGCTGACACCTTCCGGTTTTTTTGTGATTGTTTAATCGTGAGGTCAGAGGTCTGAACGCACAGTGTACATAGATTCGAGATGGATGAGCATTCCGAGGAAAGGTCTTGGGAATGCAAAGAAAGAATATCGATGCTTGGTTAACTATAGCGGGTAGAACAACGTAGTCGAGACGATAGTCTAAGGCTGGGCGCCAGAGGCTGCACAGCCTAGCAACCACAGCCATTGGACTAGCGACTAGACTAAGAACAATGAGGATGATTAGGTTTTCCATACATATAATAATGCGGATGTTTGACCGCGGATGTTTTCCGGGGTCAATGATGATGAAATTGCAGAAGCTGCATCTGTGTATTAAGAGTATATAAACCAGTAAGTGACAGTATCGGTACCAGATGGGGGTGTGGTTTAGTGGTATAATTCCTCTTTAGCATAGAGGCGGTCCGGCGTTCGATTCGCCGCTCCTCCATACTTTTTCACTTTTTTGGCAGATTTTGAGAGGTGGTTGGGTAGCGCGATGTATGCGGAGTTTGAAGCTAATGTGTCCTTCAGGCTTCCAAAAAGCGAAAAAGTAAAGGGTATGTAGAGTAGTAGTCCATAAGCACTGTGAAAAGTTTGAACGAGCGATCGTATTTACCTTACCTGTCTTGACGACTCTTCTTTTGCGGTGTACCCGTGTGTGTGCTCGGAGCGGTTGGGGCCGCTGATTGGAAGAGATTTCCGTATGATGAACGCAAAAGCTTGCAGAGGTTTTGGTTTCCTGGAAGCTGACATTGATGGGTCGAATAGCTACTCACTATGCATCACTCATTTCAGCTTTGCCTAACGCATCGTCCAGTTGAGATAACAAACAGAGATAAGTGTCTACAATAATAAATGCCGTAATATGTACAGTAACTGATAATACTCCAACGCCTAACGCCGATTCCCAGAAACCCTAAATAACTTCCCAACTACCTTTTTACCCCCATTCACATCTAATCGTCCCCGAAACACCTGATTCACGTATCCCACGCTCTATCAAACACGTCCCGCAACATCCGCCTCACTTGTTCCAGTTGTACCCCTCGTCTGCATCGTCTCCGCCGAATGCACTCCCAACACCGTAACCAAATGCAAATTACTGGGCGTCGCACTACGCCTCTGTCTCGAGCTCCTCGCACCCCATGCCTTTCTAATCGGATTCAAACTTGGAATACTGCTAGCAACAATCCCAACCGCAAGTTCAATTCTACTTCATATTAGCGCTTCCGTTATCCACCATCATAAAATTCGGCTGGGAAATTATACGAACACTGTCCAGATACACATACTCACGGCATCCCAACTAACAGTCTGCCATTTAAACCCCCCATTTCCTTTCGGTACCCTCATCGCTGCTGCAAAACATACTAACAACCCAATCCCAAGTAATCCACTTAACTGAACCTTCTGCTTAAGATCTAAACACCTCATCCGAGCGACCATCACAACCGGTACTAACCATACCATCACATCCAATACCATATTTATCATCGGAACAATTAAAAACGGTGTCATATCCCTTGACCAGCATTTAGTTCCCGGGAGTCTAGCATAGGGTACCACCCAGAATGCAGATATCGGAGAACACCGGAATAATATGGTGCATTCCGAAACTATTACGCCAACGATATTGAGAGCGATTAAGAAATAGGTGGTGTAGAACACGAATTGGTGAGGGGAAAGGCGTCGCATGAATTGAAGGACGGAGATACGGATTAGTGCTGCGGCTGGAGGATATATTAAGCATACACCGACTCCGAGAGGCCAGAGACGGGAGATCTGGGAGCGCGGGATGGAGGGAAGTCCGAAACCGAGGGTCGTCATGAAGGTGTGCGTTATGACTATGGCTATTAGGCCGAGCTGGAGATATGTTAGTAAATGTGGAATTCGTCAGGTGCAAGAGATGCACAAGCTATACAAACTTCGTGGATCATTGCATTGCGTTGACGCGCGGCAGGAGATGGTGCTGAACTTTATTGAACTTACTAAGGCGAAGAAAATAGTCCAATCCTCGGCGCCGAGACCAAATGCGATTCGAGTGCGAGAATAGAAGCGACAGGAGACAATTAGGATTGTTACTAATAGCATAGTATATTCTATGCTGAGCATGAAGGCGATTCGTGAGTGTGCCATCATGGGATTTCCTTGGCCGTCGTGTGATGGGTGAAAATGTGTACGCCGTTGAATGTTGAACACACGATACACACAGTGAGCTGGAGAAAACAACGCTACCGTTGTACAGAATGATGGGAATAGATGGTTATATCTGGCTTGGTAGAATGTACCTGAATGGATCACTTTTTTTCTTTTCCGAGGATCCACGCGAAGATACCTACAAAAGAAAGATCACCCGGGCCGTCATCAATAGCTGGGCCGGCGTAGAATTGATTGTAACTAGCCGCCCAGAACGCAATGTGAAGATGGCGCTAATGTGATTTGTGAATTGAGAACTAAGATCGTTACATAGAACGTGGGGTTCCTGTGTTGCTGCTTTTGCTACCTCATATTTTGGATCCGGAACATGGAAACATTGGTATCGTATTACCGAGAGTGTGCGTTTATGGCTTGATGGCGATAATCAAGCGCAATTCATCGTTGATATAATCATTCGTTGGTTGTGGAGATGATGGCATCTCGCGCCGCTTAAAGGGATTACGCCGGTCGTTTTTATGGCGGTAACGATTAGATACGCGAAGTAAACGGGGTTAGTTTTTTTTTCGTAAGTTTGACCTACATTCCTCAGCCGCCATCAACCAGAATCCATCTATCTGTCACCTCCGCCAACTGTCAGTGCGCTTCCCGCGAACTGACTCTTGTAAGAGAGCTAGTATTCAATCTCCCGGGTTTCACCCGATCTGATTTGAAAAGACGTCCCCAAGAACCAAGTTACGAGAAATACTTACCCGAATCGACAACGTAGGCGTGTTTTATCTTTTGCACTTTCGCCACACCTTCTGTCGCCGGCATTCTGTAAAACGCAGGCTCTTTAACACAACGACTAATCATTGGAGGGACTCCACATCCGTCCGATGCATCAAAAGGTCCCAAGAAACGGAAACGAGCGGGATGTCCCAAACGAGATTTGACAACCGCGCATTCGGATGCGCGTGCACGGACCTTTTTTTGAGGGGATATGCCATGCGGTGAACTGTAAAACCGCGCTGAAAGGAACTTGAAAAGTGCAGGATTTTCGCCTCTGTGACTCTGTGAGGAATTTTATGCAAAGTCGCCGTAAATGTCGCCGTCGATGCGGGCACTGGGGGAATACTCCGCTGCACGCGAGATGAATTGGAATTTCATCCGTGACGATTTAGAACTCCGATGAATGACGTCGTGATTGATGGCTACCAGACGAAACACGGTGTAGAAAGTATTCGAAATATCGTAAATGAGATGATTTATGATATCAGCTCTTGGGTTTTCGGTGCTTGTGATGATGGAAGAAACGCTTTCGAGGGTTGTGGATACATTACTCTACTGATAATTCCTGGAACCATAGAGAAGAGAAAGACAAATCGCGACACGAACGCTTTGATGGTCTTTCTGTATCGCGACAGTCTTAAGCGCCCGCATGCAACTGCTTGATTGGGCGGATCCAGGGATGATCCGGTGGAGAGCGGCGGAGGGCGGAGTTGGGCGAGCCGCATAAAGCAGCGGCAGAGTTGAGGAAAAGCAGCGCGTAGGGCTTAGGGCTTGGGCAATGGGCTCGTACTACAGGTAACCCACACCGTAATACCTGCGATGATACGTTAGTCAGTGGAGAAATGCTCCACGCAGACCAATTAACGAGGATTTCATGGATTTTTCAGTAGTTGATGAAGCACGCGCCGTGTAGTGAGGTGTGTGAAGGTGTGTCGGAAAGTGAAGAAGGCCGATGTTCAGACGTGGACCTTGACATTTCTTCACTCGTCTTGCTACATCTTGCTCCACCAACACCAACCACCCCGTCGTGGCTTCACCTTTCAAATCGTACAATACTT
The DNA here is from genome assembly GCA_024516145.1 of Pyronema domesticum. Classification (NCBI taxonomy): domain Eukaryota; kingdom Fungi; phylum Ascomycota; class Pezizomycetes; order Pezizales; family Pyronemataceae; genus Pyronema; species Pyronema domesticum. The sequence goes on from JAJJXL010000041.1 coordinate 177,674, forward strand.
CAGCATCACCGAAATCACAGCCTGTTTTGCGGTTTTATCGTCTAAAATCAGCACGCGGATATCAGTCTACAGATCCACGCCGACATTATGACTAAAGAAGACTATGTCAACGCCCCGTTTTCCAAAGCAACACCTGCCCAGAAACCTATCAGAGAGATTTACCCTAAGTATCTTCCCGCCAAAGGGTAAGTCGGTACTTCGGGAGAAGTTACAATGGCTTGATTATGGACTAACATCCTTTCAGAGACGTCGTTTCTGTCATCACACGGTGTAACGTTCGGTACGACTCACAAAACCCTCTTATCTTTCTAACACGAAATACGAGAATGTAACTTACACTATGAAAGATACCATGGTACTGTTTATGATATTTCTGATGGGCACAGGATTAATATAATCCGGATGGAAAGACAACCCGTACCAAACCTCAAACACATGCTTCTCGAGCTCAGAAATGCAATTTCCTACGGAACCGAGGACCGGGACTACACCGAACTCAAACAGGAAGTTCCTGCGACACCTGAAAATGTATACCTCCGACTGATACTAAAATGGAATCAAGTAATCGAGATCATTTACGAGAGTTATTCTTGGGACGCCGACAAACCCGTGGAGGAACCCAAGAGCAGAACAGCTAGCCCGGCTAGCAATGTGAGTTCAATGGAGAAAGGTGAATCGAGGGACAGAGGAAACAATTACCTTGGAGAAATTAGCCCAGTGGGTTGCGAGATGTGCACTGAGGGAATCGCTTGGGATCATCCCAGTAAGGAGGTAAGTCGTAAATTCATTCCACTTTGAATTACACACGGCTTTTGTTGGCATGCCAGAAAGAGGAATTGGAAAGATTTGTTAACTTTTGGCTAGCTGCCCGGGAGCACTCGAATCTGCCAGGAATGCAAATATGAACAAGCGGCAAACGAGTCCAAATCATCCTCCACCACCCTTCCCTCGACAACGGAGCCTAAAAACAAACAAATGGCAGAAGACCCCAGGCCATCTTCGACCACCTTGCCCTCAACACCGGAGCCTAAAGACAAACAATCGGCGAAGACGAAGAACAGTAAGAAGCAGAACAAGTAAATCAGGAATTGGGACGGCATGTGATATGGTATGTCTCGACTTAGGATATAGGATACAAGGTGGAGTTGGTTATAGAAGTTTGAACTGTGGTGTCTGGGGTAAGTATGGGACCTCCACAGCGACGGATGCAGCTGATCATTGCTAACTCCCCTTATCTGCAGGTACACGTTTTGGTATTGCTATTGATGCATTTTGCTTGAAGTGGATGAAAGGTTACTATTTTTTGTATCAGTTACAGACTTGAAAAGAAATTTTGAAAGAATCGTGTAGGCCGTTGTTTGTGTTTTCTGTGTATCCTAAAGGCAGGCTAATAACGTGATTCCCTACTCTTGGGTCTCGCGAATTAGTAACACCTGTGATGAGAGTGATATTATTGAATACTCTTGCATATCATGCCGACCTATGCAATAAGTACCGGCGTCAAACATCAACCACATTACATGTCCAACATAGCACGGCTAATGGATGGTGGTATTACTAAATCTATATATACTAGGAAAGGTGAAGCCTATATGCTTATGGTTCTTCCAAACAGATTGAGATTTAGTAGTGAATGGTTGTGATTTGTTGTGTTTCAACCTGATCGGGATAATCATGGTGAATTTTGTCCAAATGGTACTCCGCTCAGGGATGATGATACAAGGGGCGGTATTTTTAGTTACGAGGTGAATAGAGTAGACGTAAAAGCATAGTCCACATGTAAACTCTGATCAGACAGCCGAGAACTGAAAGACTCGAAGACTAGAGGCCGATTTGTAGCCACGAGGCAAGGCAAGAATTAGATACCTTGAAAGTTCCACATGGAAGATATCACATACGTAACCATCGCATCCTGTATATATTTTTGTTTTAATCATACTGTATTCTATCCCCGACCGGGGTACGACAGTCCTCTCCTTACATCCTTACATCCTTCCTTCCTTCCTTCCTTCCTTCCTTCCTTTACATTTCTTTCTTCGTTTAGTCTCTCTCTTGTGACGCTTCGGTACTTGCTTGAAATTCCTCAGCCTTGAAGGGCTTTACATGGCTCATCCCGCCCCCCACACTTATTCACTCTTCCGTTCTGAAAATATTACTCCTCCTTAACCGTACTTTTCTGCTGCGCCTTCGCCTCTTACATCTCTCGCCTCTTTCGTTATACTAATGTGAATGACATTTTCGGCATTCTGCAACTCTGTGTCGCTTTCCATTGGAGCGCTCTCATCTCCGGCGCCATCACTTTCGCTATCGTTTGACTCTCTTTCCTCCTCCTGCCATCCCCAGTCGCCATCCTTTGCCTCTTCTCTTTCTCCAGTCTCTTTCTCCGGTGTCCTGTTTCCCACTTCGGTACTCTCCAGGAACTTTATGATATGACCGGTTTTCTTTCTATTCACGAATAAGTGCTCAATGCCTCTGTTCTGCCATATGGCTTCTGGTATTTCCTTCTTCAACTATTCTATTCGTCTCCTCCATCTTCGGCACTCCTTGAACAGGTGGGAGACTGTTTGTCTGTCTCCGTTGTCGCACAACCAACATCGATCGTCTTCTATCGCTTTTATTCTCTTCAGGTGTGTGCCGGTGAGCGCATGTCCCGTTTTCAGTTGGTAGTAGCGTAATGCCAGTCTTTTTCTTGCCGCCATGGCCGCTTGGCCGGGTTTCAGGGTGCTTGGGGGAGGGTAATTCGGTCTATCTTTTATTGTGTTTTTCAGCCACAGTTTTGTTTCGGAGGTCTTTTTCTCTTTAGTCACTCTGTGTAGGTGCGCCATTAATGTGAATCGTTCTCGGCTTTGTAAGGGGGCGATTCCTTGGGTTCTTGGGTTCTGGGCGGCGTCTTTGGCTGCCCTGGCCGCTTTCTCGTTTCCTTCCGCTTTCGAGTGCCCGGGGACCCAGTGGTATTCTATGTGCCATCCTGCTCTCATCAAGGTTCTTTCTATTTTTATTATTGTTCTCGTTGTCCATTGCCCTGGGCCTGGGTTGTCTTCCTGAATCCTTTTGAGGGCCGCGGTGGAGTCTGCGAATATCCTGACCAAATGTGTCGCGTGATTTCCTATGACTTTGCGATTTACTAACTTTAGGGCCTCCGCTATGGCGAAGAGCTCTGCGTCGAAAGTTTCCTTGTTCTTCCCCAAATGAGTCTTTTGGGTTTTCCAGGAGCCGTCTGGGGCGCGCCATACCACCGAGCATCGTAAGTTGCCGGTTTCCAATCTCGATCCGTCGGTGAAGAGGATGCTATTGGCGTTGCTGGCTTTTATTGCTTCTTCGATTGCCGTTATTTTGTCTTTTATTATAGCCTTTCTCTTTGTGGTATGATTGGATCTGATTATGGGTTCGATACCGGCTTTGTTGGTTAGGGATTTTCGGATGATTTGTCCTAGGTGGGGTCCAATCCCTCCGTTTGTTTTTCTGGTTTGCGCGGGTTCGTAGGGGAAGTCTTCATCTTCGTTGTTTTTGACCCACTGATTTTTGGGTAATCCGGCTATTCTGTCTGCGTATCTCCTTTGTCTATGGTCTAAAAGTACTGTGGCGGGGGTGAGGCTTGCTTCTGCTATGAGGGGGCCGAGCGGCGTGGTTTTCAGGCAGCGCGTTATAGCGCGCGCTTCTCTGTTGATCATGTTTTGTACTTCTTCTGCTCTTTGTCTTTGGTTTTTTCACCATATCTCGGAGCCGAAGAGAGCTGACGTTTGGACAGTGGCGGTCATTATTCCGCGGATGTTTTTCGGTGTCATTCCGTATTTTCCATGTAACCTTTTAATTTCTGCCTCTCTTTGTCGTGCTTTTGCCATCCTTTTCGTGAAGTGGTCATTGAAATTGAGTGCCGAATCCATCCAAAAGCCTAACCATCTTGTTGGGCCTTTATTGAACTGGATCGAGCTCCCGTTTCCGATGTTTATTCTGCGTCTTCTCTTTCTTTTTTGATTCTTCTTGACGAACAATATGGCCTCCGTTTTGTCGATATCGAACTCAACGGCGTTCTGGGCTGCCCATTTCCTGGCTATTTGGGCGCATTTTTCGAGGGTATCGGCCATTTCCGAAACGTTGTCCCCGGACGCTATTCAGGAGAGGTCGTCGACGAATGATATACCCACTGCACCCGTTTCGGTTTCCACCTCCTCGAACACACCCGATATATATATGGCAAACGAGATTGGTGACACCGGCGAGCCCTCAGGGATTCCGGAGTTTGTTGCCTTCATAGCGGTTTCATGGCCATTTATGATTAGGGATACCCTGCGGTCACACATGAAGTTATCCGTCCAGCGGATAATCTCGGGTCGGCGTCCAGTTCTTCAAGTCGTTTGGTCAGGCGAGTCCTCGATACGTGGTCAAAGGCACCTTTAACATCCATTAGGATGGCTCCGGCAATTTCAACTTGTCTCCAGCTTCTGTGAATCTCTTCCGTGAGACAGGCGGCGGCGTCGACAACTGAGTGTCTGTTGCGGCACCCAAATTGTCCCTTGAATTATTTCGTGTCTATCGTTTCCGCAATCAGTGAGGTGACTACCTTCTCGACAATCTTTCCCAAGCAGTTGAGGAGACATATGATACGATACGCCTTAGGGTTGCTATAGTTTGGTTTGTTGGGTTTTCGTATTACCACTCTTTTGGTTACTTTCCATGTCCGGGGGTGGTAGCCGATTCTTATGCATTGGGTTGTTAGGTTGACGATTCTCTTCCAACGTGGGTATGTTTCTTCCTCCTTTTTCTCTCGTGTATCCCACCGCTTTTCATTTGTCTCTCTCGTCAGGTTTCTGCACCCAGTCATTCCAACTTCGCCTTTTGCTTCTTCTTATGGTTCGGTACAGGCATCCCTCTTCTCCTTTTACATCCTCCCATCTTATCCTTCCTGCTCTGTACGTCCTTTTTGACCTCCCAGCCCTAGTTCTCGCCTCCTTTATATCTTGGTTCCACCAAGGTTTAGATACACTGCATACCCTCGATGGTGGCGCAAATCTATCTAATACATCTGTAATGATACCTTCCATCCATTTTTCTTCGCTGCATCCTGTATATACCTACCTCAAATAAAAGCATCGTAACCCAGACAGCCACTGCCTGGACCACGCCACGTGATTCGAAAAAAATGAATTATACGCCTGTAGATCGAGTCGACCACGGTAATGACTGACCGTTGGTATTGGCATGCTTTAAAAGTGTTATTGCACTCGTCGCCTTGTGGCTCTCGAAGGTACCTCTTGCCGCATTGCTTCGTCGTAGGATGTTGCGACCTGCCAGAACTCTGGGACACTGCAGCCACGCGAACATGGGTGTGTGACACATGATACGCGCAATATTCTTGACCTGACAACCAAAAAAATTGATGAAATCGTTTGGAAAACAATGTTTATGAAAGCCTGCTTGATTATAAATGATTGTCATGGTTACTTGTTGTTGGGTTGAAAATGTTACGCGTATCATGCATTACACACCCATGTTCACGCGGTTGCAATGTCCCGGATTTTTGGCAGGTTGCTATCCCCTGAATTACCACAGACTGCAAGGATGGCCACACGACTTATATCTAGATGTGGTAATTGAGCGATTCAAATTCAAATCCGCCGCTACTTGTACGATCGCAAGCGGGAGGTATTGTAACTCCATTAGGAGCCCGGTAAATCCGTGGTGTCGTCAGAGGTGTATGCGTTCGAGTAGTACTGGTAGAAAAGTTCAATCGCTTGCTCCCGGCTCAATTCCGGTTTGATTAAGATATTCTGATTCGCTAAATGCTTCGCAAATTCTCGATCTCTCGTAGTGACAATAATTTTTCCTTTCGAACCTCGTGGGATGAATTTCGCAATTCCGTATTGTGCGATAGAAACAATGTCGCTTTCCTTGAATTTCCGAGTCGGTACTCGTGGGTTCCGGATAGAAATCCAACTTGTTGTCACCGTCATCAATAACAAGTATCCATTCTCCGCTCTGGGGGCCTTCCAACCGTTGTTTAAAATCAACCCGATATTCTGCTTGGTATCGTCGTGTCCGGGTATTTTGGCAAGGGATCCCAGCTTTCGGTAGTCGGCTTCGAATTGGGTAACGCTTCCAGTATAGATCCAAAAGACCGGTCGTTGATTCTCGTACTCGTACAAAACGTTGAGAACATCATGTGTTTTCCTGAATGTGAAATTAGTGGGATTCTCACACGATTTTTGGTTTTCAAGAACATACCCTATCCCCCCCGACGCCACATAGGGCAATTAGGAGATGTCCAGTGTGTTGAGATTTTCCTGCTTCGATCAGCTTTTTTTGATAGGCCTTGAACCAGGATGCCACTTGTGATTTGCCAATAAAATCCTCCTTTCGCGGGAATGGACCCATGAAGTGAGGTTGACCGTTTGTGATAGCTCTAGCAACAGTGGTCATTACAACTTCATCCATGCCTTCATCCGAAGTGAATTGGTCAAATTGATATAACATTCAGTGAATTAAGATAAATAACTTACATGGCAAAGATATTGTAACCAGACTACTACTTGTTGAAGGTGGTGTAGCGCTGACCGGTGAGCCCCGGTGAAGCTGATACTTACGGAGGACAGCATAAGGTGGGGCAGCGGGTTTGGCTGGAATCTCTTTGCCCCGGTGGTTATTGCCGGCTTACTCTCTATATATTTATATCTAGATCTCGCAGTAATGAAATTATATCGTTCACAAGAAACTGAGGTTTCTATATTAATACCTCCAGAATTTTTGCAGCCTCCATTTCGTCTTATGATAAGAGTATTCGCCAGCTTGTCCAATGACTTGCTTACTTTCATGATTTTTAGAGACTGGTTGGTATGTTCCATGATATCTCCTAGCTTTTCCCATTCTTCTAGTGTGATACCTTGCATGCCTTGCTCAACACTAAATCTGAATTATACTCCGGGGCCATACGTGGTTTCGAATTCTTCTGTTTCACGTAGTCTATAAAGGAGTGTTTTTACATTTCGCGTGCATCTTTTCGGCTGTCCAACATATTTTCCTCGGCGTTCTGCGTATCCCCATACCTGCTGATGATTGTCTGGATCGCTTGTAGAAAGCTGGAGGCTTTATACTTATTGGTGCTTTTCCAGTGCCACTATGTGTGGTCAAAGACAGATTCCGATAGTTCATTATAAGCAGCGATGGCTTCCTAAGGCGCTCCGTCCTACCAGCTCAGGAAAGCTACACCCGTGCGCACAGTACTTGGGATCCAGAGGGAGTTCCGCTAGCTATAATGAGACGGTTCAGGGAGAGAAGAATAGAGGGCCGTTGGTGTTGCTGCATATCACCCTTCTGTTCCTTCCGGGCGCGGAAAAGGCCGTGTTGAGGAAGATTATAGCAACTATGTTGGAGCCCGGGTTGTTGATTGAGCATCCTAGGAAATTAGGAATGATTACCAGGAATTGGAATAGCTTATTATTGATGCGCTGCAATTGGATGATGCGTTGACTCCGGCGGCGGAAAATGAAGAGGAGGAGGAAGAGAAGGATGAGTAGGAGTAGACTGTGGGAGTTAGCATGGTCGCGACTAAGAGGCAGTGTGACATTCTCCTTTATGCTGCCAATGGTCGGTAAAGTGCTATCATATTGGTAAGATTCCTCCATCGGAGAGGGCAATAGCAAATGGAAGGTTGCTCAAAGCGGTGTGATCTTGTAGTTCAACGCCGGAGGTAGTGGAGATGGAGGACAGAGGTTCACGACGAAGGATTATGGAGATCGTCGCGTGGGTATCTACGATGTATTACGGCAGGCGAAGTTTATTTAATCCATGTTACAAGCAGTGATTTTATTTTCCAACCCCGACAACTTTTTATAAAGAATTCCATCCATACAAGTGATTTAAAAAAAAAAAAAAAAAGTACGTAATACAAATACTCTCAGTGCAATAACCAGTTCGCTTTTGTTTATAATCTCGGTTACTCAGTTACGAAACAGAAACCTTCTCCATCATCTCCGTCGCCTCCTTTAGACTCCCGACCACACTCCAATTATCAATCCTCACCATCAACGCGCCCCATTTATGATTCCTCATCTCCTCCGCAACAGTTTCTTCCATCCACCATGCAATTTCCACCAAATGCGACCAAACCCCCTTATCAAGTACCGTAACTTCGAAATTCGTGTAAAAATACGCATCCTCAATCCCATTACCCTGCGAAAGTAGCTTGTGTAGTCTCCCCCATTCCTGTCCGCGAGTGGTTGCATTCTTCGCAAGAATAAATGCAAAGATATTCATCATAGTTGTTGGGCCGGCTCCTAGGTCCAGTTCCATTTTCATGGTGTATTTTGCGATCTCCGAGCGTAAAGGAAGCGGCGTGAGGAGGTAGAACGGTAGTAAAGGTTGGTACCGAGTCAATAGCGACTTGAGCTCCGGGATGAAGGCGGTGATTCTGAAGTCCTTGGTTTGTCCCCGATTCTTTTTGTCCCAGTTAATGTAAGTAACCTCGAACAATTCCTGGGGAAGATGCGCGGGCGGGCGAGCAGATGTGTTGACCAATCCTACTAGAAGTTTGTCTACCACAGCAGTGATCCAGTGTGCGGGTATCCGTCGAACTTCCACTAAATAGATACAGAGGCGAACAAAGGTTGACAAGGTGAGCGGTTGACAGACAGTAGCACCTGGAAAAGGTATGGCAAGCTTGAAGAAGACATGAATAAGCCATCTTCCGAATAGTTCCTTCTGAGGCTTGGTGTTCGGTTTTTTCTTCAGCCCCCAAAAACTCATCGAAAAATCAGGCGGCCCGGTATTTTCCTTTGCTTTCTCCTCCACGAGCGCGGGTTCAATCTGCTTAAGCCCTAAAAAGCATTCAGCTTGCACAACCGATGGTAGACAAAAGTATTCCGCCATCGTGTGGCGGAGGTTATAAAAGAAGCCTTGTGTTTCCGGCATGCTGCTCTGGACAAATGCAGATTCCACACCGTCTTTCAGGGAAGGGATAGCATGGACCAGCATTGACAAGTGACCACCGTAATATTCACTGATTATGACTCGTTAGTTGGATCTTGCAAGTTTGGAGACTGGTGGGTACTCACGCAGAATTTCCCAAGTAGACGATGTCAAAGGCTCTATGTTCCTCGCCTCCTATTTCCCAGCGGTAGAAGTCAAGTTGACGAAGCGTGTCGCCAACACCGATTGTGACTTTCACATTCATCTGTTGCAGAGCATTGCTGCACGACATAAAAAATGGAGCGATAGCGTCGACAATCCCGAGATGCACTGATTTGACCGAGTGTTGTGTCCGCATGTCGATGATATCCTTTTTACCATTCTGCGTTATTCCTTCCAAGAGTGTATCCATCAGCTCAAGCGTATCGCAGGACTCAATCCATGTCGTCTGACTGTGGTGAATTTGATTAATGAGTGATTTCAGGTGAAGGGTACGTATATTACCTACTTCTGATCGTAATACTCCGTAGCTTGCCACAGCGTAAAATTAGCATTCCAGTTTTTTGCCGCGTACTCCTTTAAAGTGCTCGCTCGGGTCTCTGGGGATTCTGTCTTCAGTTCCTTGAGCAGCTGGTGGAGTTCTGGCTCCTTTGCCTTAGCCAGAATTTGCGACGGATAAACCATCCGACTCTCCTTGTATTGCGTCCACTCCTTCTCTAATTTCAAGGCACCGCCCATGAGCCCCGTCTGAACAAGTTCTTCATGGTCTGGAGTCCGTCGAATACCAACAACGGTCTGGGCATAACTGGCGTTAAAGATCTCAGTCAGATAGTTGACCTGCGAGACCCAACCTATGAAGACCTGCCGGATAGCGTCATATGTACCCGGTGTGCACTTCAACCAGTCAATGCCGAAGGTTTCATCGCCGTCTATCAATGAATCAATCATTTCCACGAGTGCCGTGTGAATATACGGCGGCATGATGTCACTGCCGTATACATACCAAATCGTCGACAGAAGCTGTTCACGTTCAACCTCAACTTGGTCATTACCGAACCGCTTCTCGACGCTAGCCAGATCATGAAGAAGTCGCAGAATAATCACAGTTCGAGCCATGGTGTAGGCACTCTCATCCTGTAAGGCCATGAAAAAGGTATCATTAATTTCCTTAGAAGGGGGCAGTCCGTAAGTTGGCCGAAGTCGGTTGTAGGAGTCTAGGTGGTGGAGTTGCTGATAGAAAGATCTTGCATCACCATCTGCTCCGTAAAAGAAAGCTAGATTCAGAGCAGGTTCAAGGCTCTCCGTGCTCTTTGCTAGGATATCTTCATCTGTAATCGCCGCGATGGCGTAATCATACCCATGGAGGATATGCCAACAAAACTCGGATCTTGAACAATCAGTGTCATGACCGATCACCAGTAATCGATTACAACTCACAGATTCGGCCTTAGTCTCGGAATACTTGCCACATCCTCGAAAGCGACTTTTTTATCCTTTCTCGAAACAGCTAGATAGGACTCAACCGCCTCCATGAAACCCTCTTGCTCCTCAGCTCCGCCGTCAATGGCTTTCTGCAAAGCCACCTTCGCCTCCTCAAAGTATCCCATAAAGAAGTGACATTTCGCCCTTCGAACTCTCAGAATCGTTCGCTTGCTGTCTTCATCTTCACAAGTAAGAGCAGCCTCGATAGCTCCCAGACAGGCCGGGTAGTCTCCTTGCTCATAAAGGACGGCAGTAAGATTCCTTCGTGCTATCGGGTTCGTGGGTTTGATAGTGATCGCTTTCAGATACTGTACGATAGCTATCGAGAAATTAGTAATCCAACTCATAGAGACTCCTGGTATTCAAAACGCCCATGAAATGCTTACCTTCGTCAAAGTTTCCTGCTGCGTAGAAGCCGTTGCCTTTTTCCATGGCTTCGCTGGCAGCGGTAGCACTGGCGGCAGCAGCCACCGCAGCTTTATCAGTCGTCATTGCGTTCTTTATCCAAAAGTGGGATTGTGTTGGAGAGATGGAAGATGGAGGAATAGAGAGTACGAGGTAAAGTCGGAGATGGGTGAGATTCCAGGTGGAAGTGTATGCGAGGCGGCTCAGAGATCACCGAGCGTGGACATGGAGGAAGAGACGTGCAGCGGGTATTTCTATCATGTTAGATAGAATGCAGCACAGAAGGTAAGAGGTGTAACCCGACGTCTTTCAAAGGCCGTTAGTAGAAATTATCAGCTGAATAATTATGGGAGATTCAGAACACCACGGGCTCCCCATACTATGATCCATGATCATACTGTACAGTAGTATCATGATGAGCACGATAAAGGCTTCCGAGGCCAACCCGTAAGATTTCAATGCATGTAAAATTACTCGTGTGATTGAGGCTTCAATGTTCAACTGTGCTAAGTGGTCGACATGGATGATGAGAAGTCAAAGGGTTAGTTTCACTACATAAGCTACACATTATATTACGTAAAGTAAAAACAATACCAGCTACGGTCATAGAATCATGAATACAACGCATCCCGTCTGCTCTGCGCTATTTAAGCATGATATCGTCCGGCTAGTACTGTTGTGGGTGACCAGACGGGAATCCCGGATACTGTAGTTTCGGTCCTCTTTTTATCCGACCGGAATAAAGGCTTGTGTTCGGTTTACTGAGTTTAAGGGATCAGATATGTGTTTTGCGGTTCGTGGGAAAGTCGAAAGTGAAGTGACAAAGCTTGCTCTTTCAAAGAAGCTGATAGATTTTCGAGTGAGAATCCGATGTAATAACCCTTGATGCTATGTATTTAAGTTATAGGACCGCCAATTAAACTGATATTATCAGTCAACCAAATAATCACTCAAAGTAATTAAAGTAATTATTTATCAAATAATCATTATTCACTGATATCATAAAATATTCATCACTCCATGCCCATGCTTAGTTCATTCCAATAGCATTCTTGGTCTTGTCAACAATGGTATCCTTCTCATGACGTGACTTGTCAAATCCTTCCTGGGTGGAAGACTTGGAGGAGTCGGGCTGCATCTCGCCGACGGCACCTGTAGGGTCCCTTGCGTTAGCGGTGATGAAGGATGGGAAGGTGGATAAAAAGGGGAAGCTTACGGTCAGCAGTGGTAGTGATGTTCTCCTTAGCCTTGTCGATGGTTGACTTAGAGGAGTCGGGGGTCATCTTCTCGAAGACACAGTCGGAGAAAGGCTTGCGAAGGGAGTCAGACATGCTGGTGGTTGTTAGTATCCTTTCAACAAACCCATGTTCAAAAAGTCCTCGGAGCTTACATTGATATTTTGTTTAAATTTGAAGTTGAAACTGGTTTGAAAGTGGTTGTTAGAGTTGCAGTGTTATCGATTGTTCGATTGTGTGATATGTGATAAAGATTCGATTATCGCCGGAAGAGATGGCGGTATTTATCTTCAACATCGCGAGGCTTAGATTCTTGGAATTATCAGTATTCAAGGTGGAGTATTGGTATGTACCAAGACATCACAATGTCATGACATACCAACCGGTCAAGGTGTTGAAGTTGGTTACAGTTGTATACGCTTGGAACCTGCAACGCCTGCGACGCCTGAGATTCCAGATGCCGAGCGTATCCATGTCAAATTTCCAGCGCCCCATAACTTCCATGATAGACCCAGTCCAGATACGTCTAGAACGCAACAGGCAGGCCTGTTTTCCCTTTCCCCGGCCCCGTAACTGTCGCGTGCCAAACACCTGAGCGAAGCATCATCACGGCTCTCAAGATCGTAGGGTTCCTTAGTTATTAGCGTAACCTTAGCGCGATTCTCACTTTAGCGTTGCAAGTGATGTCACCACAACTACCCCTGAGTTCTATCTATGGTTGCAACTAATGAAGCCGGGCTGGTATGTATTCCGAGTGATTCCACTTAGACAGCGCGATAAAATGTCGCCAAAGTGCCAGATTTAGCCTCAACTAACGTATATGTTAACAATTCAAATCCGAAAACTATTATCCAAAACAAATCCCCGATTAAGACCTAAAAACCAAATAAAAATAACCTGATGACCATGGATGTTAATCTGACACTCCATCGTACCCATGCTCAGTCTACTCTGCAAGCTGCCGCTATCAGCACGCACGAAAAAATGCTCCAGCCTTTGTGCGCATCTGTATGTACCACTGTCCGGTATTTTGGTGTGTATTTGCCTAAGTTCGCGCAGTTCGTTCCTCTAGGTCTGGTTCCGATGGAAGGGATAACTCCCCAATACGCAAAGAAAGCCAGTCAGCCAGTGCGACAGCTGATGTGTTGATACCTATCCTGCGAACGACAAAATTCCAAATGCGAATCCTCAGCGGCATCGTCCAGGGAGAGCGCAGGGTATAGCAACCTGCCAAAACCCTGGGACACTGCAACCGGTGTGTAATGCATGATACGCGTAACATTTTCAACCCAACAACAAGAAGTAACCGTGACAATAATTTGTAATAAAGCAGGCCTTCATAAACATTATTTCCTGAACGATTTCATCAATATTTTGTTGTCGCATCGAGAATGTTGCGTGTATCATGCATCACACCCATGTTCGCGCGGTTGCAGTGTCCCAGAGTTTTGGCAGGTCGCAATAATCAAATAGCTGACATCATTATGATCAAAGGTTTCCGCAATACCTAGATTAAGCTTGATATCTAATCCTTCGACAACCGATTAATCAATGTTCCCATATCAGCTCGCCAGTGACAAGTTTTGTAGAGTAGGCTGAAATCCATCTGAAATCATCCCCCCCCCCCCGTGATGATTGTGAAGTTGAGGCCCAGAGTTCATCTTTAGACTTTGGCCTTTGTGTTTTAGCTTTGTCTCCGTCGCCCTGGGAGCCCTTTATACATACATATGTATGCAGCCCTGTAGCTTTTAGAGTATGCCTTAGCGTGTCCATGTGTAGGTACCCCGCATTTTCTGTCACCTGGTTTCTAGAAGGTTTCGCTGAGCTACTGCATCGCGGCGAGCTGTCAAATTCACCGGGTCGGGCGTTTCCGAGGCAGCGCCTTACCACGGTGGTATCTACAAACTTCAAAGCTCCGATGACTTTGAAGTGAAAGTCAGCAGAAGATCAAATTAGATATGTATCACGATAGCAAACATCGATACATAGCACCAGGTAGCGTTTTGATTGTGATCTAACATAGTTGCCTTGGGGGGGGTGGGCTAACCCTGTGAGGAAGGGTGCCGCAAAGAAGTCCACTACCGACATTAGAAAGTCCGATGATTGGGGCCGCCACGACTCACATTTCACAAACAATCATCGTCAGTCTGGAAAGAGACCAAATCTTTCCAAGACGAAGAAGCAACGATCACGTTCGAAAATGACGAGGAGTATGACACAGTTTAGAAAAAGCCTTGTTTCAATGTCAACGTCGAAGATGACTGTAAGAATTTCGACAGATTTTGACCGAATGGGATCCAGGTAATTATTTTCGTCCTTAGATGTTGTTTCTTGGTTCTTCGTTCTTTATATATATGTGATTTGTTTAGATGTTTGATTTATAGTATGGAGATATATGGTTGTGTCGAATGTCTTGTTTTATGTTTTGTATCTGAGTGTTTCTGTTTTTTTTTTCTCTCTGACTGACATGTGTCGTATGAGTGTACGCATTTTTTTGGACGTGTGTGTGTTGTATTTGAGTGTATATGTATGCATATGGTGAAGGTAAATGTCTAATTTCTTGCTTGTCTTTTATATGCACTCTTACTTTGATTGAGGTACTGCTTACTTGGGTTTTTGCTTTTATGTTATGTTGATTATGTTCCACTTATAGGCCGTGGAGCCGACAAAAACGTCCGTTGCCCATATACTTCTGTACCGGCACCGTGATTCGTGATTCGGTTGGGCGGGGATAGGATTTTGTCCTCTTCAGTCTCTTTATCAGTATCTGCAACATCATTATTTTGTGATGGGTGTATAAATCTACCTTTATCGAAGGTCCAGTTGTTCAAAAAGTGCAATATGCTCAAAAAAGGGCCAAAAAAAGATGATCGGAAGGCTGAAGGTGTGAAGGCTAGTGGGTGGTGTTGATCGCTAACTGATCTCTGTCGATGAGGAACAGAAGTTGAGCTCCTTCTCTGGGGCTCTTTATAGTCCAAAGGTCCAGCATTTCGGACCTTCGGTACGACGATAGAGTCATGCAACACACCCTACTTCATTCGTGTTGCTAGAATTATGGTGGGTTATCGCGCGGCTTGGGGTCAGAAGGTAAGGCAGCTGCGGTAAGCTTTTGATGGTGGGATGGCTCGGATGGGGGGGGGTGGTTGGCGTTTTGAGGTGGATGTCGGTGTTTTGATAATTGTATGATGTTGAACATAGGTAGAGACGGTATTGTTGGCGGTTGACGACATATCTTCCGGTCAGCTAAAGGCACTCCCGGTGCTGTGGTCAGGAGGCATCAGCTGGTGAAAATTGAAAGGGGTCAGCATATTAATTCTGGGTTAACAAACCGATGTAATGTTCAATGATTTTTTGATGGAGGGAGGCAGGGGGGGGGGGGGGGGGGGGGGGGGGGGGAGGGGTAGGCGTTTTGTTCAATGATTGACGTTGATGATTTAGCCATTTGTATGGTGTTCTAGCACCGTTCCTCTGAAGGAATTGCACCCCATTGACCGGAATATTAGTTTCAGGATGACAAACGGACAGAAAGAAAATAAAAAAATAAAACAATAAAACAATATCTGATGTGCCATGCTGAATGATGGAGGTTGGTTGCCTTGCGTTTGTTTGCATGTTGTTGAGAGGGTGATGACGCATCCACCGGATATCTAGGAGCCTTCGGCTCAGGTGCTCTGGACGAACATGTAGCATTACCCGGTTCTCTCCGGATAACAAAGGGTTCTAAAAGTAAAAAAGTGGTGGTCGTTTGTCGTGGATATCGAGCGGTACCATAATTCTATGCTGCAAAAAACAAATTAAGGCGCTTTTTCTGGTCGATGTTGAAGTAGACGAAGGCGAACTAAGTCACCTGGCAACATTAAACTTTACCGCGGTACGCAGGGGGGATGAGTCGAAGGGGGGTGTAGTGACCGTGACTGACCAACAATGTCGAATACTAGGTGGGTGATAAGCCGAAAAAGCAGAAATTTCTGACGATGAATGATATAGTTGGATATTTTGAAGATTCTATGATGATGGAAAACGAGAAAATGGAACTTTATGAAATAAGTAAATGAAGTGTGGTAAGTGGGCCTAGACTTATGCGTTAATGCAGCAGAAGCGTGCATAACTATACTGTAGAAAGTATAAGGCTATAACAAAACATTATATGTAGCACCTAGGCCTGCTGCCCCAAAATCTAAAGATCTAGCAGGAGAGTAGGTATCATCATGACGGGAAGGAGTGCAGTAGCGGGGGACTGCATGAAATTCGGAAGAACATGGGTGCGGATTTACCACAGTCTATCACATCTAAGATAAATACTCACATAAATACGCGTTTAATTATACTACCAGCATGAAAAAAATAGACCGGCAGATGAAGCCTCTCTGGAACGAGTGACCCGTGATAATTGACGGCAAGCGCGCATAATGTGCGATCAAGCTTATCCCCGCATCACGTGCGCTGTTTTCATTCTGGCTCTCGCCAGCGGATATACACCTCGAGCTCGTGTTACCTGCCCTAGTGTTTATTATCTCAGAGGGGAGGGTATTCATAGATGCCTAGGTGGGTAAGCGCATCGAAAGTGCTGGTAATAACGGCTCGCACACATCATTTCGGGCCGGTAGAAGTGTTATTTCCTAGGGACTGTAGGTTTGAGGTTGTGCAAGCCATAAGTTGAAGTTGTGGAGTGGACACACTACCTGCATGCGTGGAGGTGGTGAAGTGGAAGAGGCTGATGAACGCGACTCGGACCTTGGATAAGCTGTATTGTTGAGGCCAAAGGGCATATGTATTTGCATCGGGAGCTTTATCAAAGGCTTCAAAGACTCCCACGGTTGCAGCTACTACAGCGAAAAATTCCGCGAAGCCTCCACCATCCTCCACAACACTTCCCGCTCTCTTTTACGGACGAACTCGGAACCACCCGCAGCAATTGGAAGCGTACTACTCCTATCAATAGCAAGTGCACTTTATATGTAGAATAAACACCAAACGAGGTGGGGGCGGGGATCGGAAGAGCGCGAGGAGCAGTATCATGGGTCGTGGAAGAGTCAGCGGCCAGCCACAGCGGGTAGCTCGGCAGCGAGAGCAAAAGCGTTTTCCAGCATGGAAGAAGGGAGCTGGACAGACGTCAACATGCGAGTCTTCTTTCTGACGGACTGATTAACTGGAGCAGCAGGTTCTGTAGAAGATCCATTAACAGACGGAACTGTATTACCAACTGTACCAGTTTTGACTTTGGTAGTGCTCTTGCGCTTCGTAGCAGGAGTCTTACGGCCCTTGACAGACGTCGAAGCTCTCGGCGTCAGTGGCCATAGTACCTGTTCCAGCGGGGGCAACGCGCAGAGAAATAGCTTCAATGTTTGTCATACTATCATGATTGGAGAGGATGGAGACCCCGGGGACTTAAAGCGAGCTGCCAAAACCCTGGGACACTGCAACCGCGCCAATATTGGTGTGTGATTCATGATACGCGTGACATATTCGACCCAACAACAACAAGTAACCGGAGAATCATTTGTAATATAGCAGTCCTTGATAGACATTATTTCCCAAACGATTTCATCAACTTTTTTTTATTGTCGGGTTGAAAATGACAGAAACTCTGATTCACTCTTGATTCTAAGGGACTTGTGTAGAGATCGACTTGATCCTTATTGCACAGCTAAACAGACTCCTTATATACACAAAATTGGCAATCGGCCAAATCAAACAACCATCGGATCAGTAGACCTTTGATCCGAATAACAGCCATTAAATCCCTCAGTACTATCCCAATTACATACATCAAATTCGATAAACTATTCCATAATTATATAAAAGATCCCTAAAGGAAGCTCTTATAATCCTCTCAGTAAGCTGAAGCTCTGAGATGCAATCTCCTGATATCCGTGATATCCGTCAGAAAATGTTGCGCGTATAATGCGCCACACATCCATGTTTGCGCGGTTGCAGTGTCCCAGAGTTTTGGCACGTCGCAATATTTATATAGAGTATTGGTATTGGTATTGGTATTGAAAAAGCAGTAAACTAACGTAAGTATCGGAGTTAACTATATATATCAAACAGCTCAATGAAAATGGAAATTACATAATCGGGGTAAAGATATGCATGGTACGTGTAAAGCAAGGAATTTCAAGCATCGAGTAGTTATAGTAAGAAATCGATTAGCGCCGAAAGAAATTATGGAGCTGGAAATGATAGAGATGGCCTAGATCCACGCGATTGGTTAGTGAAAGTAGAAGGACACTACACTTTACATTAGGGACAGTCTTACTGCAAAAACGCCTACTCATTCGTTTCCGTAGACAGTAGCTGTAGTGCTACCATCAATCATGCTTCCAGTAGGTATGTACCGACTTCCTTCAGTCACAGTATCGCAATCGGTATTCTTCTGCATCCATCAGTGACTTGTCGCAAAACATCCCATAGCATTATAAATACCGTATCATCAGTAATTGTACACCTAGTATGCTGCTGCTGTAAGTTACGTTGGAGCTTAGCCTGACTTCCGCAAGTTCCTGTCTGCGTTCCATCGCCGTCTGATGGAGAACATTAAGAGTGTCTTCGCTTCTTCCGAGATCCCTTCTCTTTTTTAACTTTGGTGTAAGCCTCCTCCAACGCCTGGACCTTCGCATTAAGCTCTTCCTTGAGGTCCCTGATGGACGCACCCTTCTCCGCATCACTGTGCTCACGATCCTGCTTCAACCCCTCAATTGTCTCATCATACGTCCTCTTTACACGATAATGTTCTAACTGTACGCCCATCAATTTCTGATCCGCCACATCTTTCGCCTCCTGAACAGCAATCTTGATTTTCTCCTCAAACTTCTTAGTAAGCTCCTCCCTCTGGTGTTTCACTTTCTCGCGGAATTTCTTTTGACAATCTTTGACGACATTTGACACACATTTTGCGCGCTAATCGATTTCATTCTGGGATGTGGTATTCTTGGAAGGTTGCTGGACCCTCAGAAGAATGTGGTCCATGGCTGCCTTATCGTCGTCTTCGTCTTCGTCATCAAGTGTGTCGAGCATATTTTGCATCTTACGTTTCGTTTCTTTTCTACGCTTCTCCTCCTTACGCTTAAAGGATGCTCGGGCTCGTTGGTATAGATGCTGTCGGAGACCCTCTTTGAAGGTGTCGTCTACCTTGGTTTCAGCAGTAAGCCGTTGGAGCTTTTCTTCAACGCCTTCCTTAGGTTTGTTGTTGAGGAGCACTTCCTGGCGTGCCTTATCCTTCATCAGCTCCGTCGTTCGTCGATGGAGCATTAATACCGCGTACTGCGTTCCATGGATGTCATTGGTTGCGCCTGCGTACTCATACTTCGAAGCCAAATAAACGGTGCTTTTTGTAGGCGACGAATAGCTCAGAGCTCGTTGTCTGGAATCCGCTGCTAAAAGGATGGATGTATCAGAGTGCGTTCGATCAACGACAGTGGCTCTAATTAAACACAAAACAGCAAAACAAAATAATAACTCCTGCATCGTAAATCATCATCCACAAGATAAAACGCCTATTCCGTAAAAACTAACCGCTAACCGTCATCTCCAGTTTTTTTTTTTTTTTTTTTTTTCCTTTCTTTGTAGTATCTCTTGAACTTCTTTCTCTCTCACTCCTTCGTTACTTCTCATTACTTCTTTCCTGCTTCGTTATTTCTTCACTATTCCTTCTTTCAAATCTTCTTCTCTTTCCCGACTATTCTTCTAATCCTTCTTCGCCCTGCTTCTCGTAACCCTCGTCGTCGGGACCGGAGCAGGTGCAGCTCTCTTACGCCGCTGTGCAGGTGCCTGATGATCAGTTAGCTTATTGCATACTTCATTAATTCGTAGAGGGATAGAAATGACCTTTGTTTCTGTCGGGGTCTGTGCGATAGTAGCGGTAGTAGTAGCAGTTTGAGATGCAAGCTCTTGTTGGATTTGAGCATCCAATTGCTCCTGAACCTTTTGATATTCTACCTGTGGCAGGACTTGCTGAGCCGCCTTCTTTGCTGCCGGCTTTCTGGTTGCTGCTTTCTTGGCTTTTCTGGGCGCTGCTTTCTTGAGCGCTGCCTTCTTCTTGGTCTCAGCTGGTGGTTGCTGCTTCTGTTCCTGTTCCCCGGCGTCCTGAGCTGCTGCACCGGTCGCAGATTCAACGGGAATACCTGCAGCTGCTAGATATTGCTGTACAACCTGCTCGACTACCTGCTCGACTACCTGCTGCTGTGCTATCTCCTGATGAGGTTCGGTATCCCTAACGCCGAGCTTCTGAGCAAAAAGAATAGCTCCTTGAATGAGTGACTGGGCATGATCTGTACTCGGCTCTACTGTAGCAGCGGAAGGAGCGAGGGGAGGTGCTACCTGCTGTGCTTCCTGCTCTGTTTCATGCTGTGCTTCCTGCTGTGCTACCTGTTCTGCAGCGGCTATCGCAGCGGCCTCTTTCTTGGTTAGGCGCTTCTTTGCTGGCGGATTCTGGGAGGCTCCTGTCGTCCGTTTGCGTTTGTTTGTTGCGGATGGAACGGGAGCTGGTGTAATAACATTTGTGGTGGTGTTCAAGGCAGCTGAGGAGGTTGCTTCAGAAGCGGCATTATCAGGGGTGGTAGTATCAGGAGCCGTAGTATCTGGTGCCGGGGTAGCACCTTCCGCGGTGATGGTAGGAGCCGGGATATCTGCATTAGCGATATTCTGAGCTGCAAGTGTAGCTGCTTCTTCTTCTTCGGCGGCGGCAGCTATAGCAGCGGCTTGTTTCTTTGTTAAGCGCTTCTTTGCGGCTGGTTTCTTAGTGACTCCGGTATCTTGGTTGGTTGTGCGTTTGCGTTTGTTTGTTGCGGCTGGAACGGCGACTGGTGCAATAACGTTCGGGGCGACAATCGAGGCAGCTTCGGAAGCTGCTTGGGAAGCGGTGGTATCGGAGGCGGTAGTATCTGGTGCCGGTATAGAAGTCTCAGCGGCGGGAATATTCGTATTAGCGGCATTCTGTGCAGCAAGTGCAGCTGCTTCTTCTTCGGCTGCTGCTGCTGCTGCTGCTGCGACCTCTTTCTTTGTGAGACGCTTCTTTGCTGCTGGTTTTCCGGAGACCCCGGCATTTTCGTTGGTCGTCCGTTTTCTCTTGTTTGCTCCGGCGGGAACGGGAGCTGGTGTAATTACATTCGGGGCGACGTTTAAGGCGGCTTCAGAGATGGCTTCACACGCGGTAGTATCAGGTGCTGTTGGTGCAGGGATAGAAGTTTCGACGGTTTCGGTAGGAGCAGGGATATTTGTATCAGCGGCATTGAGAGCAGCAAGTGCAGCTGCTTCAGCGGCGGCGGCTGCAGCAAGAGCAGCTCTTCCTCTCGGCTGTCCCTGTCTCGTAGGCTCCGCTTTCTTCCTCGGTTCGGCCTTTCTACGACCATTACCGGGGACAGCGTCGGGAATAATTTCGGGGATGGAAACCTCCGGGGCAATAACTGCAGGAATAGCTGGCTCGGCAACCGATACTGTAACCGACGGAATTGGTGTTTGTGTATTGGTCAATGTTAACGAAGGAGGTAGTTTGACTTTTAGTTTGATAATGAGAGACGATTTGGTTGATGCTGCGTCTGCTGTTGGTGCTGCTTCTGCAGCGGCAGCGGCGGCAATGGCGGCTTTTCCTCGTGGGGCTCTTTTCTTGGGGTGTGCCTTAGCTGGGGCGGGGGTAGGAGGTGCGACAACTGCGGCAGATGCTGGAGCGGTAATAGTTGGAGCCGCCGGTTGAACAGGAGTATTTTCGATGCCTTTAGCGGTCGGCTTCTTCGCTCTAGGTGTTCTTGCATTCTTTACGGACAAAACTGGCTGAGTAACCTGTTCGGAGGGAATGGAGGTCTCAGTATGCAGAACACTGTTCTCGGTGGTATAAATGTCAGTGTTAGTATTTGTTGAAGAAGTAGATAGAACATTGTTCTGCGCAAAGGGTGCAGTGTTGACAGAAGGTCTAACTGGATTTTCGGTCGCAATAACTTCCTTGGACTTGGAAGGTCTTGATTTCTTCACCGGAGTAGGAGTGGGAGCAATGGAGTCAGTAGAAAGAGGTGTCGGTGCAGCCGGCGTGGGGTTCTCGACAGAAGGTGCTGTAATGACCGTATGTTCATTCGTAGTTTCTTCAGCAACCAATGCAGCCTGTGCTGCTGCTCTCGCATGTTTTCCTCTTAGTGCTTTTACTTTCTTCACTGACGTAGCTAGGGTGGGAGCGGCAGCAGTAACTTCCCGGGTGATGGTGGGGGTAGCGGCACCTGAAGCGGCTGTGGGGGCTGGGATAATAGGGTCAGGGTTTTCACCGTTTCTGGATTTGGTGGTGGTACGTTTCTTCGGCGGCGGTCTTGCTGTATCCGGCGTATCTTCTGCGCCTGTCGCTCGCTTACGCTTGTTACCGCTAGGGGTAGGGGTAACTTGGGATGTCGACACGGCGTTGATGTCTATCATTCCGGGGGCGAGTAGCGCTCCGGTGTCCTGGACCGAGGTAGTAATCTGGTCGAGACCAGCTGGAGGGGCTTTGAGTGTTATGATCAAAGAGCGCTTTTTAGCGGATGGGGTATTGGTGGTTGTCTGTCCGGATTTCGGGGCTGCCTTTTTGGCGGTGGATATCTTTGGAGCGGGAGTTTTCGGGGTTGCCTTAAGAACTGACTGTTCTGCTGCGTTCTTCGCGGTAGATCTTCGAGCTGGCGTCTTCGGAGCTTTCTGGGCATTTTTGACAGCAGCCACAACTTCAGATCTTGGGATTGCTCTCTGCCAATTCTGCAGCTTCCATGTCCTGCCCTCCTGTATGGCCTTTGTCTTCTCCTGGGCTATGGACACCATCCAAATTCTCCTCGCCTCCATCCATTCGGCGTCTGTAAGCGCGAGCTTCAGCATGTCGCCCTGTTTCTTTTTCTCTTCCTCCATTCTCTTAGCCCTGTCCTGATCCTTCTTTGTCCCCTCCTTCAAACGTCCCTGCCTGTCCGCCCTAACATCCGCAACCCAGCCCTTATTAATAATAGTCAACTTAGGCATCGGGGGTTCATGTCTATCGTTCCATCTCTGTTGTGCTAGATTGAACTTCTCTCTCTCAGCTATATGGGCGGCAGATTTAATAGGCTCGTAATGACGTCTAAAATCGCTGCCATATGCCACCATCTCCCTCTGCATGCGGAAGTTCTTCTCAAGCTCCTGCTCATTTCTTGCGATGTCCTCATCAAGAGCTCTCGCTTCCTCCTCAGTCAGGTCCTCTTTCGGAACGAAGGGCTTGCTTTTATCAACCTCATCCGTCAACGCATGCCAAGCCGGGGGTTTTGACGGGGAGGGAAAAGAAGCCCCAGGTTCAGTCCAAGATGACTGTACACGTGCTCTTTCCTCCCAAGGCGCCGCCACCTTTGGCTGTGGACCTGGATCTTCATAATTCTGAACAAAAGCAAGGACCGCGGGACTTGGCACAGCCGCCATATTAGGATCATCCTCTAATCTCTGGTCTGGGAGGCTGTTTAGAAACCCGGCCATATAATTCATCACCCAGGGCTCGTTCTGAATCAGGACGTTCGCCTGATAGTTGGGCAGGACGTTCGCCGAGTAGTTAGGTAAGTTCTGGTATTCATGAGATACCATAGACATCACTGGATCAGAGTGAATATCCGCGGGGTTGTAAACAATCGGTGGACGAGTTGGGGGGGCTTCATCAGAGAAGCCGGTGGAAGACAAAGGTGCACCAGGAAGCCCTAGCTCGGGGCGAGAGATTGGTCGATGAGGTTCGTCGTGCAGCGTCAACACGTCATCTCTGGTTCCACGCACGTGAGATACTGGATGATTCCAGTTCTCCTTAGGCTGCGGATCGTTGGAGCAAGACGGCATCTCCTTGGTCATTCTCTCAGGAATCACTGGCGGGACCACGGGGTATTGAATGTGCTCGGGGATCCGAACTCTTGGCACATTCTCGGTGAATGGCTTTCTGAGATCCGACTCAACAGCGGGGCCGGGTAGAGAGGATAGATCCTCAGGAAGGGGAGGTCCTGAGAACGGAATGTTCTTGGTTTCCCCTGCCTTTGCGATCTTCTCGCGTGCAAGCTGTGACTGAAAAGCCACAAGAATTGCGTCAGTAACGCGAGACGGGAGCAATATCACCGGCATAGGAACCGCAAGCAGTTCCTCCTCGGACAAGTTGTCCCAGGGCCTGTAAGCCTCCCAGTCCTCCTCTACTTCCAGCATCCGGTTAAGCTCCCTCGCCTGCTTGGGGGTCTTGGGTGGCTCTTTTGGAAATGGTAGTCTGAAACGGTTCATGTTCTGCAGAATGGGGGTAGATTCCTTCTTCGGTGGCCAGTTGTGCCACTTGAAAATCACGTCCGGTGTCATATTGATCTGCGAGGGATACTCTTCCCAGATTGCATCACCTGTCTTGGTGAGTTGTTGTTTCTTTTTCTGTTCCCATTTGGAGAGGGAGCGAGGTTCTTCTGGGGTCTCGGCGGCGGCAGGAATTGGCAAAGCAGTGCCAAAGACTCTTCCGTCAGTGGCACGAGGTCGGAGGGTTCTAGTTGGGGTGACGGTGATGGATGGGACTGCTGCACGGGCTTCAGAGTCACGGAGGATTTGGAGTCTAGACGCTGGCTGTCTTGTCGGAGCAGGAGCAGAAACAGGAGGAGCAGGTGGAGCATCGGGATCTCGGTAAGGAATGAGTCTCTCCGCACTCCTGTTTGGATCGAAGATACGAGCGGGTCTCGGACCAAACTGAGTTTCAACAGGGCGGATTAATGCCAGAGTATCTTCGTGGCTGTGGTCAAGGAATGAGTTGTAGCCGGCCGGGGTGTTCTCAGGGGAGTTCTCGGGGAGTTCAAAGTGCACACGAGAGCGCCCACCTGTATATGCAACGGGGGTACCGAGAATCGAGTCACGGGGAGGACGCCGATTTGAGCGCCTGGGCGCAAGGATTGTCGTGTTTCCATCGCCGAGGATATCACTCGGACTTTCGGGGCCGAAGGTGTCGTCGAGACGGCTGTCTTCAAGGCTGGGTCCGAAACGGTGGGCGAGGGGGGACTTGACAGAAAATCCGGTGGAGGGGGTGGCGAAAGGGTCGACGACTCGGATCCTGTGGAGTGACGAAGCGTCGCCATTCGGCATTCCAATGTTATTATCAAACAAGGAATAATCCGCATCCTGCTCCATGGAAGCATTAGAAGCCGGCCGAAGAGGAGGAGCGCGAGGAGAAGGGATTTCCGGGGTTTCGGTAAATCCCGAAACGTCTGGATTGTAACGCGGAGGTGTGATTTCCATTGCTGCCGATGATGTCGGATAGGTTCGTTCGAGTTTGAGGGAGGTGATTCGGGTGATGAAGATCTCGGAGTGAGATCTCGTGAATCAAGATGAAGGGTGGTGAGAGGTCAACACGAACGGTGCAAGTCTAATGAAGGTGTTAGACAAAGGAATTCAATAAATGGTAATGAATGAAAAGCGTACTGATCAAGAGGTAGAACAGCGTTGCTCTATCAAAGACGAGCGATGTAAAAGAACAGGATTATTATCCTGCTCAGGTTATGTTGGCATCCAATTCAACTTGCTAACACACTTGCTTGAGAAGAACCAACCTGAAGGTGTTAGAGAATCTTGTAGATTTCTGCAAAGTGAATCAAGCAGATGGCTCACTAAAGAGTGAGCTTTAGCTACAGAGAAGAGGATAATTCCTGACTTGTCAGCAACTGCTTTCGCACGGACGGGGACGGTCTCTCAACCGGAGAAGTTAACACTAACCTGATGGTACCAGAGAGCCTTGTAGTTACGACTGCTCGTTGAGATAAACGAAGCAGAAGGTCGAATCGAGATTATTCGCGAGCTTCACTGAACTGGAATACGCTGTCGCTAGCAGCTGTGATTTTGGAAAACAGTTATTCTCGAAGAGGAGCAAATGGAGATAGAAAAGAATAAAAGAGGCGATGCGTGCACGATAACACGAAAAGTTCGATCGAGGTTGACGAGCGCGAGCGAAACAGCCTGTTGGGTAGAGAGGAAGAGAAGAAGAGAAACCAGAGTTTTAGGTAGTGCAGAGTTTGAACGCGGGGGGCTGAGACTCAATGGCAGGTGGGCGGGTTGTTTGTTTGCTGAGTTATGAGCAGAGGGGTTGAATACTTTGTTTCCCCGAGTTCAACACCCACTGCACAACTACCTCCTCGTCATAAAGCATCACAAGACAACACAGAAACCCTGGGGATCTTGAGAAACAAAACTCGAATTGTGCAGACAAAATACCCCCCTAACCATAACCTCATGTGCAAAAAAAATATCGCGATGTTTGTTGTCGCGGCAGACCCCCGGGTTTATCACTACCACCCACCCTCAACCCCGGCCCCCTGAGACGAGGGGACGAGGGTTCAACCCTGAGTTCTGAGTTCAGCCCTGGACAGTGGCCACCTTATCTACCGCATGTCTCTGTGCACATCGCTCATAATTAAATAGAAAGCATAAAAGTGCGGATTCTATGCATGTACGTAGCCCCATAGAAAAATATATAATTCTAATTCAATGCCCGTGCCCGCCTACCACTACAAACACAACTACCATCCCCTTCGCCATATCATCCCCCATCCCGTTCTCTCCTCCTCCATCTCGACGCACTTTCCCTCCTCGCATTATCGTATCATCAATCCCCATCCTCTCATCACCATCCCGACCACCCCGATTACAACCCACAATGCCCTCCTGTAAAAGTGGTCTCTCTATAGGATCCTTTTTCCTCTTCACCATAATGGGTCTCTTCAGTCTAGGAGGTATCTTTACAATCCTCGTAACCCAAGATACAGACTGGTACCACATCACACCATTAGTATTTTACGGGTTCGGGTTTTGGTTTTGGGTCTTTTTGGTGGTTTATTCGTATCCTTGTTTCAAGGGGAGGGGTAAGAAGGATAAGAAGTGACTGGTAACACACAGGGCGAAGTCTCGAAGGAGAGACTAAGAAAAATGGTGGAGGAGTCGATGCAATGCGGAGGGGATGGTTGGCTTTTTGTTAGATACCACTGTACCGTATCTTACTGTTTTTACGGTACCTCATGATTAAAAGTTTATTCTTCAGCAGGCGTACCTCGTTCACTCGTTCATAACGTACTGCGACTACTCATCCAGAAGTGATGGAACAAACCCTGCTAGCATCATCTAGGCGCCCTTGGCTTAAGATAACCCAAACCTAGCCCTGGAAGCCGGCAAAAAACCCACATTTTTGTAATGATCGATCTCAACCAGAACTACAGCCGATACATGGAAAATTTATATATCACTTTTGCACGAGATTTCAAAGGGTGGTTGTACAGAATGTAGCGGGATCGCGGGGTTGTGCAGCGCTGGCTTGTTGCACAGGGCGGCTTAAGATGATAATTATCTTATCAGATCATCTTAGCATCGCAGGGTTTGTTCCATCACTTCTGGAATCAACGAGTAGATAGTCGTTGACTGCATGGCCCTACTTCACATACTACTGGCTTTTGAACATCCAGCGAATTTAATTGACCAGTACCTATGAATCGCACAATTGCACATTAATAACAATAGATATTCTGTCAACACAATATATTGCATCAACTAGCGATACAAAAGGAATCAAGAGAGAGTGATTGGCTGTGATCTGCATACTAATTGTGATACAGAAATCAAGAGAGAGTGATTGGCTGTGATCTGCATATAGGCGCCAACGCACATCTACCCCTCAGTCTTCCTTCAGCCCCGCCCCAAACCCCGCACTTCTACAACAAACACACATCGACATCTCTAACATCATGGCCTCCGGAACCGAAGAGAAGCGAATATCCGACTTGTATTGATAGTATCTCGACACCTTTCGCCTCCTCTCGCTTGACCACAAATTGCGCGAAGCGTCGCGCTTTAGGGCCTATGTGCTACAATTTCATCGTCGCGCTGTCTACTCTAATCATGTCACCTTCAGCATCGCAGCCGCCTTCTATATCACACCCCAGCAACAGCCGGACTACTCTACTCTAGACTAGGGTGTGTAGCCGGAAATCGCGGGACGCATGGAGGAGGCCTACCACACGAAAAAATGCCACCACGTTGAATGATTTTCGACTCTGGTATTCATTCACAAATTGACAAAAGAGAAACTTATTTTCATTGAGCATGAGTTACGGAATCCAATTCATTCAATTCATTACATTAAGACTAAAATCGTATCTCCATTATATTCTATTCATCCAATAAATCGTGAAACAGTCCAATCTAAAAAAACTCCATATCTGTCGGAAACCACCTTAGTCTGCGTTGCACTCGCTGTATATTGGCGGCCAATGCCCGCCGATTGTGGGTTTCATCTCCACCCTCTGTGTACATAGCCCGCTACTCCATCGTTATCTCTTCTTTAATTCAATTGAATCCTCTTCCTCAATCTCTCACGTCCCCTCTGCAAGGTGCCTTTTAACAATATCATCCCGACGCTGCGAGTAGTACCTAGCTGTTGGTTGCGGGCATTGCGACGGGCGAAAGCTTATGGGCTTTCCGCTTTCGAACCTTTCGTACGCGTTTGCTGAACCCTATCTTTCACTGAGTCCTACGTGGTTCAACATCCGCCCCGGCCGTTGCTTCTCCCCCCCGCTGAAGTACCGTCACGTACGCAGCTGCGGTAGCGACGGCAACGGCGGTGGCAGCGCTAAACTCGGTCTCCTCTCCTGTTGCTCCGGCTGCGGTACCAAGTTCGCCACACTATTCGTACTCTCCCTCTTTTGATCGCTATGCTCGCTATGCTCACTTTCTCTTCTCTGCTGCTGTTCTTGTGTCGGTGGACCAGGTGTTACCAAGCTAACCGCACTATGACCAGCCTTCGTCTCCATCAAACTCCTCGGGTACCCAGGATATCCATACAGCGGCTCTGTACTATGTGTTCTCCTCGGTTGTTCCTCTCTCCAACGCTGGGCTTCTTGATCCCAATCCCGAACCTCCAGTTCCACCTCGCCCTTGGCGCTCTTACTTTGACCCCACCACTTGCTACCCCAGCTCATCCCCGCCTTCTTGACAGCTCGCGTCACTAGCGGCCATAAGGCTGGTACACTTGCCGCAATTATTCCGATACTTACTTCCGCGACTGTCCAGATATTTAGCGGGATTCCTTTCCAGGTAATATCATCAATCATTCCCGGCATCAAAGGGATTCGTAAAACACTCGGGATACACGCCAATAATCCCAACCCCAATAATGCGATGTGAGCAACTTTTTTTTTCCAATTCAAGAAATGAACCCGAGCCAACATAATCGCTGGTACTAACCAAACTACAAAGTCTAGACAGGCGTTTAGAATTGGGATTGCTTCTTCGGTTTGAAGTTCCGAGACGAGACAAATGGTGTTTGATGGTCGATCGATGGGCATGATGAAGAATGCTATGACCGGGGTGCAGTTGAAGAGAAGAAGACAGATACAGATGATTGCAACGAGACCGTTTAAGATTATTAAGGATAAGGTGAAAAAGTGAACCGAAGGTGAGGGTGAAAGTCGTCGCATAAATAATAGGATACTGATTCGAACGCAGGCGACTATCGGGGGATAAAGAATGCGTACGAATTGTCCCATCCAGTGTTGGACTTCTATGCTCTCTTCGTCAAGCTCCCATATGTGGATACCGCTGCCGTAGAATGTCATCGCGATGGTTATTGCAAACATGATGAGTTCACCGGCCTATTATTGAATTACTTAGTACATAAAAACTGATGTTATGGTTACAGGGAAAATGGCTCGCAAACTTACATAGGCGAAAAGTATAAACCAGTCATCATATCCAACACTTCGGCTGTAGAATCGTCCAGCAATAACTATGGTAGTCAAGCCGACGAGTGTACACTCGCTGGCATACAGAAGAGGCGCACGAGATACGGGCATCGGACGGTGACGGGCGACAATGCGACATGAGAATTCAAAGCGAATAGACGAGGGCGCTCTCGGCAGGGAGGATGTCCATTGTATTAGAAGTTTGGTAGACTATTCCCGGGAGGATGTAGGGCTCGGCACATAAATCGGTATCAATGTCACTTTCCGCCCCGGAAGCCACCTACATACGTCAATTCTGCCCCACGTGGACTCGTGATCGGCGGCCCAACCACGCGCTACAACTAGCCGGTCGCACCGTCCCAGGGATTGTCGAGCCGAAAGGATATGCGGTATCCCATCGAATCGTGATACCGGTTTATCCGTTGAACGTTCATAGATTCATCTCCTTGTGGGTTAGGGTTTTTCGTGGTAAACGTCCGAAGATAGTGAAGATAGTTTTGATTTCCTGGAGTTCGAAATCGTAGGAAAGTTCTCGAGAATAACATGAAACGAAAAATAATTAACTAGCTTTAGGATTTCTCGCTTCTTGAATTGCGCCGGTGTTCAATGATGTCTCGCATTACATACTCAGAACTTCAGGCAGCCTTTCATGTGCGTAATACGAGTGCAATCGCTCCCAGATCATCAGCTCTGAAGCGAGCTGCGAGCTGCGGGCTGCAGGAACGTTACTCTAAAGCCACGCGTGTTATGAATGGAACTACTCCACGGACTAATGGAACTTGCGGTGCCCGGGGAGCCCGGGGTCGCCGTGATGATATGTAGGGCTCAATCGTGAGCTCTCCGGGCTCGCTCGCTCTCCAACTGTAGAATACTGAGACATGCTGCGTGTACCCCGAGAATCCGATTGATCTACATATGTAGACGACCGACGCTGACGTGCATACAGCGAATCTCCGAGAAGACCGAAGTAGGTACCGAGATATTCTCCTAGAGTACTTGAACAAAAGACTTCAAAACTGTTTATTTCATGATTTTGGTGGAAACAACACAACCGCTTCTAGAAGCAACACGGTAAATATCCACTTGCATCTGCCGCATCTGTTGCGTTCATGGAACTTGCCGTCTACCTTAGCTCAGGCTCCCTGGTATCGGTCCGCTCGTCCCACCAACGCGTCAAAATAGAAATGCTTGGCCAAATGCTTCTTTCCCGCTCGCGTACCGCTTGTGGCAAGTTCGCCAAGTTCGCCAAGTATACCGGTGAAACTCTACATGCGGGGGCGGGAACTTGTCGTACTCTAGCCATGTGGTTCGACGATAGATGGTTCGATGAACCTGAGATGATATGGAAGGTCACAGATCTTCAACTCGCATATGGCATTCTTGGTATTCTTAGGAGCGGAGGGGCCCAGGCTTTGGATGCTTCTTTGGATTTAGTCACGGAATAGGATGAGTCCAGAACTTGCGCACTACTTGGTCTAAGATATTCTAGGCAATTATAGTCTACACTGTACAGAAAGTATTATAGTTGGGCATGCACTGTCGAGGGGACTCGATGTAAGTCGTGATCGCATTGGATGTTCACCTGAATATAGCGACCTGCCAAAACTCTGGGACACTGCAACCGCATGAACATGGGTGTGTGATAAATGATACGCGTAACATTTTCAACCCAACAACAAGCAACCATGAGAATCATTTATAATCAAGCAGGCCTTCATAAGCATTATTTCCCAAATTATTTCACCCATTTTTTGCTGTTGGGTTGAAAATGTTGCGCGTATCATACATTACATACCCATGTTCATGCGGTTGCAGTGTCTCAGAGTTTTGGCAGGCCGCAATAACTGCCGCGTCGGTGGCGCCAAAGACGCGACGGCCTTTTCACAATGTTGAAAACATGAAGTACATACGTTAATCGATGCCAAGTGTGAGGAAAAGTAGGATGTAAACATGGAGCGAGTAAGTCCGGGGGCTTCACTCTTGGGAGTCTGCTGTCGACAACGTGTTAAAACTGTGCAAGGGGATGAGAACGGAGAGCAGGCCACGCACCGCTCGCAAATGCAATGCGCTAAATGCCGTAGCCGTTCTAGACTACGGAGAGCACGCAAATTGGATGTGGGTGGAGCTCACGATGTATATTAGAGGTACAGAGCATCACTAATACGAGACTTCTCCCGGAAATTCTCCATGCCCAAAATGATATCGCGATTCGCTGCTCAGTCTCAGTCGTGGTGAATAAAGCCCGCTTCCTTATGACCATACCCACACAACCCCCCTCCCTCCCTCCCTCTCATGCAATCTTCTCCGCCATCACAGGCTTCAGGCCCCTCGCCACCTTACTCATACCTTCAACTCATTCGCACAATCATGACAGTAAAAAACCCAACAACACCCCATCCAATCCGCCTAGTCCCACCACCCCTGTGTCCTCCGGTAAACCTTCCACCCGACATTCGCAATAAACAGAAAGATCATTATCCACCACATTTCCTTCAATCTACCATACCACCAAGCTATCACAATCAACGCCATCATCAACAAATATTTCCACGAAACCTGCAAACCATCCGACCACCACATCCTACTCTCCTTACACCACTCAAGATTCTCCCTCTCCCTTCTCTTTCTCCTCAACTCAATCTCCTCCATCGACAACTCTCTTCTCCACCTCTGAGGAAAAAACGAATCATCAACCTTCCGCCATTTGTCGGTGGACCCCTCCCTTAACATATCCTGTCTAGCCGCCGCCCTTCTTAAAGACAGTTGATACGGCGATATTATCTCCAACGGAGACTTAAACTTCTGAGACAATCGCAAGCTAGCCACACTAGCCATTAGTTGGATCGATTCATCTTTGCACAGTGACAGCGACATCGGACCAACGATACTAGTTAACGGAGCGCCAATACTTTCAGCGTCTCTGATTGAAGCTGCGAAAATCAGAGATTGCTGATACGTCATATTCTGGGGATAAATAATTGTCGGGAATTCGGCGGCAAATTGTTCGGCTTCTAATCGGGCGTTCCATATCCGATCGGCTGCGTATTGACGCTCTTTTTCGATGGCGAGACGGGAACTTTCTTCTTCTTCCGAGTAGACCGGTATCTTGAGGGTTCCTAGGGGAACGCCGTGATCGAGGGCTTCTTGGATGGTGGCGGGGCGTTCGCGGATAGGGGGATAAGGTGGCTTCTGATAGCCGGATGGTAGGGAGCAGGGGGCCCAGAAAATCATGCCTTGATCAGAAGGTTGGGGGTATCGGAGAATTGAGAAGGGATTTCTCTGGGTCTGAGAGACCGCAGAAGAGATGGGGGCGGGTTTTAAAAATGGGTTTGTCGTAGCCGGGGACCAGGGAGTAACGGATTGTTGAGAAGAGAGGGCAGGTTTTAAAAATGGGTTTGTCGTAGCTGGAGTAATGGATTGTTGAGAAGAGGATACGGGATCGATCTTGGTAAGAGCTAAGGAGAAGGGACCTGTGGTCTTAGTCGAGGATTTGGGCTGTTCCCATGGATTTGCTGGTGGTATCCAGGCACTGCTAGATGGTTCAGCAACCTTAGATCCCAGCGCAACAAGGGCCGCAGAGAAAGGACTTGGAGTCTGAGTTTGGGTTTGGGTTGTTGGTGGGGCCAAAAGACTGTTTGTGGGAAGACTCATTGGTGTAGTTGGAGTATTAATAGGCTTCTTCTCTTTGCGTAGAGGTGACAGATGATCTTTGGATTTTTTAAGTGCAGAATTTTTGAATGGCGAAGTTGATGTCTTGTTAATTTTGCCCTTCTCGGCTGCAGAATCGGAATCCTTTTGCTGTATCACGCTTCCATCGACTGCACGAGTTCTCTTTCCCCCACGATCGTCGTTTTCGTAAAGATGGCCGTCCTTATCTTTACCTCCGGGTGTCTGAGGAAGAGGAGTAGCAGACGTGAATGTGAATTGTCCGGGTTCGGGAGCCTTAGGTTGTCGTTTTATCGTAAAAGGAATCGGTCCGATTTGTCTCTCTCTCTGTTTTGTGTAACTGTTAGCTGAGTTCGGAAAACATTGTAACTGACATGAACAATCTGTGCAGGCATCACTTACGAGTGGTCCAGACTGTGCAGCATTCTGTTTGGGAGTAGGTTTCGGTCCCTCTTCTTCACCCTCGACATACGGTGCTTTGTATTTCGATGATGGCTCTGTATTGCCGGTCACAGCTCCATTATAAGCGGATCCAGACATTGTCATAAAAGGTCACAGAGTGTTGTTTGTAGGTGATGGTGCTGGAAGACTGGTACTTCTTTAGTAGTACTGTTACTGATGCCGTTATGCGGGTTTGGGTTATTGTAGGGGATTGAATCAAGTTGAGGAGTGAAGAACGTTCGTTCTATCCAGTGCCGTGCGAATTGAAAAGAAAGATTCCAAGTTGCAAGGATATTATGTAGAAGCTCAACTCGAGAGCTAGCTTCGGGGAGGCGAATTTATTATTTTTTACACGATGAGTGGTGGGGGGTGAGTTGAACCCCAATTTCAAGTTCTACTGGCCCCTGGGTTCAGGCAACACTCAGTCGAATTACGCACTCGACTCGAAGTCGACTAGATTCTAGAATTCTCCCAATGACAACTAAATGGATTTTTCGACCGATGTTCAATTTGAAGACTTGAAGATAACTAAGACTTAGCTTTCTATGCTTTCTGCACTTCATTTTCGGTGCGGGTACCTGCGCTGAATACTATGTAAAGTGCGTAACCGGTAATTCTAGATACTCGGGTTATCACTCGAGATTGTGGACCCCTAGTTCACGAATCACGACGACACACAAAGATTTTCCGATCAATTGGATGCTCTGAATTTTCTTAATTTTGACAATCCTAAACAAACCTCATCTTTCCCGATCCCCACCATCATAAATTCGTCTCAATGATCAATCCAATGTAAGTATGATGCATCACAGTTTCTCAACCCTCAATAGGGTAAGTACCGAAAATTAAGTCCTCTCCCTAGTGACTTCTTCTTTGTAACCACTTTAATTGACAGAACTGACAAGTCCTTTGAATCTTTCTTGACTTCATCATCCTGCTGTGCAGCCTGCGCCGGAGATTCTAACTACTCCTCTGTAGCATTAGCCTCAGCCTTAAACTTCGACTCCGAATCAGAATCGATAGTTTCATCTTTCACATCTATCGGCGTGGGATCGAAAGCGAGATTCGTCTTTGGCTTCGGCTTTTGACTTTCCTCAAGCTCAGAGGAGGGAGCTTTGCCCTCGTCGACGGTGAACATTGTATATAATGAGGCTTGATTACTTTAGCACGCCGCACGCTTGGTTTTTAACGTTCTGGTGTAATTGATGTTTGGTTTTCTTTAGGTTGAGGTTGAATCGAAACAAATCTGCAGCTTAAATACTGTGGAATAACTTTGAGCTTTTGGTACGGGTACAGGGGTTGAAAGCTATGGGGTGGATAGTGGACTTGGATAGCACCTGCCACCTGCATCTCGGATCAACTTGAAACTGGCATCATGACTTGTCACTCATATCTCTATAGAAAGAAAATTTATCAAAGATCACGTTCGATAGCGAATCCGCGTAAGCGATAATCCTGTGATTTAGAGTACATGTGTGCAAGTTACGTATCATGAGGGACTAGAGATAACACTGCTTCTCTTGCAACTGGATTATCTTCACAACTCGCTCTGCATGCGCAGAGATCGCCTGCAGTGTAACGCAGAGGGCTAGCGCCTAGACTACCAAAATATAGGGCTGGGATCGGTTTCGGCGCTTAAACCCCGGAAAGATATGCGTTGTCAAACTCAACCCCTCACACTGCCTCATCACCAGTGAAGTGCGACAACTTTCGCAATTGCAGAAATCGTACCAGATCCACATTGCAAAGCCGCATCCGAAATACCCGAGCCCAGTCACGAAGGCTTACGCATGTTATCACTCGGTAAGCTTCGTACGTGTTGT
Organism: Pyronema domesticum; assembly: GCA_024516145.1. NCBI lineage: Eukaryota > Fungi > Ascomycota > Pezizomycetes > Pezizales > Pyronemataceae > Pyronema > Pyronema domesticum. The sequence goes on from JAJJXL010000041.1 coordinate 213,317, forward strand.
CCCGTCACTATGAGACCGACCTGTCGTCTGAAGACGGTGGAGTGGTTAGAGGGATATCAGAACTTGTGATTCTCAGCGAATTAATGCTTAGGATCCAACACAAGTTACAACTTTCAGAACTTCAGAAGCCGTGTCAAGTTAGTAGCTTCAAGCTGGTATTCCAGTAGAAATTGGGGAGCTAATATGAAGAAGTACTTTGATATCATTGGAGGTACCTCCACTGGCGGGTAAATACTAGACCTTCAGCTCGAGACCATTCTAGGATTGAGTGTACTAAGGGTTGTTGTCTGAAGATTAATCGCTATCATGCTTGGCCGACTCCAGATGTCTACTCCAGAAGCTATTGTCGCGTATAATGAGTTGTCGGAATCTGTCTTTGGCCTCAGAAAGTGGCGCTGGAAAGGCCCCGATAAGTTCAAGGCCTATGAAACAAAGCGGATCGAATCTGGGAAATCCCAACATACTGGGCATCTTCGTCTTGCCCTATGTGGTCTCGGGGGGATAGGGTAAGTTGTTAGCAACCAAAAATTGTGTTACAACTTAGAAGCCAACTAACTCCACATCCAGGAAAACACAAGATGTTCTCAACTTTATCTACGGGTACGAGAATCAACGACCGGTCTTTTGGATCCATGCCTGAAGCGTTACCCAATTCGAAGCCGACTACCGAAAGCTAGGATCCCTTGCCAAAATACCCGGACACGACGATACCAAGCGGAATATTGGGTTGATTGTTAAGCAATGGCTGGAAGGTCCTCAGAGTGGAGAATGGATTCTTGTTATCGATAACGCCGACAACATGTTGGATTTCTATCCGGAACCCAAGAGTACCGAATCCAAGGAAGGCGTCACTGTGTCCATCGCACAAGACAGAATCGCGAAATTCATCCCACGAAGTTCGAAAGGAACAGTTATCGTAACCACTAGAGATCAAGAAGTAGCGAAGTATTTAGCGAATCAGAATGTTATAATCAAACCGGAATTGAGCCGGGAGCAAGCGATTGAGCTTTTCTATCAGTACTATTCAAACGCCGATGAATCAAAACCCGACGACACTGCTGCTTTACCGTGCCTTCTGCTAGAGTTACAACATCTCTCGCTTACGATCGTACAGGTCGCGGTATATTTAGATTTGAATCGCTCAATTACCGCATCCAGGTATCTCGAAATCTTCAGGGGTACAAAAAGATCTCAAAAGCGCCTTTTATCGAAGCCGCACCACAACATCTGGAGGGATCAAATGGAAACTGCGGAGACAACCTTGACAACCTTCTCTATCAGATTTCAACAAATTCCACAGCAATCAAAACTGGCAGACTCGTTTCTTCGGTTCATGGCCTGTATAGACAGAAAGGCAATCCCGCGAGATCTACTATTTCAGATCAACATAGACGGTATCGAAGGGGAAGCCGTCATCTCCGAGGCGCTCGACAAGCTTGTCAATTCCTCGATTCTGCGATATTCGAAAATAGACTGCGGCAGCGGTCAGGTGTACGAAATCCATTCACTTGTTCACCTCGCTATGCAAACCGATTTGGAATCGAGCGAGCTGGATAACGCTTTGGCCAAGACGTCCACGGCTGTAGCCGATACATTAACCGATTCTAGATACGAGAATTGCGCGGCGTGGAGAGTTTACCTACCTCATACGATGGGGTTGCTTGCAAATTTGGTGGAAGATTCAGAGACTAGCGCTAATTTATGTGAGAAGGTTGGCTGGCATCTCATCGAGCTTGGGCGGTACTCGGAATCTCTGATACTCTGTGAACGGGCAAGAAAGCTATATATTATTTTGTTCGGCGAAGAACACACCAAAACGTTAGACGCTATGCATCTGATAGGATCTTCGTTCGCACAATGTGGTCGACTGAAAGAGGCCCAAAAAATTCATGACAAGGTTCTGACAGTAAGAAGGCCCAGTCTCGGAGAAGACCACCGCGATACCTTGAACAGTATTCAAGGTCTTGCGATCACATATAAAAAACTGGGTGGAAGGTCGAAGGAGGTCCAAGAACAAGAGAAGGTCCTGGAAGTGAGCAAGCGCACTCTTGGAAAAGATCGCCCGGATACAGCGGACGCAATGTATAATTCCGCGCTGACATTATATAATCTGGAACCCCCAGAAGAAGCCATTTCGTTGACGGAGGATGCGGCTAGCTCGTTTGTTCGTATTTATGGCACTGACCATCCAAGAACGAAGAGCGCGCAGCAAGCTCTCAATGGGATAAAATCATGGGTGATGATGGAGAAGATATAGACAAGTAACTAGAACACAGTAGGGCGCATGGTCATTCTCGTGACAGTAGGTCTTAGTACGATTTCATGGAGCGCGATGATCGAGTGCAGGATGATCCATGTGAAAATGGCTGGCATTTGCGTACGTGATTAGCACGCGGATTGTTGGGGTGTTTCAATAAAGCTGGCTGAATATAATTTCGTTTCCATACTTTCTCAATAAATGTTTTCAATTCAGTCACAAAGCTAGGTGATGCACTTCAGCTTTACTCCCATGCATCATTAACTTCTTCGCGATACGTAACTTTGAATCTTTGATACGCGCGGTTACCAGAGCCCTCGGCAACCACAACCATGTCACACACCAAGTCACCTCCAACTGAACCAAGCCAAGCCCATATCGTGATTCCCTCAAATCAATGTGCTTCTAAGAGTTTCCTGCGCTTTATAAATATCTGCCACATCTTCACACATCATCACCTGTTATCGCGCAACATTAAGTTTAAAGTAATTAAACACCCAGTCATGACATAAACTCCTGTGGCGCAGTGGTTAGCGCGCCGTTCTTATATGGGAATACTCTTTCGGGAGATCTTGTATGACTCGCTATGCGGATGTCCAGGGTTCGACCCCCTGCAGGAGTATTTTTGAAGGTTGATGAAAAGTTTCTTTTTGCGGTTTTGGGGTCATAAGATGACAGGTAGATGTGGTGGAAATGTTTGAAACGATGTTTTGCGGGGCGTTGGGGACTTTTATGCAGGGTCAACGGAGTATGATGCAACGCACGCGCAGGCTTGGGTTAGGTGCATAGCGGAGTCGATCACGGTGAAATAGAACGTGAGGAGCGTTTCTTTCGCGTGAAAAAGGTTTCTAGAACGAAAGATACAGTGAACCGATGCCGCGCTTTACCAATCAACGCGGCTCGGGTATGGTAAAGAAGACAAGCAATGGTGGATGCCGTACGATCGTTGTGACAGAAGCTACAAATTGTTGTTAACCAGCCTAGTTTTCGCCAGTGCTATACGAATGCCCTGAAATACTACTTATTATGGCAGGAATAACGCTGTTAGCCCTGGGCGTTGGAAGAACTACTTGAATGATCGCGAATTGTCGATCGATGCTGTCGATTCTACCATACATTACGAATAGTAACAACCATCTAAGTGCTCTGTCAAGGATAAAATTTTATAACATGGCTGACAGTTACTGAATTACGGTGATACGTATGCGGATCGACCACAGTCTCAATGGAACCACGTAATTGGTGTTGCAGGTAATCCGGCTGAATTCAACTAGAGAGGTAATATTACAAATATTGGTAAAAGCAATGGTATTCTATCTTCCCATATAGTACATCATGTTTCACACATATGTAAAAGAAGGTAACATAAAACAGATAACAAAAAAGGACCAACAGTAAATCAGAAATAGTGAAGATTGAGAAAACAAAAAAATAAAGTACAATGAGGAATTAACTACATTTCCAATAAAACTGCGACAAATGGTATCATTCTTCACCCGAACATTTATCGCCCCTCCAACCATCTTCATGACAGCTTCTGGTCCATCGGCTTCTCCAACTCCTCCCTGACGATTTTGAACAAGTACCTCCTGAGCTCATCGCGAGTGCCCTCGATCTTCCGGTCAAGAGTCATGATCAGCTCCTTCACACTGCGGAATTCCTCCCTCAAGCCTTCCTCGGCCTTTTTTTCAGCCTCAATTCTATTAGCCGCATTAATCTCGATGAGCCTATTCTGCACCACATTGAGTTGGTATGCCATACTACTTATGACGAGGTTGAATCCCGGATTCTCATTTGGAAGGAGATTAAACATATTGTTAACAGCATCCTTATACTGATCTTCGATTTCGATGGCGTATTTCTCCCTCTCCTCTTTCTGCCTCTCGGCCTCTTTCTTCCTCTCGTTCGCCTCCCAAGCTTCACATCTCGCGCGTATCTTTTTTTCCTCCTCCTGTATCTCACGTTGCTTCCTCGTTGACCTCTCATAACCGTCTACTTCTTCTACTGGGGTGTTAGCCGGGGGCGATGTAACCCTCGGATTATTCCTCGAATCCTGAGCGAGGACAGGAGCCTGCAAAGGCTGTGAATCCTGCGTCGGCAGCCAACCCAAATTCTTTGAAGCCTTTCTCGCCTCAGTAGCCAGTACACCCGGTAGACCCTGTCCAGTCTGTGCAGTCTGTTCAGTTTGTCCAGTGGCAGTAGCTTGGTTTCCCTTGGAGTTATAGCTATTCCCATACCCAGGCATGGGTGGAAATTTCTTGAAACTATCTTTGGCAGTCTGCCAAGTATTTTGCTGGGGCGGTTGTGACTGTTGAGGTTCCTGTTGAGGTTCTTGCTGGGGTTCCACTCGCTTCGCCTGGAATTCCGGCTGGAGTTCCGTCCGATCTTTTGAAGCCTCTGACACCGTTGCTGGATTTGCTAAGCCGCGTGTAATATTCCCGGATGCATGTAAAGTTCTGGAAAAAGAGGCTTGGGTCGCGGCTTGTGCATCTCTCCATATTGTTGAAATGATGGGGGCAGCCTGGGTTGGTGCAGATGCATTTGCTCCTTGGTTCCCGCACGCGATGGCTCGTAGTGTGGCGATGGTGGGGTTGTTAGCATCGGTATCTTGCCAACCGTAGCCGTTGCCAGTTCGGAGGAAGGGGTTAATCAATTGACGGGGTGACCGTGGGGGTGATTCTTGTTCAAGCTCATACTGCTTCCCGTGATGCTTCTGTGGTTTTATTAGCGATGATTCTTTTGGTATGGGGGCGATGCCACTTACACTAGGTACAGTACTGGTGTTTAATGGTTCATTGTACTTTGGATCATCATCATTCAGATCGGATAGTTTATCAGAATCTTTCTCAGCATTATCTTGACCGGTTGGTTCGAGTCCCTCCTCGTCGCTTTGATAATCGGGTAGGTCATTTCCATCTTCATTTTGTTGTTGCTGCTGAGCTTGGTGGTTGGATCCTTCTTGAGGATGATAAGGTGAATTAACATAAGGTGAAGTATCACCATAATCATAGTTCTGCTCCCGCTCATCTCCATGCTGAGCCTGGTTGTCGGGATCTTCCTGAGAATAACGCCAAGGTGAATGGCTAATATCATATTCAAACTCCCCCTCATCATACCGCCTCTGTTCATCATCATCCCACTTGATCACAGTATTGCCGTTATCCATATCCTGGATAACGGATTTATCATTCTCCATATCATCTTGTTCCAGTTCCCAGTCTTGATCTTCGTTATTACCAAGACGAGACCCTGACCTCTCGCCGTCCCAACCGTGGAATTCACTTTCATTTTCCGGAGCTTCGATTGAGCTTGTATCCTCCTCATCCTCCTGATAATCTTCGATGCCTCTTGCTCTTGACTGTCTTGTTACCGGCTCTTCATAAGTATCATCGTCTTCGGCATACGTCTCATCCCTATCCACAGTAGTATCATGCCCAATATCTGATGCCTGGGATGATGAAGGTGGCAGGGCTTTCTGAGCCGCAGCAGCAGCAGCAGCAGCCCTAGGAGCAGCCCCAGTAGCTGCCGTTACACCCCTCCCGCCTCTGCGTGATGTTGCACGACCACGAGATGGAGGTGCTGGAGATGGGCCTGTACGAGATTTTCGGAGAGGTGGTTGTTCTTCTTCTTCATCATCGGGGTCGACTAGGGGGGATCGGGGGCGCTTGTTGTTGTCGTTGGGGCCGTTGTCTCCAGAGTTATTGGCGTTGCTGTTAGTAGGACCATTGTCGTTGCTGGAGCCTTGAGTTGCTTGGCCTCTGGATCTGGTGACGACCATGATTGTAATTCTGAAGGTCTGATGACCTGGGGAGATATTGTTGGTTTGCTTGCGCACTTGGGGGCGTGGGTAACAGGAGGTTTAACGCTTGATGCTTTGCTGGTACTACACGCGTGTTGTTGTTGTAAGTAGTTGCCGGCGTTGTAATTATGCTGGCGTGAAAAGAATTGCGGAGGTGAGGGGTTTTTTTTATAGTTCTGGGAGTGGGGGGGCGGTTTCAGGGTGAACAGCGAGTGAAAGCCGGGGGGAGTGTGCCATGAGGGGGATGCTTTCAGGGTGAATAGAAAGTGAATGCCGTTGGTTCTGTTGGAGGTAACACTGTGAGGGTCAATGGCTGCTGGTTATTTGTTTGTGACTTGAAAATTTGCGTAGGTAAACAATGCGGGCTGAATGAAAGAGGTGAAGCAAATAGAAGGGTTCAACTTGAAGGTTCGGGGGTCGTGACTGGTACAACATTTGTTTTCTGTGTTCTTTGTTCTTGATTTAGTTTGATAGTAAGTAAGAAATTTCTTCTATATAAACATTAAAAAGAAAAACTGACAAGCTAAGGCTAAAGTTCAAGTTATAGGCTCGGATTGCTAAAGTCTGAGGGCTCCGAGTTGATTCATCAATCAGCACTCGAGTTGTGAATTTGTGAACATCGCGTGGTGATTGGCAATGCAGATTCGTGCACCAGAAAGGTCAATCTTTTAAAGTCTCTCGATTCCTAGAAACTTACCTGAAAAATAATGATAGAACCATTAGTAAGCCCTGCATACTTGCTTCGTTTGGTATAGGTATTTCCGATTGATCCGCAATCACACAGGTCGGTAGTAATCAGCTTCAAATTCCAATCACCCAACTGAGATGAAGCCTTCTTTCCAGCAGTTACAATGTACTCCTCCAGTTGCACATTCGTTTCTTAACCCCCAAGTATGCAACAAAGCTTTAGATGTTTGCTTTGAAAGTTGATGGCTGGATGGTATCGAGATACTAACATCGCGTACCACTCGGGATCAGGCTTGGCTCTTTACCGCTACGGAATATGCAGACAGCAAGTTGGTATCTCGGGTGAGCTGGAGGAATATCGAAAGTCCAATCGATGTCCTTAAAGTCTACGGTTATCCAGGGGATAGAGGGAGAACTGGCTGACCGCCGCTGAATTCACCGAAAGCTTTAGCCCGGTAACTAAGTGTGGCGCGGTGCTGATGCTGTCCCCGCACCCCGCTGGGTGACATGCTTGACCTCTCCGGCGTTTGCGGGGTATACCCGCCAGGGTGCATGCTCCACCTCCACCACTTCAATTCTCGTTTGTAGTTCTCTGTTCTTCACCTTAATCTATATCGCTTTCTCCATCGACCTCCACATCGCGTGTTTCCTCCGATCAACCCGCTTCACACCAAAGGAGAACGTTCACCAGTCACGGCAGGAAGTGCAAGTGCGGCGAAATTGTGGAATGTCACGGCCGTCGTAAGAAAATGCAACTGGTTACGCAACATCCCGTAGCTTAGCGACAAGCGTCAATACTGCGTCATGGCAGAGTACTTATCATCGGCCTCACCGTCTCCTCAGCAAATGAACCTCCGTCTCCATCATCTCTCAATTCACGCAAATCCAAAGACATTTTCCACCGCCAACTCTCAAACTTTATTCCTACGGAACAACTAATCGATTAATCTCATATGGCTCTTAAGAAAGCTCTCGGTAAACCAAGACTGGGAGCAAGAACCTAGCTTGTTCATCTTCAGAGAGCGGAATGTACACAATAGCGGCGACCGAGAGCCGTCGCTCATATGACGTCAAGTACGTAACACGAGCGAGGTGGTGTCGCCTCAGACTCCAGCGACTCTGTTTGTCTAGATATGTAACGTCGGTACGTCGCTTAAACTTCTCAGATAACATTTCGGACGAAACGAGGTTCAAATAAGCATCACAAGACACCACAAGACATCACTAAAACGCCAAGTTGACAATCATCGGGTACGGCACGGAACATCCCCGCAGATCGCAAGACGCGTCAACGACAACAGACGCGACAAGAGATCATATCTAAAGGCAGCGCGCCTTGAATCCAAATATTCGCATGATATCGCATCAACGCCACCAATTTCAACCTTCAACCGGCCTCTCCAATGTCGGCCCGAGAATAGCTCGCCACACACAGATCTCCATAACAAGTCAGAGGATCCACTGATCGTCTGGGGCGAACCACATCACCCAGTCGGTCTGTATCCTCGGTCAATTCAACCTATTCATACCCTTTCGGTACATCAACATCCTGCCGTTGATTACTTTTATCGCAGTTACGCGGCTGCTAAACCCCAGGCTGATAAGGTTAATCTTGCGGAAGTTCCGGATCGCTAAAGTCAGCTTCTAGCGGAAGATAAAAGAAGGTTATCGGTATTTTTGCCGCTGTCACTGGTGCCCGCAGAAATGCGCGCCAACTCGAGTCAGGAATGAAGAGCCGGTCGACAAATCCCCTCAGCTCAAGTGCTGGGAAACAGCACAGTCGGCGCCTATCGGTTCAAATGATTCGGCGTCGCCCAACTTTCTTCCTTCAAATCCCGTCGCTCCCCCGTCCCCTCACGATTCGGCAATTTCCCTCTTCCGGCCATCAACCCCGCTACCAAACTTTTCCGGGGCCGCCTTGTCTCGGCGGATGGAATTCTTCCCCGCTAAAGATCGCTAACAGCTGAAGCCTACCCAGTACCAGTATCTGAACGCGCATTAGCCATTTTCGATCGGCGATATCCGCTCTTTCATTGGCCAAAAGATGTCTCGGTCTCATGCACGACGTGTCTTTCCCCAGCCCTTTTTCGCATGACAAAGTCGTTGGGAGGGCGTCTTGCTTAGCTTTTGTTAAAAGCAACACTGCATCCGCCTTTCGCGCGTCTTTCCATCGCCGTTGCGGTGGTTCACGATGCCCGGTGCGATCAGGATACCACCGATGATGCCGATGATATTTCCGAAGCCGCCGATGAAAAACGCCGCTGTCATACTGTTGGCGGCTACCCTACTATATGTCAACCTCGCGCTCGCCTTACCAACATCTCCACCACAGCAAACCCCGCGTATCCTACCCCGACAGTCACCGCCACGAAATGCGAACCCCACACTTTGCACCTTTGACGGTGACCAGGACATGTACGGCCTCGGTATCCGTATCGGTTATTACATCCAATGGGTCGCCACAGTTTTCGGCGCCTACTTTACCCCGAAAGTAGTTTCCTCCGCTTTCGAAGCAAATGCTCTTTTCAATATCGGTATGCTAGCCGGTCTCGTCTACTCCACCATCGCCCGAAACGATATGCATGTACTTGAACCCATCATCGTCCTGGGTTTTTCCATCGGGGGTGCTATAGTCGGTTTATTAGACCCGAAAAACGTTCACCATCCAAAAGACCTAAAGTCTCTCCGTCGCCGATTGGTACATCTGGCAGCAACAGGCGCTTTGTATCTACCCCTGTTAACTTACTGGGTCTGGTTCTCTTTCCATGGCATGGACACTTTGAGAACCGAGGGAGATGCTTGCGTTCCTTATACCTTTCTGCTCGCCAAAATCGATGCGCGCGCTGCTTGGTTCAGGACATTCATGAAGGTTACAACAGTCATCAGTATCGTTGCCATCTGCGCCTTGGGCGGATTCCTAGCCGTTACCTACCGCGCCAAATCTCACATTCTCCCAGAGAATCCAGCTCCAAGACTTAGTAGAACGACCACGGCATTAGCGTTGAGAGCTAGACCTACGAAACTTCAATTCGGGATTGTTATTTTTGCATGTTTAATCTGTGCGCTTAGTGTTGAACTACCGATTCTTTGGAATAATATCGGGGGAGTTAACGGTCTTGGAGCTACTGGGCAGCTAATTCCTATGGCTATTGGGTTGTTGACTTCCATTAGAGTCGTGGTGGGAATTGTGGGCTTGCAGTTTAGAACTAGGAAACAGAGGAGAAAGGAATTTGCTAAGGAACGTATGTTCGGTCGTCGTCAACAGGAAATGCAGAGAAGGGATCTTGAGGATGATGGGGATACGGATGGGAATACTGATGGGGATGGAATGACGATAAGTCGTACCACTTCGAAAGCGGCGACGGTGAGAACGTTTGTTACCGCGGATGAACAAGGGGAAATTACAGAGCCGGAACAAAAGAGAAGGAAACTTAAAAGGAAACGGACAGAAGAAAAAGGGGAGAAGGTGGCAGGATTTTATATCAGGGAGGTCGAAGCAGGTGCATCGACGTCGGCGACAACAGCGACGTCAGTTAGGACAAGAAGGGATGGTGAGAGTAGTGAGGATATGGAGCCAACATCAACAGATTCACCAACCACGGAATCTCCAACTAGACCGACGCCGCCGTCAAGGCAGGGACCAGGGGTTCTGAGGAAAGAACAGAGTGGGAAAGAACAGTAGATATAAGAAGTTAAGGTGGCGTATTTGCATTTGTATTTGTATATATGCGATGGCTGGGGAATCGGAATCGGAATCGGGGATCCACGCAAAACGGGATGGCGTAATGAATCAACGAGAATCGACGAGAAGAATCGACGAGATCGAGAACCATGAACTGAATGTATGTATGTAGGTGGCGTCTGTAAATAGAACTGTTAACAAAGAACTTAGCGGGCTTAGCAAGTTTGCTGATTAGTGATTAGGGGTATGTAGATATAACGCCGTTATTCCGAACAATATTCGAATGAGAATGAGAATGAGAATGAGAATCGACCATACCATACTATGCCTGATACCTGATACCTTTAAGGCTCCAATCGGTTTGGGCGCGTAAACTCCGGAACAAAACTCTTTTGACACTGGACAGCGGTGCACTCCTTGCCTCATGCTTCTAGGCCGGTGTCTCAACCAGACAACAAAATAGACCTTCTTCAAACCATATTACGAGCCCAATACCGCACAATTTCGAAATGCTGTTTGCATCATTGCTGCTACTAATCGGCCAACACACACCATGGTGCAAACTCTCTCTGACGCTCTGCGACTATTTGTTGTTGAGATATGATATGTGAATTGTGCATTATGTAAATACCCTGCATGAACTAGCCTCAGCGGAAATCGTAAATGCGGGACATGCACGCGCCTCGTCATCATCGCATCGACTCCTTCTAGCTATATACAGTCGTTTTCCGCTGCCATGTCGATCTTCGACATCCACAATATCCCGGGTCTATCACACTGCTGACACTAGCTGCTAATACTGCCCACGGTTTATGGATCCATTAAGCATTTCTGCGTCCGTTGCCGGTTTCCTCGGTCTTGCGGGCCAAATTTCTGTAACGCTAAGAGTCTACATCGATGGTGTGCAATCAGCCCCCGACAAAGTTCGAAGCCTTCTTCTGGAAGTCACAGTATTGTGCTAAGTTCTTAAAGATTTCATTGGGTTCCTACACATGATCTTAACGGACGCAGATTGGAGAGTTCTTCTGTGTTGTGTATAGCAATTAAAGTTTGTCGATGCCAGTTGGAAGATCTCCATGGAAAACCAGCCAATCTTTCGGAAGCCTGTTTGAGTAAGAAGTTGCCGGGATGGGCTGAACGCATGAAGTGGCCACTAAGAAAGAAGAGCTTCAACAGACTGTGATTGAGCTACAGCGGTTTGCACAGATCTTCCAATTCTCAATGATGACCAAAAATTGGTTTGTACATACACTTCTTTAATTCGCTCAAAGTATCAAACTTCTAACGCATACCAGTGAGCTCATGTCAGGAACGTCCTCGACCGTATTGTCGCAACTCGACGAAAATCGGTCAGGGATAGAGAAAATCGTAACTAGCCTGGAGAACATGTCATTTGCAGTACCTTCCGATTAGAAACAGCGAATTTCCGAGATCTCGAAGATTAGTACTGTGGTTTCTGAGCTGGCTCAATTCAACTTTAGAGAGGTCCACAAGATCTCACTCGGGATGACCGAAGTTCGAGAGAGGTTGCAAGGTGGCTCCTCAGAAAGCAGTGAAAGCGCTTCCGACTAACTAGCTGTAGATAATGAGATTCGGCAAATCATTTCTTGGATATCGCCGCTGGAACGTCACAAAAGGCATCAAGATATCCGGCAAAAACGGCTCGAAGGCACCGGTAATTGGTTTCTACTTCAACCGGAATTCCAGAACTGGAGTGATGTCCAATCAGATGATGGTGATATCGGTTCTGTTTTAGCATGCTCTGGGATCCCCGGTGCGAGAAAATCTGTTATCTGGTGTGTTGTGAATTCTGCCTAAGACCTGAACGGGGCGAAGCTTACGGATGTTACATGACTCAGCTCCCTCGTGTTCGATACTCTCTACGCTCAATTCTCGTCGGAAGAAGGAGCTTGTGTCGTCTGCCTATATTGTGATTACCGGGAAGACAGGAATCAAATTCCGATCAACATGATTGGCGTGCTTTTAAAACAAGTTATAGCGAGACTCAACAGAATGCGGTTATTACCTCCAGATACCGTCTCCACATTAAGAGAGCATCTCAACGAACAGAAAAACTTCGATCTAGGGGAAGCATGTCGATTGTTGGGGGAAACCTTTAAGCAGCTTCGGAGGTTTTATGTGTGCATTGATGCGTTAGACGAGTGTAACGAGGAGAACCGCGGAGAGTTTTTACGTTCCCTATCAAAGATTACAAAGGAATGTAGCTCAATCCGGACATTCCTCACAGCAGGACGGCACATCGACTGGAAGGAACTTATGAAACGTAATCCCGGGCTCGGCTCTTTCGACCACATGCTTTTAGAGGTACAACCGGAGGATATCAGGATATACGTTTCTCATGAGATCGACATTGACGTGAATGGCGACTGTATGGACGGCAAGCTCAGAAGCGAAATTTTAGAGAGGATTGTGGATAATTCTGACGGAATCTGAGTTATAAAAAGCGTCATTAGCACAGTGATTTGTTGCGTGTAAGATTGTGAGTGATAGTATCAGAGTGGATAGCTGATTAATTGGGTCCATGCAGGTTTCTACTCCCGGCTCTGCAAATCCAAACCGTATTGGACCAAACAACCATCAGGAAACGGCGTGATGCGCTTTCCAACATGCCCATTACACTTGAAACTGCGTTTGTTAGTACAATCAGCAGGATAAACAACTAGAAATCCGGACAAGTCAAACAAGCCATCGACGTTTTAAAGTGGACATTTCTTGCCAAATGTCCATTAACCGTCATCGCGTTACGCCATGCTCTCTCGGTTACGATCGATCCGAGTAAAATGAAACCTGGAAAACTGGCACTGGCGTACGATGAGACACTGGACTGGGACAATTTTCCTTCCGAGAAATCGCTGATAGATTGGTGTCTCGGTCTGGTCATCATAGATGAAGAGACACACACTGTCCGACTGGTCCACAAATCGCTCCACGACTATCTGACACTATTACACGAGAATGGCGAAATATTCCTAAATGGTCATAGCGAGATTGCCTATACATGCTTGCAATACATGTGCTTCAACGACGATCAACACGAAATAGACCCTTTGGAACCGAACTTCGCTGAGCGTATGAAAAGGCTACGGAGGTTTCGTCTTCTCCGTTATGCCACCAATAGCTTTGGGTACCACTTAAGTGTTCAGAGTTCATGCACGACTGTAATGATCAATGGATTGTTTCCGGACAGAATAAATCTCAATTGCATTTCGACAGGCTGTCGTTCAGAATTTCTATCTACGTTTTATGAAATGAACATCTATTCCGAACATGAATACATCTCTGCAAGCCAAATATATCTTCGCTTACAGTTTGCCATCAGCTTTGGGTTGGAAAATTTTTTCATCAATATCCTTAATGCATCGAGCCAAAGCATCAATCTGAATACCAAATTAGGCGGAAGTACGATGCTATTACAGGCATCCAGCATTGGCCATGAGGGGATTGTGCGCATTCTATTGGACAGGAGCGTTGATGTCAACTTAGCAGATAGAAATAGCCGGACTGCGTTATCATGGGCATTTGGGAAAGGCCACGATTCAGTTGTAAAACTGCTCCTACAAGCGGAAGGTGTCGATATCAACTCGAAAAGCAACAGCGGTATGGATACGTTGTCATTGGCATCCGCAAACGGTCACAATGCAGTTGTAAAGCTACTCCTACAGACCGGAGATATCGATATCAACTCGAAGGATATATATGGGCAGACTCCGTAATCAAAGGCATCCGAATACGGTCACAATTCAGTTGTAAAGCTGCTCCTACAGGTAGAAGGTATTGACATCAACTCGAAGGACACTATGGTGGCGACTGCGTTGCGAACAGCAGGCCGGACTGCGTTGTCAAAGGCATGCTTCAACGGCCACGATTCAGTTGTAAAGCTGCTTCTCCAGGAAGAAGGTATCGATATCGGCTCGAAGGACAATAGTGGCCGGATTGCGCTGTCATGGGCATCCGAACAAGGTCACGATTCAATTGTAAAACTGCTCCTACAGATGGATGGTATCGATATCAACTCGAAAAGCAACGGCGGTATGGCTGCGTTGTCATGGGCATCCGAAAGCGGTCACGATGCAGTTGTAAAGCTGCTTCTACAGGTCAAGGGTATTGATATCAACTCGAAAAGCAACAGCGGTAGTACTGCGTTATCATACGCACTTCTTTATAACAAGACTTCAACTGCACAACTACTCCTCACAGCCGGAGCTATCGCGAGACCTCGATACCGGCGAATTCAATTCAACTCAACGCACCAATAGACGATCAACCAGCGGAGTAGTTTCGTTTATCGGTGGATTGAATTCTTTCTAGGAGTGGAATTATAGGTGGGAGGATCGAGTCGGCATATTTTTCTCGCAGCGAGTGGTTTTGATTCTTTCATATATCTCGGTGTTTCTTCTGTTGAATACACTACTTTTTATTAGCATGATTTTTGAAGGCATTGGTATGACGATGGGATGGCAAGAGGTAAGGACGAATGGAGCACGGGATTGGTGGCAGGTAGGATAATATTTCGTACGTTTGGTTAATTGTCGCTTTGGGGAGGAATGGATTCGTTCTTTTTTGTCGCAGTAATGAATGTTTTATAAATGCTTTGATTTTGTTTACGTTTTTGGAGATCGAGGTGATGTGGATGTAACAGTCCACCCAGCACCCTATCAGGCAAAAATAGTGTATTTTAGGGCGCGTTTTGCTGCCCTCCATTTACCGCCATTTACAGAAATGGAGGCAAAATCATGGTTTTTGTAAATGGTGCGCGTTCTGCAACCACCGAAATCAAGCTACCATTTGGAAGACCAGCGAGGCCTGTTTCGTGTCAACTTCACATCATGCATTTCTCGGGTATAGTTTCAGTGATTGTTCGCTCCTTTCTCGCTTACTTGAAGATATGATCTATGTTCGGCGTTTTCTTTCTACATTGTATCTACCTGCTTGTATCGCTGGTCTCGAGGGTTGTCAACGTGGTCCTGTGCGGTATAGTCGATAACTTGATATACCGACCTACAGGTTCATGAAAGTGTCGACATTAGTTGATTTCATAAACAAATCAAGTGCATCGGAATTATCGGATATACATCTAGCGCGGTACCTGTGGTTTATTGAATTGAGCGCTATGTCCATGACCATCCAAGTCGGACATTATTATCATTATTATTATTGTTAACACATTATGGGCCTAATGATCGTTGGGATGATTGCCCTGCATAGTACAGTAGGAATACCCATAACTTCTAGTATTTGCATAACGTCTTGTCTAGTCTTTGGACGTTGACAGCATGGTAACCTAACAGCCAAGCGTGTATATATATATAAGTACATGTAAGCATAATTGTTTTCTCAGTTGGATACCATTTGTCTTTGAGTACTATACATATTGGCAATAGATATCTATTATCAATCACAGAATTTTGGATTATTTCAATTTGAAATGTTCTTTGGGGCGATGTGGTATCATACAAGTGGTGTGGTACTCAACGAATAAAGGCCTTAGATTGTGGTATCCTGACAATTTTCCGTCATTAATACAGTTGGAAGCTATCAATACTGGAAGTGAATACTTACTGGCCGCCTGGCAAGCCGCAGAACAAGCTGATCACTCGCGAGCTAGCAAGTCGCGATTGATGAAGATCATTGGGTGACGTTTTCGCTCAAAAGACAGAATATCGGTAAGATGTTATTGCAAAAGATACGCAGCTCTTACATTGCACTGGGGCCCTGGTATTTTCATATCCCACGTATGGATCATAGCATGAGGAAACTTCTCAAGTCCCGAGGGTCAAACCCGACCCCCGGCCCCTGTCAGGATTGATGTTCGACCCACGGTGTGAGCAATCACCAGTTGATTGCTGTAACAATCTTTTTGTCGCTAGATATTTATACAAGACGTGATCATTCCTTTTAATGTACGTTAGCTTCGACACCAGAAAAGTTTTCCAGTGACGAACTCCGCAAAACACCACGAGTGAGATCGCGTGTACAAGTACCGGCTTGTCCGCATGCCATCAACTCCTCTTAATCGTCATCTCAACCCCTTTAACTTCGCCTAACGTCGTCAAGTTAATTTTTAAGTAACGAGCGACACCGCCGGGGTTTATGAGCAGTGGAGATTTCATCACCCCACTCACAAGTAGCCACACTAAAATCTGATAATCGCCATCACCGGCCCCTGCGCTAGGTCCAACTTGAATCCCTCGAACACCCCACCATCGTCACCATCACTGCACGATGTTTCCAAAACGAACACCGTTACGGCCAACATCATGTCCAGCACTTCCCCATACCTCGTCACCCTCTGACTATCACCGGTACTCGATAGGATCTCAACCATCTCAACCCCACCCAACTCATCCCACACCACCACTTCAATCTACAACATCCTCATCTCAATCCCCCCCAACCATCTCCCTCCACACTGCCATACCATCTCGCCGCGCCGCCCTGATGGGGCCTCCTCCAAAGCCTAAATCCGCCAAACTCCACCCCTACCGATCCTCAAAATACAGCCAAGCAATCCCCCCTCACCACCATGAATTCCACCGCGTTGAATTCCCCCAAGAAACCCTGTTAGGTAAATATAAAGGCCTGAAAATGTACATGTATTATAAACCATGCTGTTGTACTTATGTCTACAAGGCACTTCATTGGGATCCGAAATGTGATTTGAGACATAATCCTGAGGTTATGATTTCGAGTATTGCTGACACTGTTGAGGGGGGGGTGGAGGAGTTGGTTGAAAGAACGGAAAGGGGGGTGAATGAGATGGAGATGAAGATTACGTACGAGACTTGTGAGTGTGAATGGGCTTGGGTCAAGGTCGGGTATTGGGATAAGAAGGAGGAGAAACTGTGGGAGAGGAATGATGAGTTGAAAAAACATCAGAAAAAGAGAGCAGAAGAAGAGCAAGAAAGGTGGAATAATGATCAGAGGACCGATAAGCAAAAGGTAGAGGAATCAGATCATCAATCGGATGAAGCGGATTTCAAAGATGGGTTCGAAGATACGGAAGAGTCTCAAGAGGCTGCAGCTGCACGAAACAAGTTAGCGAGTCAAAATCATAATAAATCTCCAGGACTACCAACAAGACCAGGTGCGCTTAAGCAGCCGTCACCACTGCCAAGAATTTCATTGGGAGGAGGGTTGCCACTAGCCACAGCAGCGACAAGATCTAGTGCGTTTAAGGAACAAAAAGGGTCTAGAATGTCTATGGGAGCGGCGACAGGGCCTTCACCTTCTAGAATGCCTTTAGGGCAAATAAATGTCATGAATTCTAGATTGCCGACAAACGCGATGGCGTCGAACAGACAGGCGATACCTACAGGCCCGACAAGCGCGACGCCGTCGAACAGACAGTCAATACCTACAGCACCTACGAGCGCAACCAATCGTAACAGACAGTCTATCCCTACGGCGCTGACAAATGCCACAAATAGATCCCCTAACAGGCAATCAATACCTACAAGCCTAAGTCGCGCAACAAATACTCCAAGCGTGACGATGTCGAATAGATCCCCTAATAGAATGTCGAAACCCGCAGCCCTTACAAATGCGACAAATGCATCAAATGCTTCAAATCTTCCTAGATCTCCTAGATCATCTCTAAGAGCATCTGTACCGGGGGAATCTAAAGACTCCAACGACATTAAGAATGCCAAGGATTCCAAAGATTCTACAGATCAGAGCCAGCGCAGAAAAAATCTCTAGTACCCGTTCAAAAACCTAAGGAGTTCTTGATGAAAGGGCCTGGAAAATCATGTTAGCTCGAGCCTGGAGGGGCCAGAACCGGAAGCTAGTATATCCAGAAGAGTTTAAATCCCATAGTTTCAAATAATAGGCTGATTATAAAAACCTTTTGATTCCGATTTTAAGTGCATAGATTACCAAAAGATTCCTTAGTTCAACGAAGGTTCAGTGAAATCATAGGTATGTAGTTTTGCTAAGTAAAAGCTGTCTAATGTTAGAGTCGTACCTACTTCGTACCTACTTCGTCCGGTGGCCGGCCTTGCGGCCCTTGCCAAAGGTCCCTATGTTGCGTTGCGATGAATTCCATCTTGGGTCAGAAGTAGTTACTTCAACATTTAAGAATGGGACTTCTTTATTAGAGCTTAGAAAGGTTCATAGGCTTTTAGGAAACTTAGTTAAGGAATAGACTTTGTGTGCGGCGAGTTGAGTGATCGTGAAACTCACAATATGTCACTCATTTCTTCCCCATCGAGTGACAGAAAGTGACGAGCGATGTTTCATGACCAACTTTCTCCGATATCGTGCACTAGTTTCGAGCATTTCCGAATTCCAACTGGCATCTTTCTTTGCCGATATCCCCATTTTGGAACTCTATAAACTTATGGTTCCCCGGTTAATGATGATCTTGATGACTTTTTGCACTTTCTCTCACGCGATGTTTAGATCAGCCCATGTCTTGATCGTACAGTAGGACCCCTTACAATTTCGTGGCGTTTTGTGGCGGTAGAAGGTGCGTTAAATCGATCTTGATTTTCATGTGGTTTGCTATTGGCCTAAAGTACATATTCACCGATGGGGTTCAAAATTGCAAATCACAAAATCAACTGCTTATGCGAAAGACGATGAACTGCAATTACTCTAGGTATTCTGCTCACGTTTTTGAGGTTGTTTCGTTCCTCGGATCAAACTCACCACACCACAACCACCCGGGCCTGAATCTTCAGTACTGCACGTCTTCGAGTCACTCGGCGCCGGGCGGTAAAAGTGCCTTTCAAGTTTCAACGGCCTTTCCGTGTGATTTACTTACCCTTGACTCTTGAGCCTTAGGGCATGTCAATACATAATACATCATACATAATACATCATACATCATACCTGTCACCCCATGCCATACCGCGTGGTTACGCTAGTAGATACGCTAAAAACAGAGAACGAAGCAGTCATCGCATATGGTTACCGTTTCGCTTGTTTTCCGCTACCGGACACTGATAGGCGTTTCGTTGTATAGTGTGCTAGGATTTTGTCTGGGCGTTTTTAACTCCGGCCTCATCTGACACGATATCAAACACGGGCTTCGGGTTCTGTCATTCCATCCATTTCTAAACTGCTCAAAAGGAGGAAGCGGGCCAAGCCGAGCTTTGAGTATGCTGCTTCATAAGAGGTCAGAATATCTAGTAAGTACAATGACGTGAAGAACTCCGTCGGAATCGAATAGGAATCAGTGCCGGACATTCAAGCTGGCAGCTGGCACCTGCTGTCTATCATGCATGACATCTCCCGTAGCTGTTTCCGTTTAACCTTCCTTGTCTTGTAAGCTTGATTTGATAAACTCAACCGGCGGTCACCGTTCACCGTCATCGTCTTGTTTGTTGTACATATAAGTTTGCCGTTTTGTCGAACAAGAACCTTGTACTCCACCCATTCCATACCCCCGCCGCCACGCCTGGCCTGATCTCGCGTGAGACTGGGGATTTATCGCAGTCCACCGGTGGACCTAGCTGACGTGACGTCCGTTTATGTCGGGTGTGTATGGCTGGTAGTAGAAAACTTTTATTTTCGTCTGATTTGATCCGACGGCTTGAGCCTTGCAACCCCCCCCCCCCCCCCCCCCCCCCCCCCCCCCTCCCCCGGCCCCCTTCACCCCTCCCGTGTTTGAAAATGTCTCAATATGAATCTTATCTGACGTCTGACTTTTCTGCCAATTTTTTTTTTTCGAAGTGTAAGGCAAAATAATTTTGATGTCGAAAATGAAAAAAAAAAATCCCATCCCGCCTCCCGCCAGTCTTTTGTCTTACTTCTTACTCCGCTGATGTCGATGATGATCCTTGGATGACTCTTTTGTGTTAAGACGTGCACGTGTCGCTTGATGATTTATTCCACTTCCGCCGGGATGAGATTTGTTGTCAGTCAGTCACATTGTCATCACTTTGCATCCGGGCCGATCAGATTTGTCTTCAAGCTTCTTTCTCAATTCCCGCCGTTTTTTCAAACAGAAAATGCTCGGTATCATACAAAAAAGTAAGATGTAAACAGATAAAATAAAAACTATCACAATAAAGAGTGTAAGTTGGCTATCGGAGCCATAAAAAAATCAGACTGTGCAGCCGGCAAAAAATGCCAAACGGTATGATACAAAAAATGCATAAATCTCGATGCAAAAACACAAATAACCACACAACAAAAAAAAAAAAAAAAAAACCGGTATATGTAAACAGTATCCAAAACAAATCAAAACTCCAACTCCGCTCCCTCCAGATTTCTAAAAGAGCTTCCCATAATAATGCAGAATATGCAGAAACCGTAAAATGTAGATGTGTAGTAAAAAAAACCCCGTGGCTTTCGCTCCGCTGGCTTTCCTGGCTTCATTTCGCCCTTTCGCTGAATCCCTCGCGTCGTACCTGCGCGCGCTTCTAGTTGCTTCGCGAGCTTCCAACGTTGCCGAAGGTAGCTAGAGTCGTTATGCAGCTAACTTTTCGCTTCGCTTCGCAACACCATCTCTCGCCTCGCCTTGACGAATCCGTCCGTGCTCGGTTGATCAGCACGCTTAGCCCTGCTGTAACCAACGAAGCCGTCGCATTGATGAGGCAAGGTTTGAGAGCCAACCAGCGAAACCGCCCGACAGCTCACCCCCTCCCGACAAAGTCTATCCATGCCCGCATCTCCAATTCGTACCCCCTCCCCATGGAATCCCTCGAATTCGTATCCCCCCTAGCTCATTTTCCTCCGCCGAGCTCCATTGTCCTTGCTCAAGCTTATGCCCGAGCGCCTGCCTTTCCTCCAACAGGTGCGGCATAGCTCGTCGCTGGCGAGTTGGCGTAGTGTCCAGTCGCCATGTGCGCATATCCGGGCACTCCACCAAACACGGGAAGCTGCACGGGGTGTGAGTGGGAATTGTGTGGCGAAGTGTGGTGGTTGTCGGATGATGCTGGTGACGAGTGTGTAGATGAGGAGTTTGTGGAAGCGGGTGGTGAGGGGAGAGGTCCTGTAAAATTGTTAGCATCATTCGTGATTGCGACCGTAGAGTGCGGTGTAACAAGCTCGACTGGATTTTTCAAGTTTTAAGCTTGAAAAGTCTTCCCTGACTCGTTTCAACTCGCCGTCGGAAGAAACGTACCATGACATCCACATCCCACCGAGTTCACCAATGTGGTCAAAAGCAAATTGGTGTTGTTCAACGCCTGCTGAAGTCCATTGACCTCCTGCAACAACTTTCTCTGTCCGTATCTCAAAGTCTGCAATCCATCCTGCAATTGTGCAATGTCGCTCAACATGTTCAACTGTCCCTGCTCCAAAGCCCTTACATCCGAGAGGAGGCGAGTCATCTGCTCTTCGGGAGTCTTTTGCGGCTGTTGGTGGCCATGGGGGTAGATGGCGACGGGGTAGGCGGAGGACAAGGAGGGAGAAACGCTGGGAGAGCGGCTTGAAGGGTGGGCATTGGGAGCGATGAGGCTGCTGATTGAAGGCATGCTTGCGTTAGAGCTGGCGGAGGAAGAAAGGTCGGTTGTGCTGTCGGTGCGGAGACGCTTTGGGGATTGCATTTTGCTGTGTTGTGTGGGAGAAGTTATTAACTTGTGTTGGAAATGTTGTAACTTTGAGTTGCTGTGAGAGCTGTTTGAAGTTTCTAGCTTGCCGGTGTAAGTTTCGGTGACTGTGCTCGGTAACTGGTCTTTAACAAATTTTGAACCGTACACTACCTCCGGGACTGGTAGCCTTCTATATACGTCTTTCAACCGTACCCCGAGTATCCCGGTTCCTTTCCTCTTGCAATTTCCACACGGCTGCTATGGATAACCCTCCGATCAGGCGCGTTCATGCGAGTTTCTCAAGATGTGGCGCGTAGCCGCTCCGTCGGCTCGCACGCAGGTCCGGTTGTGAATTCCGGATTTGGCACTGCTCGGATGGGCTGGTGAAGTCTCGGGTAACTTGGCCCTGTCTTGGCCTGCAACAGGACTGGGTTTGGCTAGTGGTAGTGCAAATCCTGAGCTTGGCGTGCATCCGCGGGTTATTTGCGGAGCAGGCACCTGGCCATTTGGGGACGGCAGGCAGAAGTACGTAGCTGGCCATTTCACCAGGGACAGCTCCCGAAAGGGAAACTCTAAAGCCGGTGTTCCTGAAAAGTAGACGAGGTGGCAAGCTACGAGCGAGTAGGTAGTACCGCCCCCATCGTGTTGGCTTGGTGACTTTTGTTTCTACAATCATAGTTAGCAGAGACGAGGATAAATTACTGCTAGACAAGAGGCATTGTTTCTAGAAGGTCGCGTTCATCGGTTCAAACTCAAATTTCACTTTCGTAAGGCTGAGACCTGTTTGTCGAATCGTGAAAAGGTGTACGTCCTGCAGGAAGCCTTTGGTCTGAACGGTTGTGGAAAAAAGAAACATGGAGATGGAGGCACACAGTTTGACCGCTGCCAAGATTCCCGACAGATGCTTCGCACTCACTGCTGCGCTGTAGGCAGCTCCGTCCCGACCCACCCAATGACCATTGTTCCACCTTGCCTCCACCTTCTCCTACAATGCGGCATCATAGCTTTGATGCATCTTTTTTTGTCACCCAGCGACAAGGGGGCTTGATCATCTGCCCTTGATGCACCGTCTTGCCCAACTCTGAGGGAGCTTGATGCGGTCCCGAAGCTTGATGCGCAACTTGAAGCTTTATGCGACCACAGGCAATCTGAACCAATGACGCGCCACCATGGCCCACGATCCGCCCGCCTCCGCACGACACGCAACCGTCTCTAGCTGCCCGCTCTGTCTTTTCTCTCCACCCCTCCTCTTTAGCCAGATCATCCACCGCGTACACCTGTACCCTACCTGTCATCTAGCGCGTCGCTCGGCTATGCACAAGAAGGATCATCGCTGTTGGCTGGCTAGCTGTCAAGCTTCCCTATGGTTGCCTTATGGGGTGCGAAGGCCAAGCGGAATTGAGTAGGCTGGTGTCAACTGGTTGCCTTAAGGGAGGGTGAAAGCGGCGGCCACGAATTTCACGAATTGAGTAGGCTGGATGACAAGCGGCGTGTTCAGGACTCCGAATCTGTGGCGAATTGAGAAGGCTGGCTGTGGGCCAGTGACATCGTGGGAAGGAACCACTGACATCCTGGGCTTGACTTCGTCAGCAAGCAGCAGCCACTCAAGCAGCAGCCACAGTCCCCGCCTTACTTCTCATCGCAGCAATCAGAAATCCCCAAGTTTGCACACCGTTTCACCATGCTCCAAATACACGGGAAGCTACTGTGGCAGCCCAGGACAGGGTTTGCGGGACGCGATGGGATGAGGATACCATAACCAAGAAACGCCCTTGGATGCTGTAAGCTGTTTACCGGGACGCTGGAAGCTGCATCGAAGCCCTGGGATCCTTCCACTGCGTCCAGCGTGTCTTCATCATCCAAACACTACCCCTGACGCATCTTGACAGTGTCAACTTCCCCGTTGAGTCCAATCTAATTCTCTGTTTGCATCTGGGACACGTTTATCCTGACTTGACTCATAGAGCTTCCCCCCAAGTTTCCTACAGACAACGACTCAGCAACTACCATGACTAGGACATCATAACTTGCTTAGTACGTCTCACTTGCTCAGGAACCACTTTCCTTACTTTTGTCAACAGCCGGACTCGACAACTATCTAGCGCATCGCTCGGCTATGCACCCACAGGATCATCGCCTGTCAACTGGGTTGCCCTACCCGGTGTGCAAAGCTTTGGCTTGCAGTCTACAAACGGCGTAGGGAATTCCCAACAGATGGAACTGCCAGCCTCCGTCAGGTACACCGTACTCTGTGTATGTACTACAGCTCTACATTTAATACGGTCTAGCTTGGGTATCCTTCAGTTCTCGATATCCGAGATCTCAAATTGTGAGCCCCGGATACCAGTGGAGCCAGCAGCTCAAGTTCGTTGTCGGGTCGCGTCTACTTACCGTACGCGAGTTGCTGAAATGACTTTTGAAGCGCGCGAAGCGGCGACTTACTGCATATCACCAGACACATCATACTTCACCGTACACCAAATATCTGCAGGCTGCCATAGGGCTCGAGATTGAAGCGGATGGATGCACGCAACTACATACGCTTCCTTCCTTCCGGTTGGAACCTTCAGCAACCACATATCGATGTCACCGAGCCATAGGAAAGTCGCACACCGCCTCTAACTTCCCTAGTTCGCGTATCGTAACTACTCCGCTTCGGACATAGTGAGATCAGCATGAACCCACTGAAAACCAATGACTACTCCAAGCGAGATCAGACATAAATTTCAACAACCGCATCAAGAACCGAGCATCAACTTATCCATGCACTCTTGAAGATGATACAACACGTACCTCCAAGTCTCATAAGGCTGTATTAACCGAAGGGAATAACTGTTGCATTTGTAAGGCTGCATCAATCGGGGGAAATATCACATGACTTTAGTTGGCTCCAAACTTGGGTTTTGATAGCGTTATGACTTCAGACTACCTTTCAAAGAACTAAAGAGGCAAAAGCTAGTATTTTTCTGGATAAAGATGTTATGAGCGAGACACCTTGAAGGTATCATGTGCATCTTCAACCACGAGCTTCGAAAATGCAATTTTCTAATTAACTTGAAACTCTAGCGTAGGCCTTAGAAATTCCGTCGAAAACACATCACATGCACACGACAGGTCCAAATATAACGGGTCTTTGCGCCCCCTATCCCCATTGCTGCACGAAACCGATGGAATGTACATTTTTAAACTTCTGAGTGCACAGGTACCACCGGCCTTGAATGCCGACATCCATCGGCTTAATGCATGGCGGACGCAGTGACGCACGCAACTATAGAAGGTGCAATTGGGCACATTAATAAACTCATCGCATATGGTTTCTTAGTTTGTTTAACCGTACCGACGGAGAGTTTTACGGCGAGTCGGGTGTAACGATTCGCTTGGTTCTAGGTTTTCGTCGGGCATTATTCAAGTCCCGAAGTTGGATACGGTATTACACAGGAACTGTGATGATATGATTTCTGGATACCTAGCTCACCCTGGGTCAAAATCAACACTATGAGCGCTAACATATCGCTAGAATTCTAATGTCCCGAATTATCGTCGGTCGCAATGGCAAGAAAAATTCTTTGCACAAGCGAATCTCCATCGTCAACATTAATATTAGGTCCATAATGCATGTATGTATATAATCTCCAGAGAGTTAGGGACATGCACTGTGCGTACCGCTAGATAGTAGTAACTGTGTACCCCCACATGTTGATGTTGGGATATGTAAGGGGCCTATGGATCGTGTGTGTACGTAAGTACATATGTGCGATGACAGTGAGCAATGATGCTGCTTTAATATCACTCGTGATTCCATGACTCCCTACTTCCGACTTCGCATGTATGCACTGGAGGGTGCCCCAAGGTGCGGAAACGAAACGCGTGACTACTGATGTCAGATGTCAGATG
The DNA here is from genome assembly GCA_024516145.1 of Pyronema domesticum. Classification (NCBI taxonomy): domain Eukaryota; kingdom Fungi; phylum Ascomycota; class Pezizomycetes; order Pezizales; family Pyronemataceae; genus Pyronema; species Pyronema domesticum. The sequence goes on from JAJJXL010000041.1 coordinate 239,137, forward strand.
TCTTAATTGGTTGGGTTGACCAAGAATTCGGGGGGGTGGTGGTCATGTGAGGAAAGGGCGTAGGAATAGTGGCACTGGAGGGACCCGGTCCCCGGTGGATTACCTAATTCCTACAATAGGAAGCACTTGAATATTGATGGGATCATGAGTTACGAGAGTAAAGCGTGTAGATGCCTTAGGGAATGAGATAGGGAAATATTCAATACTTGGATGCCTTTCTTTGAATTGACTTGAATTATTCGGCCGGAATTTTTGAGAAGGAGTTTCCCCGGTTCCTAGGTTATTGTGACGTGCCAAAACTCTCGGAAACTGCAACCGCGCGAACGTTTGTGTGTGTTGCACGATATGTGCAACATTTTCAACCCGACAATAAAAAAAAAATTGATGAAATCATTCGGGAAATAATGTCTATCAAGGCCTGCTATATTACAAATGATTCTCATGGTTACTTGTTGTCATTGGGTCGAACATATTACGCGTATAATTTATCACACCCACGTTCATGCGGTTGCAGTGTCCCAGAGTTTTTGGCAGGTCGCTGTACTAGGTATCTAGGGGTGACTCGGGGGTCCAAGATGGAATTGGGGATTGGGTTTTTGTTTGTGGGATTGTGGGATTATGTACCACACCGTGCGGCTTTACGGCTTTAGAGTTGGGGTATCACGGTGGAAATAGTTCTAGAAGGTTCTTTGGAAAGGCGGGAGCTTGAAGCGAGAGTGCGTACTTACTACAGACACTAGAAAAGTTGGATTGTAGTAAAATAGGCTGTGAATCTATATAATGTGCCAAGTATATGTCAGTATGTATAGATAAACCTATTATAGAAGAAATTTGAAGGAGGCATTGGGTGTGGTATCACCATCGAGTGATGTGTGGTGACTAATGGAACGATTAAGTAGAGCAATTGAATACGTAATATCAATCTAAGCACTTTCATCAACTTTGCAAACTTGATCGGTCTGGCCGTGGAAACTGAACTATAATACCTAATCCACAATGTCTACTACGTTTCCAGGTATATCAACTCTCACGCGGTGAATGGATGCAGTACAACACTTGATGTCGCGCCGCTATGTGAAGGATTGATTTCGCAATAATCGAAATCATCCAAGTGGAGGGGGGTCTGAGAGTCAGGTTGCCAGATGGAAATGTCAAACTGATCACCGGTGCGGTTCAGCGGATTGTTAGGCGAGCTAAAATCGCTAGCCATAAGGATGATGTTTCCAAGATAGTTGTGGGTAAGTTTGCAGATCCATCAGGGACGGCAAAGTTTTGTTGTGAAGAAATATCCGTTGAACATGTTAAACACCAACATCAAGAACACGATTTTCGGGAAACGGCAGACGGCATAACTCGAACTTGTTACAAGCGACCTTTCCTTTTCCGCAGAGCTCAGGCTGCGCATGATGAAGCCGAAGCCGAGCGAAGAAGTCCGAATAGCCTCAAATCTTCAAAGCTTGAGTTCCGCCGAATGTGGAGTGGAAGGCATGCCCCTCCACCGCGTCTAAAGTTCGAACGTTGAATACCCCCACTACACACCGGCGGCGCCATGGCGATACATTTTCAAGGTATGGAGTTGAAATGAGATTTCCCGCTTGACGTCATTACCCTCTACCGACATCTGCAATCTTCGAAATTCGCTTCTAGACTCTACGCCGTTATCCTCCTTATCACACACGAGTAACCTGGCAACGTGTTTACCCTCTTGCGTAAAAAACTACAGACACACACCCGAGGGGTGTTATTCTCTACCGAGTGGTGTTACTTAACAGCAGGTAGATGAGGGTTCCAACATTAAGTTCTTATTAAATTACATTAGAGACTAAAATTAGTTTACATGATATTCGTTCACCGTTACTATCCTCCACAAGCACCTACCCCGAAGCTTCAGCGCTAACTTCAACGTACGAACAGAATGGAACACTTCCCGTAGACTCTGGAGGGCCTCCAGACGAGGTCTGGGGACCCACATTCTGGGAAAAGGGACATCTGGGAATCTTGGATTTAGGAATCTGAAACACCCCCCCACCCCTCTTCATGATCCTGAGCGTTCATCATCTTCACCCAGACCTTGGAGAGAGCGCTTCGCCCTGAGCCAAGCACTTAGCGCAGTCCACTATGCCGTTCTCCGGCATCATGACGTCATCCTTTCCTGCAAACCGCGACCCTTAGTGAACTAAGGCTGTGACTAAAGCACACTTTATCTGAGAACCATGATGTCTCTAACATACGTTACGGTTGGGAAAGTGACCCAGATCCATGAATTTTAAATCTGGGTCGCGGAGTATCATGAATCCCAGGTTCTAGGGGAAGTGTTCCAATCTTCTCGTAAAGAACGGATCCTATGACTGATCAGCGTGTTTCCTCACATACTACGCATCTACGACGGGTAGAACTTACCAAGAACGCTGTGATTATATTGTACGAAAGTCCAATTGTCGCTTAACCAGACATTTCGATGTCTTCCCCTGCTGGAACTCCCGACTCTTTCGCAACGGTAGATTGAGAAGGAGCGTCGCTGTCAATATCCATAGCATCGGTTTGTTGTGTGGGTTTCGCTTCGACAGGTTTTCCGGGAGCGGGGTTGGAATCGATTTCCATCGCTTCCTGATCAATTGCGGATTGGAGGAGGTGGCTCGCATCAGTGGTAGACCGCGATGGAAGAAGCCGGGCTCCTTGACGGACAAAGGAGAACATATCGATTTAGGGGAAGTAGATGTAAAATCGGTTGACGAATGAGGGTATTGAGGTGGGAGACGCAAATATTTCAGGGAAATACTGTAGCATATATGAATGGGAGATAGTGGTGTTGAGTAGCAATCAGGTACGTGTTTCTGTGGCCATTATCTGGATCCTTGAGCCGCGCCTTCTTCCTCGTTCCGGTGATTTTTTGCCAAGGGTAAAAGCAGATTGAAGATTGCACCACCAGTATCATAAGCGGTATTGGGTCGGGTTTTAAGCGTGGTAATGCCAATCAAGCGCGCTATGTTGGCGTATCGTGAATCAAACTAACATGAGAGTACGTGCTTGCGCTACGAACTGCGGAACTTAAGAATCTCAGGTATTTCGATGGACAGTTGGCCGTATTGGAAGAAAGCTGGTGGCCAGAGGTGGGTCTGATGATAATATATCACTCGTTTTCCCCTTGAGTTATTGCGACCTGTCAAAACTCTGGGACACTGCAACCGCACAAACATGGGTCTGTGATGCATGATATGTACGCGTAACATTGTTGACCCAAAAACAAGAAACCGTGAGAATCATTTGTATTATAGTACGTCATGATAAACATTATTTCCCGAACGATTGCATCAATTTTTTGGTGTTGTCGAGTTGAAAATGTTGCGTGTATCATACATCACACACCCATGTTCGCGCAGTTGCAGTGTCCCTGAGTGTGTACAGGCCGCAATAATGCTTAGTTGGAAACGGAATATGTAATACTCACTGCAAGTTGCGGCAACAAGAGACTTTGCGCAACGGAGCTCCAGAGGGATTTGCGTGGCAACCGGACATGCTTGGCATTTCTTCAGCCTCATTTACCAACTTGCCGGGTCTGCTGGAGTTTGGTTGCCACGCACCTGCTCCTGAGCGCCCTTTAGACTAAAGCTGTAGAACACCCAAACAGCTTTAGGCCTCGCAATCCAGCAGTTTTAATTAAATTCAGAGTACTGGGGCACCACTGGATTCTTGTATTGGGTTTGTGGACGGAACTCTGCACCAAGTTAGTTGTCCCATCTGCGCTCAGGAGTCAGTTTACAATGGATGAAAACGCATGCACTGTCTAAAATTTCAGGGTATTGCTCCCGATGGACTTCTGATTCATTGCTTTGGGCCACTGGAAGGAAGATATCATGACCGAACTGCATGGGTGCGGAGCGGAATTGAAGAAAACCTTGAAGAACATGCTTTTGACATCCAACACCGGCCATTACAAATGTATGGTGAGCCGGCATATGGTTTGTCAGAGCACTTACTTTCCCCATACCGAGGTAGATGCACAATTTCACAACAGGAATGGAATACAAGTATGTCAAAAGTACGGATTGTTGTGGAATGGGTTTTCAAAGAAGTCACGACTTTATTTCCTCGCCTAGATTGGGTTCCATCACAAAAGATCCTCATCTCCCCTGTTGGTTTAGAATACCCAGTAGCTGTCCTTCTTCACAATGCCCATGTCATCCTACATGAACCATACTCAGTACTTTGCCCGGACATTGGAAAGGGCGGAGCTTTTGTTGGTTCCCTTAGCGGAGTTGGCAGACTTACCTCAACTTGGTCCTCCACCTTCTCTACAAGACTATTTTCAGTTACCGGATGCTCCTCCTGTCACGGCGGGATACACGGCGGGTCACTGGGATGGATTGAGTGATTGATGATGAAGAGGAATTGCATGAAGTGTCACGCTGATGCAGAGAGTGAGAGTGTATGAACCATGGAATGTGGAAGATGACGTACGGAAGGAAATTAGCGTATTGTGGATCGTGGAATTGTATGAAAGTTTATCGAGAGCTATGCTTTTTTAGTTGGCTTACCGGCGAAGTTTCGGAGAAGTGTCGGCCAATGGCGGCCAAGTTGGATGAAAGGCCTGGGGTATAAGAAGGGGCCTCCCCCTCGATGTCTTGTAATCTCCATCCAATGTTTTATGTTATAACATTTAATATGACATTCGTCTAGCTCCAATCTTCGTTCCTTCGAACCCTCCTTTATTCTGTCGTCTTCCTCGTCTTTTAGTCTTCGTCCCTCGTCTTTGTTACAGGCACTGTCGTGTGTGCTGTCCTTGGTCAGGAATCTTGCCTCCATCCTAGTATTGCCTTCAGGCACTGTCGAGTGCGCTGTCCTTCATCACGAACCTTGCCTTGCCTTCGAACCTTTGTCACAAGCCCAGATCACGAATCCCGGACCACGAACCCTGCCTTTGAACTTAATCATAGTATCCCCTGAGTGCCCTCGAACTGCCAGGACAATCGAGCCATCACAATCTTCATCATGCTTCAACTTGCTTGTCGTACGCTGGTACAGAACTAAATACCATTCACATTGCTGTGATATGTTCTTCTATGGCCGACTATCTTTGCAATACCGGCTGTTACCATGCCTCTCAACCCCTACTTGAAGGATCCACGACAATACCCAACCTTTTGCTAGGCGATGAGCACCCTGAAATATTAGAATCAATGCTCCATCTTGCGGATGGATTCTTCAAAGTAGGAATCTGCGATATGTGTGAGGAATGGGAGGTCAAAATTGTTGCGTTGTCTGAAAAGGTACTTGGTGAAGAACATCCAGACACCTTAGGTGCCATAAGTAACCTTGCAATCTCTGTTTGGAATAAAGAGAGATGGGGCGAAGCCGAGAAGTTACAGAAAAGAGTTTTGGAAACCCACAAAGTCGTCCTTGGCAAAGACCATCCAGATACCTCAACAGCCATGTGTAAACTTTCAAGCACAATGTAGCATCAAGGAAGATGGAATGAGGACGAAACGTTGGATAAAAACGTTCTGAAAACTGGCAAAGTCATGCTTGGCAAGGACCATCTAGATAGCTCATCAGCCATGAGGAATGTTGCAAGCAGGCTTTGACATCAAGGGAGATGGGATGAGGCCAAAACATTCCAGCAAAGGGTTCTGGAAACCAGTAATGTAATAACCCAAAGGTATTCAAGATCACAACAAGAAAAGATTGACATCATCACATGACATCTGACATTATATAATCATTCGATTCTTTCATTAAGGCCATTACGATGCACTTAGTTCTTTAAGTCCACACGGAGACTTGTGCCACAACTCCACCACTACCAAAACCAAAGAATAATAACCATGCATAAGAAATACAACAACCCCCTATCAAAACCAAAATCAATAGCCCACAACCCATCATCCCGAGTAAGCCTTAGGTGAAGACAATAATCCAGGACAGGATGATGAGCAGAACAAGGCAATGCCATAGGCGGCACAGGAACTCCAGGATCTGCAGGATAATTAGGAGGAGCCTCAGAGGCCTGGCAGCTAACTTCTAAAGGGTTTGGAGAAGGTTGACAGTCAACCTCTGCTGGGGTGACAGACAGTTAGTAATTGACTTCAGTCAGAGCCTCAGAAGGCTGGCGGCCCACTGCGGAAGGAACAGTGGAGGGTTGAGGGTCATGCCTGAGTTGTTCATGGTCAAATTTTGCTTCTAGGACATGGTCAGGGATAGGTGAATTCCCACGACCATTCTGGATATCATCAACACTATAATAACAGGGTATGCCATCAGGGGCAATTAGAGGAATACGATGCCTGGTATGAGGAGCATAACCTGGTGAAGATAAGCATGGGCAGGACTCTCCAGTGTTGGGATTTTCTGCCAAGAAGGAGAGGGAGATTCGTCATCATGAACAAGAAGACGGTAATCAGGGGAATCCCCATGAGCTTGGGAGCAGAGATATGGATGAGTCATGCTGAGTGGAATGACAGATGATGGAGAGCGAGGAAGGGCTGAGGGATGTTAGGCTTGTTATAGATGGTGCATGGATCACAATTGGATGGCTGGAGTCTGGAGTGATGAGATGAGCAATATTTGATGATCCAGGCAAATTGGTAGATCCAAGTGGGATCACTCGATACCAGAGTCTAGTGAGCACATTACTAGGCCATGATGATGCAAGGGCATTTCAGATTGGAAGGTGTTGAGGAAATGCCAGCAGGAACAGTGCGTGCCAACTCACAACCTTATCCTGGTAATGATAACTGCATATGATGCACATGTGAACTGAGGACTTGGATAAGAAAAATCCCTCAGATCTGGGAAAGGGCATTGGCTGGAAGAAGCAGCAAGTGGATATGTGATCAGCGGGAGTCATATAACACATATCAGATGGCACATGCCAATGACTCATGTCAGACATAGGATTTATTCCAAACCTGCTTCTTACATCTATGATGTCATTAACTCACAGAAGAGTGGATTATGAGGTCATTGGCCAGAGAGTCTGCCAAGGCTATCGATCAGAACTTATCTGCTGAGACTCGGCACTGTTCTATATAAACCCTCAGAATTCTCTCGTTGACTTCTCATCATCATCATGATCACATATCACGGAAACCACACGCTTATGACAAAATGAGCGCCTAATTGATTATTCCATTGTAATCAGGGCAAACTTTGAGTTTATCTTACTAATATATTTTGTACCTGCCTTCTCACACAGAATCTGAATCATTAAACCTCGACTGATAATGTAAACGAAGTGATCTCCTAGTCCCCTGACTAAGAATCATTTTAAGTAAGTCATTACTAAGAAAGTCAAAACTCTTTATGCTCTGTTGGGTGCTGGCTTTACCCCCACCCATCACAAGTAAGGTCCTCCTTGGCGAAGACCATCCAGATACCTTAATAGTCATGAGTAACATGGCAAGGTCATACTACTCCCAATCGCCCATGCACATAGCTATTGAAATAATGGAGGAGGTTGTATCTCGGTGCTTGCGGGTATTGGGCAGTGAACATCCATATACGAAGTTATTGATGGAATGTGTGGAGAAATGATGTAAAGCCAAACGAGCAGACTAGGCACCCCGTATTGTAAGCAGAATCCTCCTCCTGGAATGTGATTTTGGAGAACTAGCACGGCTAACCCGTACAGTATGCTTAGCCGACATCAAAGAGGAAAAATGGAGTTGATGGTGTAAGGCAATTTTCGGGCTCAAAGTGGAAAGACAAACCAGAATCACAGTGAGATGCATGTTTATGGCAATGTTATGGGGATCACAGTTGATTGACTTGGAGGTAATTAATCATTTGTTTTTGTATCAGAACTGCCATGTCGGGGGTGACACAGCCAATACAGCTATAGCAATGTATCTCAGATCGACCATGCGAAGTCTCCGGTAGACCGATAGTGCCCTACTCCACACAGGCCCATACGCGAGACAAGAATGACTTTCAATGGGTGATGCATGTAAACACTAGCGATGTAGCAAGGCAATGACCATGCTAGCAGACATAGCACGGCTACTATTGCATAATCCTCAGTGTCATTTCACCCTCAGTGTTGCGCTGGAAAATACCCTTACTGGTGATTACCAGAATACACTCTCTGCCGACACTAATCCTCTGTTGCATGCTGCAATGTAGAACCATAGCCAGGGTGAAGCTGCAGCATTCGGACCTGTATCAGCATACCAAATATTGTGTGATTTACATGTATATTGTATGTTCAGCTGCTTTTACACATTCATTCATTAACATTTTCGCAATGTTAATGATCAATTGAGTAATACCAACGGTTGTGAGAGCGATATAACAGAGGCCAGAGGCGGGATGGGAGGGGTGTGGATTGTATTATCGAATTCAGTAAGAGTGAAATAAATAGACTGTACTCATGATTCTAGAGCTTAGCTGAGACAGCAAACAACTGTGTATACTGCCCGGTATGCTCTCGTTCTTGCCATGTTGCTGGCTGCGATGACGACTATAAATGACAACCACGTAGTATTGATAATGGCAAATAGGCTACCCTCGGCCTCATATAAGAATAATGAATGTAGTTCCTTCAATCAATGTGATAGCATCGTATATCAAGAGGTACAGACTGCGCCCGCTTTGAATTAGTCATTCATATGAGTATGTTAATAAAATGGCAGAGAGGGGCCAGGGATGGGGAAGGGGTGGGGATTGGATTATCGAATTACGTGAAACAATGGCACAAGTATGAGGCTTGATGAGCTCAGTGGAAGTCGGGGGATATTGAGAACATATTGGCGAGTTTACCAGTCGAGCCCCTTAATTCAGTCACAAAGGCTATACGGCGATTAGAATTATGAGCGTTTTGTTGATGGCAAGACTGAGACGAGACATTTGGTGGTTGTCGCGATAAGTGGAGATTTTGGTTGGGGATGGCAGAGTAGAACGCATCGCGCGCATGGTCAGAGTGCTGCATGGGTACGTACCCCCATGAACGTGCGTGGAGGCGGCGCTTTCATACTCTATAGACAGTGCACAAATCGCATAATCAAATTTGATTGAAAACAAAAACCTCCAGGCACGTACCACTCAAGCGAACAGTTAATGTCTTCTTGAATGGCAACAACCATGCCATGTACCAACACAAAACGAACGACAAAATCAAAATAACACTTTTCTTAGGCATTATGGCTGGGTTCAGAGACATTGAGTACAAAAAAACGAAAAAAAAGAAGATCTTCCCTCAAATAGGCCCAAGATTCCTTTTCCTCCTTCGTTCATACATCTTCTCCTGAAGAACAATTTACACTTAGATAGCTAAAGGGGGATTTGCAAAAAAAAAAAAAAAAAAAAAAAAAAAAAACAGAAAGAAAGATTATTGGATACTACATCACACTGGCAGTTCAAATTATAATTAATATTTAGATATCTAAATGGGGAATTTCAAAAACCGATTTTTGTTGGACACTGGAACTCACTGGCAGTGAAAATCACAATTGACAACATCATATTCAAAGGGGGGACTTCAAAAAAAAGTGGCCTCAACAATAATGAATTCGCAATGTATTACAGTGTTTAAAACATATTTCAAACATTTATTTTCCTAATTCCTCTTGTTGATTTATAGGCATGAATTGTTGTTTGTACTGTCAGTGTGTTGCAGTGTCTAGCAGAATATTTTTTTTGAATTCCCTATGTAGATATGTTGGTATCAAATATGTATTGTACTGTCCGTGTGTTTTAGTATCCAACATTTTTATATCTAGACAGACGTACGGGGGGTGTGAACAGAGGACGATTATGTAAATAAGCATAGAATTAGAATAGACTCGGAATAGAATTATACAATGCAACTCTTCACTTCCAATCTATCAGTCGTATACCTCGTTAAAGATCTTCAAATCAATCGTGTTATTGAGAGACCATTTCCACTGGCTTCTCCCCCTCCTCCACTGAGAAAGCCAGCGTGCCGTCCCTGTGCTGCTCCACGGTCTGGTTCTCCTTCAAATCCTCCTCGAATTACGCCATATCTTCGCTGTAAACCATCTGTATCGGATCTTCCCGCCTGTACAATACCCGGTGGACTGTTTTGCGGTAGTGAAAAGCAACACTGTCCGACCATGTTTCTGCTTTCCGCTCTCTTTCTGCGGCTGCTAGAATTTCCTGGATTGTCTGTGATCCCTGGGCAATGAAGTAGAGTATATACACTCCGCAATCGTAGCTATTTCTTTGCTGCGGATACAGCACGTGATACGATCGTATTTCATGGGGGGTTATCGAAAATTCAGGGCCAATGGTGTGGCACGATAGGTGATGAAGCAACTTTTTCAACGTCGCCACGACGGATGGATGATATTCGCCCATTGAAGCAAGGATCATATCAGACCACCAGATCAATGCCTGTTGGAAGATGCTGGGCGATGATTGCAATGATGAAGCAACCGCAGCTGGTGTGTCTTCAATTGGCATCTCTGGTCCACTCTGCTGGCTTTGTGTAATGGCGGGGGTATGGTGAGAGGTAGCCCGTGGCCTGAAGGTTAGGTAGCCCGTGGCCTGAAGGTTAGGCCGCGCGGCTGGGGCTGCAAGGCGGGCTGCTGTAGTAAGGCAAGCTGTCGGGTGGTATACTGCAACGCGTGTCGAGCGGTCGGCGGTGCGGGAGGCTGGGTGCCATATTGGATTGTAGGTGTGCGATGAGATTGGGACGGTGGTCTGTAGGCCAAGGTTGCAGGCAGTACAGCCGGCTGTGACCGCTGGCTGGGCTGCAGTACGGTATACTGTCTGGGTTGCGGTGCGGACTGGTTGCGACTCCGGGACCAGTGTCATTCTCGCGAAGCCTTCCTTTGCAAATCGTTAGCTATGATTCTTGAAACAGACTTTAGGATGATTCAACATACGATGACCTTGTGGTCTTTGGCCACAGTAGCGGCTTTCTCGAGCAACTCCCAAGAACGACCAGCTTGCGCAAAGCGCTTGATTTGGCGAGGGGTGGAAGCTACAGCCGGCTTCTTGTCGGCCTGGCAGACAACTTTTCTCTTGGCGATGCGAGTGGAGGAACGACATTTTGCTTGTCGTTGATAGCTCCGAGCTTTGCAGCTGGAGCTGCTGACTATTTGATTTCTCGGAGGACTCGAGGCGGCGCCGTTTGCTGCCTGAAATAGGCTTGAGGTCTCCACAAACGAAAGAAACATTGTCGCTTATATAATCGCTATTTTAGATGCCATAGAATGATGGTTTTGTCTAGACTAGGTTCCGTCGTCGCAATGTGGCGTGTAGGCAGCTTGAGTCATCACTCCTGATCACTGCCGAACTTCATCATCAATCCAGGCTTATGGTTGTCTACGACCAGTACTTACATAAAATCACCGCTTTCGAGACTGCCCCGTCTGTGCTGCGGTGACCCCGTAACAAGTGATGTAACATGAATGCGGCACATAGCTACTTAGAATGTAGATATTGAATATATAATCCGGATCCATCACCTCTACCACTCGCTCTACAGTACGCGCTCAACCACTGGACTGACTGAAGTCTGAGCAATCCGAGCGACATGAACGAAACACAATAGTCATGGATCACGATGTCTGTATGTACCTTTCGCGCTGTTCAAACGGATGGCAAAACCAGTGCTAAGTCAGGAATACAGAGATGCAGGCTCTGAAGCGGCTAGACGGGCGACGAAATGATCGACTTAAAGAACTCGATAATCATCCAGCCCTTGGAAAAGATTACCTGAAAGACATATACACACACAAATTCGTCCGATCTAAACACGTCCCGGGCACCGCCGAATCATTCATAAGCAGCGTGGAGTTCTAGAAGTGGCGAGATAATGATGAGGGATATAATTTTTTCGATTGCTATGGGTTTCCTGGAGTTGGCAAAACATTCATTTTGTATGAGTACTATCAAACTACAGCGATCTGCCAAAACTCCGGGACCCTGCAACCGCACGAACATGGGTGTGTGATGCATGATACGAGTAACATTTTCGACCCAACAACAGCAGAATCATTTGTAATATAGAAGGCCTTGATAAACATTATTTCCCGAACGATTTCATCAATTTTTTTGTTGTCGGGTTGGAAATGTTGCGCGTATCATGCATCACACAACCATATTCGCCCGGTTGCAGTGTCCCAGAGTTTTGGCAGGTCGCTATATTTCGACAATTTGTTCGGCGCGCATGCTACGTAGTGATGCCGTAGCTGAGTGAGAAAACGTTTCCCTTGAAATGCCGCCCGGTGATGGCCATAATTTCGAGATGTAGTAACGGCGTAAGCAACTCTGTACAACCGAAGCGAATTAGAGTTAGCTATGAGAGCTATCTTGACCTCGCAACGAAGAGAGCAAAAGCTATCAACAAGAACAACAAGAGATACGTAAAACAGAACTTTTATTAGCCTATGTGCAACAAATAACAGCTGTGGGACTCTTCAGTCTAATCGTAAAAAGTAAATAACTCTTCCACCTTTCCAAGTAATTATCCTCCGACCTTCCCATACGCTCCAGTAGCCCAACTTTCACCTTCGTGAATCCTCCCTTTCCTTTTCCGACATTTTCTTTTTTCTTTTTCGCTCACATCTCCAATCTTTTCATCTCTTATCCGTTTCCCGCTATTTCGCTTCTGTCTAGTACGGTCCACAGTCTTTGGTTGGACCGTACGCGCATTAAGACGTGCGAATTAATAACCCGGCACTACATCGACCCCTTACCCTTATCCATGCGTCTCCTATTGCCAAGGAGCAACTGGTATAACTTCCCACCATCATCCTGATGATTCACAATATCCTTCAACACATCATTCTTAACAAGTTCACCTCCCTGTCTGCAGTAGAAGTGGCCATACTCCGCGCCGTAGTTTTGCGGCCCATCCTCGCCATTGAGAAACTCCTGGCCTCCCAAGACTATATGTTGGACTGCATGCTTTCCAAGTTGGTCGATTTTGTCGTTATCCTGCTTCTGCCCAACCTGCTGGCTCGAAACACTGGCAACATTAGGAGCACGAGCATAAGGAACGCTAGGTTGGCGAGCGGCTCGGATGGAAAGTTTATTCTGCATTTCCTGGACCCTCTGATGGCGTTCATCGGGATCGCTGATGGTATGAGCCTGGCGGGAAGACTCAGGGGCTTGTGGAGTACCGTCGGTGTCAGTGGTTAGTGGGACACCAAAGCATTTGGCGGTGGGGGCGAGGCGGGCTCGGCCCGAAGGAGTAGGATCTGGTATAATACAGCGAGCAATACGAATACTGGCAGCACGTTCAAAATCAGTAACAGCATCATACGGCACCCAATTAAACAGCCTCCTTGGATCTTTCGTCTTTATCCGTGGTGCATTTGGATCCCTGAAAACGATTGGAGTTTCAGGTGGCTTCCATGGAGGACTTGCAAACGGGTGTAGGAACTAGTAGAACACTACAATAATAAAGCATCCTGGCAGTACTTAAAGCTTCAGTCTCAGCATCATACCCCGGAAACCATCCCCTTGGATCTTTCGTCTTCTTCGTTGAGGTATGGGAGCTTTGAGAGCTCGGCGAGCTAATTCGGAGAATTGTGAAAATGCGGCGGTGCGGAAACGTGGAGTCCTCAGTCTGATCTGGTACGGCGACTTGCTGAGTGGGCTTCCAGGGTGCAGTTAGGTTGCTGAGGGCTCTTGCGCGGTGGATAGATCCAGGGGCTGGGGGGGGGGGGGGGGGGGGGGGGGGGGGGGGGGGGGGGGGGGGGAGTGTAGCTAGTCGGTCTGGATGCTGAAGTATTACGGCCTTGAAGAGAACGAACTCCGTGGAGAGAGAGAGCTTGGGATTGGTGAGAAATTAGAAACTCGTGGAGCTGTGGAGTGCTTGGAAGGGTTTTAAGATCCAGGGAAGTTCTAGGCTACGAGAAGTGAGTGTCTTCTTTGCAATCGATGGTGGCGGAGTAGTCTGAAAATTCCGGAAAGTACGTCCGAAAAAAAAACACACCGTCTCGCCTTCTTGTGGCCCTTCTTGACCGATCGAGCTTTTGGATCTTTGACCAGGCTATCACGCCACACAACATCATCAGGATCTGTTTTCAACGACGCAGCCCTTCTCCTATCCTCCTCATTTTCAACCCCCGCCCTCTTCCCATGCCTAGCCATCTTTTTAACCCTTGCAGTCCACGCCATCGACTCCTCCGAAGTCTCCTTATCCGTCGGGTTCTCTTCCTCCATCTCCGCCTTTGGTGCTTCCTCTATTTTCTCCGACCCTCATATCCAATCCCTCCCGTCTCCTCTCCCCCCTATTTCCCGTCTCAATTCTTATCCCCATCTAAGCGAAGATCATTTCCCTGGTAACATCTGCATTGGCAGTGGCCTGGAATGATGGGAGCATCCACCAGTTCCTGGCTTCAATACTGTCTTGGCACCAGATTAGGAGTGCGAGGAGGAATAATGAGTGGATGAAGGTGTAGACGAGGTTTATGCTTAGCTCGCGGAGGGTGTAGAAGGTGTCATATTCGCGGACCTGTGGGAAGGGTTAGCTGGTGTCATTGAGTGAAAACTGGTGCGAAGCGGAAGGGGAAGCGGAAGGGGAAGTTGAAAGGGAAGCCGAATGGAAAGAAGAAGGGGACTTAAAGCCAAAGCCAAAGCCCGAAGCTTGAAGCCGAAACCGAAGGACAGCTATATCATCTCGTGTTGCTCGCGAGGTACGGGTGATATGCAGTGAAGGGGTTGGTTGTGCGAGAGGTGTTACGAGAGGCGCCCGTCTTGATCGGGTGATAACCCGTGGTGGTGTTTGAGTGGCGGTGGAGGGAATGTGTTACGAGATGGTGGACACGCGAGCTTTTATACTCAGGGGGCTGCGTTTCGACTACGGCTGGGACTGTGGGGAATCATAGGGCTCATGAAGGGACTGTTACCGTAGGATTATCATCCAAGATCACGGATCTGTGGCGGACTTGGGATGATTCCGCAGAGAAACAGCAACAGCATCGTGACTGGTTGAGCGTCACATCGTGGTGGGAGCCCTAAATAGGGAACTCCCACACACAAAAAGGGAGTGATAGGGGATCCGGAGTCGGAGGCGAGTACACTGTGAACACTAGAAATCTTCTGTTCCGGGAGATCTCTATCGACAGAGACCGACGCAGTTATATCACGCTTTATTCTCACGGTTTCGGAAATACATACACCATCGCTGAAGTCTTCGGAGATACCTTTATTATCACGCGCTTGAACGAGGCGAATTACCGATGGTCCGATACCACAAGATGGCAGACCGCAAAGGCAAAGCCACCGAGACTCCTAAGAAGTGGGTATGTATTGCTTCCTCCCTCCGCTCTCTGCCCACTCCCATCTCTCCGCTCTCCGACGTTGAACACCTAGCCGCTGACACTCCGCTTGATTAGGGAAAATTCTCAAGTTTCTTCTCCCCCCTCAAGAACTTCGCCAGCTCCTTTAAACCCCACAAGAATGTTAAGCGCTACAAGATCTCTGCACCCATTGAGATCGCCCAAACTAAACAAGTTGTCACAACCTTGATTAGCTTGGAGGATGCGGAGAGTCTCCCTCCTTCCGCCATTCCCTCGGGAGCTATCGTCGTAATCTCCCTCGATGCTGCTCGAAAGAAGTTTACCGGTGTCCTCCCCTACATCTTGGATGACACTTTTACCATCTCCGGCGGCGGCATCGACAGTGGCAGTAGCACCAGCAGCGGCAGCAGCATGGGGAGTTTTCAGTGGAGTTTCCTGGAAACCAGACCTGACAGCGGCTTCGGGGACGGCACCGTCAGAGAAAGTATGGACCAGGACTTCTTGGGATGGGACTTCTGATGATGATGGCTCTGGCCTAAGAAGCCGGTGTTGGACTTGATATCTTTCTTGGTAGAATGATGAGATAGGGTACAACCGGCACACAAGGCATTGGCCTAACTTTATACTAGTTTAATAATATGTACTAATGGCCATACTCGTCTCTACTTGTAAATGAAAAAGATAAAAGAAAAGAAAAGAAAATGTATGGAGATAGGTAGAGAGGTGGTTAGCGCGCCTCGGACTGGGGACAGAATTAGAAAAAAATACTCGTCTCTGCTTTATAAGTTGCATTGGGTGGATCTCGCATAGGATCGAGTGCGTTAACTACGTAGTTAGTTACAGAAACGCCGTACCTTCACAAGGAGCCGTACAACAATGATCGGTTCCCTAGGGTTGGGATAATGTCTGGATTATTTAATCCTTGCCTCCAATCCTCTGTTAGCCGACAACTAGGCATCCGCAGCCCTGGTATTAATATATCCGCAGTAACCTCGCCCTAGTTCCAGACAACTTGGCCGAGGTGTTTCTGAATAAAGTCAATTCAAATATATTGTTTGATCCTCGGTCGCAAGGACAATATTATGGCGTCGTTTCAGCAAAACACGGGGCATTGGTTTATTGGGGTAAACTCTAATTGTACATAAAGCGAGCGTGCGTGGGAATATCGACAATTCACAGGAACTTCATTCACGCGTGTTATCCACTATGAGATATTAGCATCTCTACATCAAAAATAACATCCAAAAACCCCATTTCATCACTCACTATGCGCTCTCGTATGTCCTGGCACTTCCTGCAATACGCTCTCTTTGCTGTTAGCCTTCCGTTAGCGTACCATACCCCACCACGATACCGCGTCATCCACGCGATTCTCCAACTCACTCTCTACCTCAGCATCTTCTTTTTAGTTCCCACCAGCACCCCCGTCGGAGGTGATTATTTCTTCGCTACCAGTAATCTCCACTTTCCTCTCTTCCATTGCCATTACTAACCATCATCAGGCGGCTTCTTCGGCGTCCTTCGCGCTTTCGACTACTTCGTCCTTTCCGACTGCTTCCTCGAGTTCCGACGCCCAGGACACCCTACCTACTCCTCTTTATCCCCCTCGGCGCGCTTGAAATGGATTCTCGATCATACACTCTCCACTCGCGGCATCGGCTACACCTGGGAAGCCCCCTACCTCTTACCCTCCCCTCGACATTCCCGGCTTCGACACATTATGAACCTCTTCGGCTTTTATCTCCTTCAAGACATAGGCCGATCATATCTCTCTTCCATTCCGTTTATGGAATCTGCCGGAGCATTCGGCAAGAAACCGAGTGATTATGCCTTACCGCAAAGGGCGATGATAAGCTGGGCAGTATGCTTGACTGCGGTGTTTTCGATTTCAATGCCGTGGACGGTGTTGTGTATCCTCCGTATCTGGGGTAGAAGAGAGGATGAGAAACCGATGCTGGGACGTTGGGGTGATGCTTACACCCTGCGGCGATTCTGGGGTAGGGTATGGCATCAGAATTTACGAAGGTCGTTGCAGACATTTGGAAGGTGGGTTGCGTGGCGGGTTTGTGGGTTTGAGAGAGGAGGTACGGGAAGTAGTTATTGCCAGCTTTATGTGGCTTTTGCGCTTTGTGCAGTCGGACATTGGGCGGGAAATTTCATGGTGGATCCAACGAGGAGGTGGAAAAATACGGTTTGGTTCTTTTTAGCACAAGCAGTGGGAATTACGATGGAGGACTTTGTAATATGGCTTGTGGAGTGGGTGGGATATCGCCCGGGGAATAAGGCGGAGGCCAGGCTTTGGAAGTATGTTGGGTACATTTGGGTTGCGGGATGGTTTGCAGTTATGTTATCAAGTCACTTGGAGGAATCTGCGGAGATTGGTTTGTATATTGAGCCAGAGGGTTTGTGGAGTCCTACGAGGGGGCTGCTTCAGGGGAGATGGTTTGTGGGAGGGCCGCCACTGAGATCGAAGGAGGAAATGATTGCGGGTGTGGCGTATATTGATAGTGTAGAGAGACTGAAAGGCCTTATGAGCGCAATAATAGGGCCGGGGATTAGCTTTTCGAGGCCGGTGGAGGAGTTGTAAAGTGGTTTGATGGGAGACAGGTACCGGGGTAGTGGTTTTGTGCATAAATGCACTTGCCGAGGTTTGATGGTTTGACGCCGAAGCGAATATGTATCTGCGGAGTTTTTATGCATCGTAGAAAGCAATCAATCTATCGAATTTGGCAAGGTCTTATCGTGCAGATCATGCATGAGTCCACCCTGTCAAAATGATATGAAGTACCAGCAAGTTTTAGGCGGTGACCTGTGAATCCGTCTGGTGGTGTCTCATTATGTTCTTAGTCTCAATCTTGGTTAATGATAAGAGTCAAATGAAAGCAAGGAACTCAATTAAGTAGTGCAGAATAATTACCAGTGACATGGCCTCTGGGCATATCAATTTGACAGCGGGAAAATATGTCCGATAACACCAGAATTTCAGGGGGGCTTGACTAATCAGGGTGTATTCAAAACCCCGAAATTTCGGAAAACCACCTACAGCAGAAAAGAGGGAGTGCACATCTTTATCCATCACTCGAATTTCTAACAGCAATCTTTCAAGTACTATCTTTCGGCATATTTTTAGATACTTTTGTATGCCCCACCAGTAGCGATTTCAGTCGTACCCCAATCTTAGGTGCAAAAGGCCTTGAGCTGAAATACTGATTCCACACGAATAAAATGTTTAGAGACTTAGCCGTAACTAACCGCTTCATTCCTTACATAGTCCGACAGTTACCGCATAACGTCATCATCCCCGACGCGCCAAAGGCGCTTTCCCAACCTTCGCGTATCTTCACCCAGATTCATGGCCATCCTGAACTCTTTACCATCATCTTCAGTTCGGTAGAGAACCCCAATTCGACAGAACCTCCGAACAATTACACTCAGACACGTCAAAAACTTACATCAGACGGCCGCTATTCTCAGCTGGTCGATTATGCGCCTCTTCCCAGCTCAACGGTCGAACCTGTCTCTCTGGTGAAAACGGCTTCAAAGGCATTCGTCATGACGCCTCCCAAGTTGCACTGACGGAGGCTGTCGGCACATTCACTGACCTCGGCATTTGATGCACTTGGTGGGAGTATCTACGTACATAACGGTTTACAGTGCAAGATAAAGTAAGGAGTTTTGTCATGATTTATGCACGCACTCTGAACTTCACTTATGTCACGACATCACGGAGTTGGAAGTATAGAGCCGTAGTTATCGGAGATGTGTGTCCGTTTCCGGTCTATCTGCCGTTGATCGATTTCGCTAACATGCCAGGTTCTCGAAATGCATCGTCGCGTCGTGAAAGTTAGCGTAACTTCCTCAATATATATCCTTTGAATCCCATGGAATTCCATCGAAAGCACATATTTTCTATTGGTAATAGAGTCTTTCACTTGATTCTACCCGATTTTCCATTAAGCATGTGTTACATGCATGAATACCAACCTAAGGTATTCAATCAGAATATTCACTTAGCTTTACATATCTATCGCTAATCTAGACGAACCCTGATGGCTCGATACCCGAATGCCCTCCAGGCCTGATACCCTCGCAAGAGATTCTGGCATAGTTCTCTAAGCCTTCTAGAAACCTGAAGAGTGCTTACATTTGTTCCAGGATTTCGGCTACTTTGATGGAGACAGGAATAAAAACACCAAGCCAGTTATTCTGATTCCAAATAATGCAGTATCTAAACGTCATTACCTATGGCTCCGCCATAACAAACACACGTAAAAACAAGAGCTATTTAAGTCTCGCTATCGATAAATGGTGAGGATCTGGTATCTAAAAATGGTAATACAATGCGCACCCCAGTACCATGTTATCGGGTATTGACAGCTGCATGAGATAGGGAGACAACCATATCGCACTCGTTTGTTTAAACATGCATGGATACCCATACTACGGGAAACTACTTCAACAGGCAAGACTTCTGAGCGCGGTGGTGCCTGGAAAAAAAGGAGTTCCGTTGACAGTGTAATCATGGAGCCGGAGTACAAGTGCATCCCAGCACGTGGGGGCAAGGAGGTGGCGGTGATTCCTAACTTTCGAGATGTAGGGACCTATGGAACTCTGGCTCAGGATACCTTGTGCCTTACTTCCAAAGGAAGATACTTACGCAAAGTGACAGCACTGACAGAGTCTGGAGAAATGCGGAGACGGAACATGGAAGTCTCGGCTCGTCGGGAAGACTGTAGGGGGGAAAGCGATAGCGTAACGTGGCTCGGCGAGATGAATGCGGGCCACGGGATGTATTGGGATCTACATTTTGGTACTTACATACATGCGTTCTACAGATTCCTCGGGTAAATGGGACACCGAATACCTGGTTTTTCTATTCCCTACAGCAAGGAGTTGTTTCACCATGATGTCACAAGGATAATAAAGTTAGATGTAAACTTTGAAATAAACCATCTATGTACAATAATTTAAAAATCTGACTTTAATACCCGAAACCAATAATTGATTACAAGTTACTTCTAGTGTTACATAATGTCGTTGATTGTACTGACCGCACTGGTTCTACGTACTAAAACAAAACAAAAACGCCAAACCTAACCATATTCACAAGGACTTTGCAACCGCAAACAAAAAAAAAAAAAAAAAAAAAAAAACGAAAAGCCAACTCCCAAGTTCCCTATTTGCACTTATTATTTTTGCTTCTTTCGTAGAACCTCTGATTACTCCTCATCGTCGGAATCGAAGTAAGAACCCTCTCGTTCTTGCTCTGGCTCTGGCTGTTGCGACTGCTTCTTCGAACGCAAGTTTAATGATAGTCGCTCAAAGTCCTCCTCGAGAAATCTTAATATCCGTGTTTTTAAACTCTTGCTCTGCTTTGTTTTTACAACCGGCAGAGTGCCGAATTGGGGGTGTTGATATGTACGCCAGTTGTCGCGATCGAGATCAATGCAGCACGCGGTTTGAAGAGAGTCGGATGATATGCAGGCTCTGACTACTCTTCGATGACCTTTGCTTCCGTTCCGAGTGGTCACAGGTACTCGCAAGTGTGGGTGGTTGATGGTTGGGGTTTTAGGACGGTTCGTGATCTTGATAGTCTCAAAGAGCCAATTGCGAGGGGACTCGGGCATAGGCGGGTATGAGTCAGTGAGAGACTCTCTTGGTGAACTGGTGGATGGTCGAACAGACATTGTGTTTTGAGGATAGTAGTGAGTTTGTGGGAGACTGAGCATGAGATCGTGAATCTTGATTGTTGATGGAGTTGGGAGACGCGACACTGGGGTTATATAAAACCCCTCGCTATACACATGCAACGTACGATATTTGATCCAGTATTGTCTTACAAAGGAAATGATCACTTTGCATGTGGCTTATTATCGTGGCGGCTTCTTGCACTTTTTTATGCCACAGTTGAAACAATCGGGCCTACTAAGTCAGTTGGTAGGAGCGCCGCCATGTGTTTGAGGAGTAAACAAATTTAACGTGCGAGAGATGCTGCTCATTGCCGTAGCATACTGTAAGGTCTTGGGAATGAGTGGCTGGCAACAATCGATCGAGATCCCCCCGCAAAGTAGGAAAGTGCAGATTTTCGTTTCAGCCACCAATTGTCACCAAAAGCCCTTCCTTCGGGAGTTCTGGTAGAGTTTGACAGCGGAAATGCCCATGTTTCTTCAATAATATTGTGAGTTGGTAAAATCGAAGGCGCGGAGTGAACCAAACTGTTGGAAAATCAACACCTCATTTTAGAAAATCTTATGTTTACCCCACAAAAACGCACTCGGCGTTGGACCCTGGGACCGGCCTCCTTGCAGGCTTGAAGAATGTCTGTGTACCATTTTTACATCTTCCAAGAGGCACGGTAATGTACCCCACAATGATCTGATGAACTAATGTGCTGTGATAAAGATTAGCGAGACGGCGAGCACGCCCTCAACCCGCATACGCGGAGTATCGCGATATTCCAGCAGGGGAATCTGGGTTGGGGTTCTCTAGCGTCTCCCAATCGGGGCCACGCCATACGCTAATCCTAAGTAAATTAGTTCCGCTAAATCTTGGGGAACTGGATCTCATCGTTCCCGGGTGTTGGAAGCGGTATCGGTGCTCCGAAAATAAGCATTGCAGAAACCAGGTTGACGGGTTCGGTTCGAACCACCCGCGTGCGGAGTACGCATAGTATAGAGAACGAAAATAGATGCATGTGGTTACAGGTTGAAGCAAGAGCGTCAAAATTCTGTTGAAACTTTGTTGCTGCTCCATGTGCTTACTCTTCTTTATTCACATTGTTGGCGTGTTTACTATAATAAGTTTCAGGTGCAACTTATGCAGGCTGCTATGACTTTACAGCAAGTCTCACAGTACTTACACTACAGAAGAGCACTTATTGGTCACTTGATACACAGCATATCATACGGCGGGGTACATAACCAGCCAGTACCCCAGAAATCTGATATCCACGGATCCGGCGCGCGTTGTATTGGGCCTTGGAGTCTGGTGGGGTTGTTCCTCGGGGATGGGTTCCCACAGGAGTTGCACCTTACCATCATCCGGATCCGTGTCTTTAAGCATTAGCAAGAGGCTGGATAGGATGATCACCGCCGTATCGATAATTTAGGCTTCCTTGATTTTGCACATCCCGCTTTTGATCCGCACAGAGTCAATTGACATACTTCCGTAAACAATCATAAGTTAACACTGAAAATACAAAGCGACAATCATTAAAAACAAGACAACAATAATAATAGCCCTCCTAACCCCAAACCAAACCAAATCCAACGCCTATCCTTTTCAAGTCCCCAATCAACAAGAGTCTGGACTATTCCTCCTAGCCTCTCGTGCCTTTTGCTCTGCTGCGAGGATCTCCAAGTAGCTCAGTTCCGTTTTCTGTGTTCCGGACTGAGACTCGGAGCGTGGTACGGCGGAAGATTCTGAAGATGACGCCGACGACGGGATAGTACCAGATTGCGGGTTCTTGTCGGTTGAAGCGGGAGGATTTTTGAATTTCTGGGTACCCGGATGGATCATTACGAACGTCATTGCGATGGATTTTCTGGAGATAGCTTCCTAGAACTGTATGCGTAGGGAAGACAGATGTTGTGATACTGTAGTTGCGTGGTAACAACGAATTGGTTGATTTATTGTAGTACGGAGCTGCTGGCAGAGGAAGAGGGTGCAGGAGGGCTTTATATCAGCGCAGATCCTCCCCCCACGCCGACGGCTCCGCCCGTGCTCCCCACGGAACATCTGGTATGAAACAATAGATCCAATACATTTCCGTAAAAGAATTCACCAAATCGAAGTTGTTAATGTCGATCAGGCGACCGGGGAATAAGTGTGCCTTGTGATTACCCATGCATGACAGCGGCGAACATTAAGTTCTAGCAAATGGGTGGCCAAAGAATTGGATGAAAACATCTGTCGGCGTATTTTTGGAGTTGCAATTGACGGAAATATTTGGTAGATCCATTCCACGCACTCGCTTCCCACAGCGAATGGAGTCTCGCGACATTCGGTCGGTGAAGAAACATTGCACACCAGCGACCGGCGATTTGGCTGCGCTGCTACCTCGCGGCACGTGCGAACGTGTAACTGCGGAGGCGAACGACTCAAGTGCAGAATTTCTGCCACCGCTGGTGACCGACCGGGCCGGTAACAGACAGATAGGGTTCTCTCCACGTAAGATAGGTTTTGTCGAGATATCAATATCGTACGAAGAAAAAACAATTCCTCGAACAGCGATAGAAGAAACAGACTGGGTTGCATCGAAGGGCACTATTCGTTGATCAGCTGGTGAAGAGAAGTTTAAAACATTCGATTCAAACCTCAGTTCCTAGACAAAAGGCTCCAAGTCTAATCGTTGGTTGCGCCCGAAATCGCAAAGAAACACTAGCGATAGTGCAAGTATCCATATCACAGCTTGATACACGTTTGCCACCAGTATGGGTGGTGCAGGATATGCGAAATATTGCAGGATCTCATGATCTAGATCCCTATCAAATCAGTCAGCATCTTTGCATGTTGTGCAATGGAAAGTAGGAAACACTAACATGGAAAATTGGGTATCATTCATATCTATCAAAGAATTCATAAGCAATGTGGGCGACATGAGAAATAAGTACCGTCAACCCGACGATATATGTCTGGTGATCCCTGGCAGAAAGCTAGCTAAGGGGGGAAAAGCTAGGTGCCTTGCCTCCGCGACCCACTAGTTACCCGGGCCGATCGCCGATGTCTCGGGCTGAGGGAGAAAAAATTGAAATGTTGACCACAGCAGGGATCGAACCTGCAATCTCTTGATTCGTAGTCAAGCGCCTTGCCATTGGGCCATGCGGCCATTTCATATTTCCTGACTTGTCTTACTGTTTATGAAACAAGCAACAGTAATATTTCTACACATCTATGAGTTGGACGGGTCAGTGACACGAGCTGATCGCTGCTACTTAAAATTTAAGTAAACTGTATGATCATCTTGAGAGAACCTCTAATCCAGAATTAGCAGTGGAATTATCGAAGTACGTTTAGTGTATTGAAGGCAATTTCGTAGGGTGTCTGATAGTCTATATTTCCCTCGGGTGAAAGGCCCAGCCAAACGCCATGTCTAGTTTTTCCCACTCGTCTAGCTTGCTCTCCCCACAAACTTCATCCGGTTGCAGGATGACATCAAACCCCTCCAATCTATTCGGGCATGCAGCCTTCGATGCTGTCTCAATCAACGCCTGACCAGTTCTCTGTCTAATAGTGACTCCCTTCAACGCCCGAAAGTCGACGCAACGCCGCATATTCGGAAACCCACAAACAGAAGTCAAGTACCCATGCAAGTTTCCCAAGTAAACCACCCCGAACAGCTGTACCTGATTCTCGTCCCTTTGTTGTAATAAACAATGTGCCATCTCATTTGAAGCCGCGGGATCTTGTTCTAAGCTTGGAAATGGTGAACGTGGATCCTTGGGTAATAGACTACGCATCCAGAGTTGGTAAAGACCTTTTTGGATGATATACATCCCATGTTCTTTCCATGCGCGCTCAATGTCGATGCTCATTGGATAGAACTCTGGTAAGGATGAACAGGTGCATGTGACTCGATAACTTTTGGATTGCTGAAGCGTTTTTGTAGGCTTGTGTGACGAAGCATCTAGCTTCTAGAAAGAGTCAAAATAGATTCTTTTTCATTCAATGAAATGGAACTTACCATCAAAGTTGTTTCGTTCCTCATATGCCGGAAGCTCTATCCTTCCGCAGTTAAAGATGAGACGGCGCCTGCGACTCCGGCCAATGTTGCGCTTGACACACCATTGAATTTGATAGTGATTATTATCGAGATCTTGATTCTTTCCATGTTTCACGATTTCTTGGGACTGCTGGCTGATTAACCGGATAGTCCGCAAATCTCCGGCTCTTTTTGCCACCATTTCGGCAAATCGTTTTCGCTTGTGGATTAGCCCGGTTTGCCGCTCATGCTGAGCGTCTAGGAGTTGCACGACCTCGTTTCCAAGGTTGTAGATGAAGCGCCGATTCGTTTGTCCGACGATACGCGGAGCTGACTGTAGAAGTCTTCGACAAATGCACTTCTCCCACCCCTTCCAGAAGCTGAAAATTGTGCGACATATCCGTGCCAGACGTGCAGCAGAGTTGAACCCATCGAGATGCGTGAAGATTTCGTAGAGAACCAAGTCTGGACAATCTGTGAGAGTTGTCATGTTTTAACGCTGGTGTAGGATTTCGTTTGCGAGCCGATGGGTTCCGGTTAGTGGCAAACGTTCCTGGTATTCAGTGGTTTGACCCGGTATAAGCTTCAGTCACGGACCACCCCAAGGTTTTGTAGTCCTCACTTTCCCACTGTGTCATCAAATCCTGGGGACCGGTGAGTGCCTGGGTTTCTTAGACCCTTCCCGTCGTGTTCTGTTGACTGTGCCTTATATGCACGTGATGCCATTCTGCTAATACCCGCTTTTAGTAGCCTTCTAGGCTGCGTGTTGTCTTCCTTTTACCGTATTCGAAATTTCGGCGTATCATACGGGTAACCTTGTCATCATTCACCGGCGGAATTTTGTTTGCAAATCATGGCTGTCGCCTACTCCTGCTGTGTTTGCAAATATGTACTACAACACGTCCCCGCAGCCACGTACTGTAGTTACCGCAGCACAAATCCTGATGAAGTCATACACGGCAAAGACGACAACACAGTCTATTTGGAGGCTTAAGCCTGGAGAATCTTCGTAAGGTTTGATTCTTCGTAAGGTCAACGTCTGCAAGGAGATCTGTGTAAGAAGCCCCTGGTCTTAATATGGTATCTTCTCGATGACGACGAAGGCATGCAGGGATGAAGTATCCTTACATGGCGTCGTGTCAAAGTCATCCCGATTCGCAGGGCTTAGGGTAGTTCTTTAATGTTTAGTGCTGACGCTGGACAATAGGCAGGCTGTTATGTAACGATCCAAATGAATAGACCGGGGTCATATTGTTTTTCGAACGCGTTTCGCATGCATCGACGCGTCGCGAGACTGAGTTCGAATCAGTCGGTCGAATTTGGCTAATCATGGCTGGTTCGACGTTCGCTATGGGTATTCATTCTAAACTCACTGCGAAGTCATCCACTGTCTACTCTACATAGGTTAGTTTAGTATGTACGTGGCTTCACGTCTTTCTACGAGGAACACATCAAGTCACGACCGATCACTAGATAATGTTTCGGATTTCCAAAGAGTAGCGAGGCGAAACAAAGGTCAGGCATCGAAAAAATGAACCGGAATAGACTAAATTGTGATATATAATTGAAGTTGCCTCACAGAAAACCTATTTCCAGGTGAGGATAGGCTTAATAACGCTCCCATCCTCCATCGCGTGGAGCGCCTTCTGGAAGTCCGCTGCCTAATCACAAATTAGCACTCGTTAAGCTTGCCTGCGCCTATGGGCCATTCATACCGGATATTCCTTGACCAACCGATCGAAGGGCAGATGACCCTCTCGGTACATCTGAATCATCCTCGGAATGTACTACACTAGGTCTTAGGTTACTGTGACACCGAGACATGCAGGTGCACTTCAAGGCCTACCTCCGACGGAATAGAATCCCCCTCAACACATCCAATAATCCGCTGTCCCGACGTCATGAGTCTGTCGGCATGAAACTTATAATTCCCAAAGCACATTCCAATTATAATCATCTTTCCTCTCCTACTCAGGAATCTCATAGCCGCGTCAAACAAAGGCTCAAAGCCAGTGGTATCAGCCACAATGGTAGCCCCCTTCTTTGACGTAATCTCCATCACCTCCTTCTCAGCATCCATCTTCGACGTGTTGATCCCGTGAGTAGCTCCTAGCTCTAAAGCTAGATCAATGCGGCTCTGTAACCGGTCGATCCCGATAATAGTTTTGCAGCCCATATACTTGGCAGCCTATTTCTCTGGAATTAGCATGCCGGTTCACAAAGCCGAAGCATCAGCGAAGCAAAGGCTATTTGATGCCCCACTCACCATAATCGCGCTCATACCAACCCCTCCAAGTCCCATAATCACAACCCGATCCTTCGGTCCCGCTTTAGCAATATTGATTATCGCTCCGGAACCCGTTTGTATCCCGCATCCCAGCGGAGCACAAAGCTTCAGCTCCTCGTCATTCAATAGTTGTGTAACATTCACCGCAGAACTCTCTGCAACTACCGAGAAACTTGCGAAGCTGCTCTGTCCGAAGATTTGCCCTTTGATAGCCTCCCCCGATGACGAGGTAAAGTATCCATCAGTCCCCTGAAGGTTCGGTAAGAAGTTCTCGCAAAACGCTGGATGTCCCTCCTCACATTGTTCGCACGCTTTGCAGTACTTGAAGGATAAGAGAACCTTATCGCCGATGTTGTGCGAGGTTACACCTTCTCCCAGGGCACGAATATAACCGGAGCCTAGAACGAGTCAATGTATTAGTAACCGGAATGAAACTGGGAAATAAGATGTGTTACCTTCATGGCCTAAAACTGCGGATTTTGGAGTTGTCTCACCGGGAATGGGATACAAAGACAAAGCAATATCGGTGTGGCAGATACCAGTGGCGATCATTTCGACGACGATTTCATTGGGTCCCGGGGCGGGTAATGTAACAGGCTCGAGCTTCCAGTTGGTTTCCTTCTTCCCCTCAGAGGTTGTTGTGAAGGGGTGGGAAACAATAGCGAGGGCGGATTGGACAGTCATGATGATGATGATATTTTGTGATGCGGTTTTGATGAATTGTGATAAAGCTTATCCAGCCCATGTCCAGGCGGGGATCCGATGGCTTAAATAGCTCATCCCGCGAGTTGGTATTAGTTACTTTGGTTCCTTGGTATGGTATACTTATTGACATCAATATATCGATTCATGACGATTCCACAACTGCTTCCCAATCGGGGATGCGGGGTAGGTGTAATGCACCGGGATTAAGGGAACGGGCTTCCCCGCCAAGCACGGATTCCCCAGATTCCGGGAGCTTGGTACGGCATGGTTTGATCTGGTTTTCTGGTTGACGATGGATTCAAGGTGGGGAGATGCGGCTTGCGAGGAGAATTGGCGGGGAAGAGCGGCTGAGGTCCCGGGGATTCGGCATGCCGAGGTTCCGGATATTCGGTTATATCCGGCCGGCGAGAACAAAGCAGGTGCGTTGCACGATGACTCTGTGAGCTATGAAGGGAACTGAATGATTCAGGCACGTGCCTGTAGAGATTCTTATGTGGTTCGAGGGGCACAGTTGTTTTATTTTCGGTTGTAAGAATACGGATTTGTCAACCCAACTTCCAGCCTCAGTCATGACAATGGACCATAATCAGAAGTCGGAGAAATGATAACCGAATGTACAATTCTTCTGAAAAGATTTGAATATCATACCTCGTTCGTTAACCGAGGAAAGAATTGGTTATTTGTAATAGGCTGATAAATTCTTTGTACAATTGACCAAGAGGTATCCTTTGGAGGATGGAGTTGCACATCGTCACTCTTGTCAGTAGCATCACTCGATATCACTTGAGCACATCAGCGAGTGACAGCCAATGACTAGTGAAGATCATACCTCACGACCATGAGACAACTGCGTTGTCAGGACTCAGTGGCGTGTGCACGGTTTATCACCGGAATTCTATCGCATTTCCCTTTCTCCACTGGCGAGATAATAAAGGGCATACATATCGACCTGTATCACTTCATTGTGGGTCTTCCTTGAAAATTTCCAACAACCGGGCGGACAGCCCTTTAACTTTAAATCCGTGTCTCCCTACAGATCGGCATGATAATCATCTCGGAGATCCCGCAGACACGAACCCGGTCAAGATGAGCCTTACTTAAGATTTTCAACACGGGTTGTTGTGGTAGACTGGATATCGCCCGGATACTTTCGGCCGAAAGCCTGTTAAACGGATTTTCAGTCCGAGAGCGGGCCCACAAAAACGGCGTTGTTTTGATAAGGAAGCGCTTGCGTTTAGAGTAAATTATGCTGATGGATAAGCCTTCAATGTGAATCATTGTGCTCTACTGCATGTTTGCCGGGCGGGGCAAAAATGATGTCGTTGGCACGACGGAAAAAAACTACAGTATCCGGGATTCCCGTCTGGTCACCCACGACAGTACTAGCCGGACGATATCATGCTTAAATAGCGCAGAGCGGACGGGATGCGTTGTGTTCATGATTCTATGACCGTAGCTGGTTGAATAATACTTAAATAAAATATATTGTTTTATGTAAAAGCTCGGTACATTCAGTATTCGCAATTCGACAGTCAGTAGGTATCTTGCGACATTGAACATCACCAGCCTTTGACCTACGAAGCTCGTATCTGTGTCTTTCCCATTGCTGTGCATCTCACATTAAATCAATCTACCGAACTCTGCCCTAAACATTATTGTTTCTGACCTCTTCCGTGCGGTACACACCCAGGGGTTCGCGCTCAACCAACGTCGCGTCCCGTACCAACAGCAAGATCGCGAAACTCCAGACAAGACAAGAATTCCAAACCAGTCCCCATCCAAAACTCATCAGCAAAAGCAAAACTTACCGTGTCGCGTCTCGCCGAACTTTGTACAACTGAGTCCAAAACAGAAAACGGGAGCTGTCTTGAAAGATCTCGGCAGGTACTCGGCAAGTCGTCGCGTCGCCGTTCGACGAAAACGGCCTTCGGTAAATTCCGTCCCCCCCGCCAGGGATCGCCAGACCATCACCACCTGACAGAAGCATCGCAACAGCACACACTCGCGACACATTTCTCTACTCTACTCTACATATCTACCTGCCAACCGCGTCCTCATAACAAACACAAGCACACCTCATGCAGGTACCAAACATCCCACCGCGATCGCCGCGCAAAAAAAACCCTGGAGACGTCATCTCATCACCGCAACGGTACTTGCCGGTTTAACGAAATAGCGATCGACATACCGAGCTTTTTGCTGTAAAGATGAGACTTTGGATCTCCTTTGGATACCTTGAATACAACACGTGCGATGGGGGGAAGATGTTTGGTTGTGCCACGAGTTGATGATATTTTCTGACGTTGCATGGCGCACTTATGCAGGGCAGGGCATTTTTATTCCGTCGAAGATCGTGTTTAGAGTACCCCGTATGCTCGTGATGAAGTTTAAGAGCTGGCCCCTCCCTGGGCATGTCGAAGGGTTGATACACAGTACACTGGCATAAGGGGTACTTTACAGAACTAGCATAGACGCAGCGTTTGTAGACCTAGGAGATTTGGTAAACGTGGTGACGGGTGACGAGGCGTTTCCCGCGGTGATTTCGCTGCAGAAACAGAAACCCGTGGATACGGATGTGACTGCTGAAATCATGCCGAAACTGCATGCCAATATTTTGTGGGGAAGCCACCAAATGTGGAAAATAGCAAGCGGGCCGCGGAAGCAGTCAATTCATGAACCCTAACCGGTGATTTTGTTGAAGAATCTCCTGAGAATCCAGGTCGTGAGTAAGTACTTCACTCGGTCCCGTCTTCGACAAGCAAAAGCCACCTGTCAGATAAAAACCGAGATGAAGAATATGTATGAAAGATCACACGCTACACATTAACCACTACGGGTCACCTGCATATAAGGCGTTTTCCATAGATACTTTTAACATGTCTGTGAACTTGACGAAACTCGCCCAGGAAATCATGCCAGTGCTTTTCCCAGGTTCTCTTGAAGGCTCGGTCCCTACATTTCTTATTCCACCGGCCATCCCTTCATGACGATCCATTCCTCCCTTTTTTTTGAGCTCAGACTTCTACCAGGCGTATCTCGTGGCCATCGTGGAAAGGGAAGGGTCCTGATCACGAATCTAGAACCAAGGGTCCTTGGTTGGTTGGCCGTGGGAAGAAAGAAGCTCATCGCTTGCATAATTATCGGAAATTTTATATATTTAACGAGCTCTGTAGGAAGGTAGGTAGGTAGGTGAGTGACGGACCATGGTTTCCGTAACTGCCGCTTGGAAATGTGAGTAGATATCATCACGCGGACCGGTAGGTCAACTGGATATCGTTAGTTGCGGGTGAGTTGTGGGTAATGGGCATTGGGCCCCACTGGTTGTTGGGGGAACGGGTGAGCGATGGATTTGGTTATCTCTAATTCAGGCCACCTCGATGTCTCGAGTCCCCGAGTCTTCGGTACTTTTGGGGGAAAAATGAGGACGCTTTCATTCGAGAAATCAGTAATTTGTGGCGTTTCATGAACGAAACAATAAGCCACCGTGCGCATGTCTCGACTGCGCACAGGCACCCCGAAGACTACGAAGTCGGCCGGCCATCGTGAGTCACTGAAATGTTACATGCCGGATGCTAGATGGCGAAATAATTTCACAGTCAAAATTGCTCAATACTTATCAACCATTTGTTTATTATATGTCGGATGTGTGTTTGCGGGGAATTCGAGCTTCGTGTTAGATTTGTTGGTTTTGAAATCGGCATAGATGATAAACCTAAGTTACTCGGGGTGGCACAAGGGCAAGGCTTCCTAGGTTTGTTTACTTAACGGAGTAAACTAGCGGACGATGATCACCAAACAAGCAAGACAACTAGAGTTCCCTCTAGAGTTACACCTTTTCCAGGTGCCGTGCCCGGTTCCGATGGCAACGAAACTAATGAGATGAATACTAGATGAATCAAAATGCACGTGCATAACGGCGATGAAAGTGGATTCGAGGGTTCCATTTGTCTCTAGATTGTGTTCGCTAACTCAAATATTCCATCATTCCTGGTGTTGACATTTCCGGAGCTTGCAAGTGAGCAAGCCACAAACGATCGCGTACAGCGATGGAAACCCGGAGCTCGGGGGAAGCTATGGAAACGAGACAAGCGACTTTTCGAGAGAGACAGGCTATGTACCTTCTTGTAAAAGGAAGCTCATGATGAAATGGCTGGATGTACATACATATCAAGCGTTATTCCCAACAACAAGGGAATAAAGGGGGATACCGTTGGGATACCCGGCGGTGCATAGCGTCATACCTGTGTACGGCGACCCATTGGCGAATGCAGCTTCCTTCAGCTCTTAAGCTTGGGATCTTGTTCCGTCAGTCATCCATCCCCTTCCCCTAGGGTTCACCAGGGCACCAGGGTTCCCTAGGTTCGCCCCGGCGTGAGAATAGTCGCGTCGCAGGGGTACTGAAAAGGGGGGGATAGCCGCTGCTAGCTAGCCGCTTTTACCGTTTCGCTAGAGGGGGTTAGGGGATGGGGGAGGTCAAGCTTATTAAACACCCGAACTATCAAAGTCCGGGATAGGATGATTTCTAGAGTTAGAGTCTGTAGCTAGCCCGTGCTCACTGGGGTCCGAGCAGAGAAGGAGAAGGAGTTGTATCTACACTTTTCACAAAACACGACAAATCTTTGAAAGAAACAAAAACGTTCCTCCACCGTCATGATCAGCAATTTAACCATGAAAGGTAACGTCAGTGTAAATCAAAACTTCATCAACAAAATATGTCAATGAGCCACCAAACCATATATACCCCGCCTCTTAGCGACGCCTCGCAAAACCGGACGATATCTTACTTTTGCTCCGACGATATTTCAACAATTTTTGAAAAGCACAGACAATTATGACGACTTTTTAACTTCGAATTTCATCAAGCCCCCATCATCCCATGCACCGGTCGCAGTATCGAGCCAAAATACGATCTTCGCTTATACTCAACTTCACGCAAACATCACCGGGCTAGCTGAAGAGCGCACGTACAAGATTTGAAACGAAGCTTTCGAAAGCTTCGAATTTTACATTCTACAAGCGAAAGGAAGGATCATGTCAAAGGAGGATTGTACTCGCGATGTTGTTCGCCACCCACCATGAACCTTGGCAGGGCCTGGCAAGACATGGCAAAGCTGGGAACTACGTACATATAGGTACAAACATATTCCAGCTCGGGGATGGACCTCCTTGACCGGCAAACAAGCCCTGATATGAGATCAAGCTAGCGATAGCCAGAGCGAATACAAGCCAGCTAACATAATCCAGCGAAATATATGTTGTCTAATGACCGGGGAATCGACTGGATCCACATGGAGCTCATCTAAGCTATCTGTCAAGGTTCCCGGGGAAGCTTGAAATGTGGATCGCAACTGGCCGCGGACTGGAACGTTGGGGAATGCAGCGAGCAAGAATTAGGAGGATCCACAAGGTGTTGAATTTCGAGCGAGACGATGAGTGAAACAGATGAGTATAGTTTGATGGACCCGCCGAGTATTTTTCGGAGCCGAACTTTTGAAGTCGTACGACCTTCCAAGCTGTTCTACATGCTGCAATTGTGAGCAGGCCGAACCGAAGCCATAAAGATGATGAAAGGGGATGTTTAGCTTTACTGTACTTCGACTCATTCGAGCTCCGTTTGGGGAAAGGGATAGTTACTTTGAGCTCCTTTACTACTGAAGCTCACTTTTTGCACTAGCCACACTCAGAATGTAAACAGACTTGTTGTTGTCTTGCCCAGACGCCATTTGAGATTGGCAAAGGGCTCCGAATCGTGACTAACCCTGATTGATGAAAGTGTTCCCTTCTCCGGCGGTGCCTGCGCGGGCCAACGGGTTATTCCGGGTTCGGCCACGCGCTTTTTTAGCGGTTCTTCCGCCCTTGTAACCGCAGTGCCCAGGGAAGCTATTTCAACTCCGACGAAAGGGATCACGATTCACAATTGGGTCGCATAAGTTGTGAAGATTTGACCGACCTTTTATATGCGCTGCATAAACCAGAAGATCCCCTTGTGATTGCGCGGGGGCTGTACCTGCATTAGATCCACCATAATTCCAAGCCATTCCCAAATTCTCTAGGCTTCGTTAATAGTCCCAACGCGGCGGCTAAGTCCGTGACATCTGTGCGGGTGCTAACGATATCATTTTCGGACACACCAACGTCTGTGCATGGCTCTCGGTGCCCTTCACATTGACATATATATTGGCATATCCAAAACCCCCCCACAATGTTGTTCTCCAAGCTCCAAAACACTTACACTCGTTAATTCTTTTTCGCGCAACCGCACAACCTTCACCATGAGAACCTCATTTTACACACTCGTTGCTCTTTCTCTTTCGTCACTCGTTGTTGCCGCCCCTACTCCCCGTCGTGGAAACCGCGATCGTCTTTGTATGTGGAACACTCGCCCTTTGGATGGAAAAATATTCTGACATTTCTACAGCTAGCTACAAACGTGATGAGATTAACGATATCCAAGGCTGGACCTCTTCCCATGTGAATGGTGTGAATGGTATGCCTTTCGTACTTTCTGCGGATAAGTTCGAAATATACTGACTGTTTGTCTGTAGTGAATTCGATCCACCAGCGCTCTGATGACTTGACTCACATTGATGCTTCCGGCACCAACATCTCCTGCAACCTTAACGGAAACGTTATTGGAGGTGGAGAGCCCGATGAGCACGGAAACTGCAAGGGTGGTGAGGGAGACTCTTCCGTCGCTGCTCAGGGTTCTGAGGACAAGAAGGGTGGCCGTGGACCCAAGGTTGATGCCCACGGAACCAACGTTTCCGACAACTTGAACGGAAACAAGATTGGACTCGGTGGAAAGCACGAGATCAACGCTGCCAACGGTAACAACGTTGGTAACGATGGCTCTGTTGCTTCTGGTGCCCGTGGTGGCCGTGCCGGAAAGAACGGAGACGAGGACAAGGGAGCCGAGTCTGGTGCCGACTCCGACGTCGACTCCGACGGAGAGTCTGACTCCGAGGGTGATGACCTTCCCTCCGGACCTTCTGTTGACAAGGCCACTCTCCCCGCTGGAGTCTCTGCCCCCCAGAACATTGACCCCGCCACTGGACTTCCTATCGACCCCGCCACCGGTCTCCCCGTCAACCCTGACTCCCTCCCCAAGGACCCCGCTACTGGTCTCCCCATTGACCCCAACTCCGGTCTTCCTTTCGACCCCTCTACCGCTGCTCCCCGCCTCCCCGGAGCTGGTGACCTCCCTACTGGAGCTGCTGGTGCCCCTGGTGCCCCCAACGGAGATATCAAGGCTCCTACTGGAAACCTCTCCGGAAACGGAAGCGGAAACAAGGTCCAGCTCCCCATCAACCCCGCTACTGGACTTCCCCTCGATGTCGCTTCCCTTCCTCTCGACAAGGCTACCGGTCTTCCCATCAACCCCTTGAACAGCCTCCCCTTCGACCCTAAGACTGGTGCTGGTCTCCCTGGAATGCCCGCTATTCCTGGACTCCCCGCCGCTCCCGGATCTCCTCTCGACCCCGCCACCGGTCTCCCCATCAACCCCGCCAACGGACTCCCCGTCGATGTTGCCTCCCTCCCCAAGGATGCCGCCACTGGACTCCCCATCGACCCCAACACCGGACTTCCTTTCGACCCTAAGGATGCTGCCCAACGTCTCGCTGGTGCTGGTCTCCCCGGTGTCCCCGGTGTTGGATCCGCCGGAGCCCCTGATGCCGGAAAGAACATTGACCCCGCCACCGGTCTCCCCATCGACCCTGCCACCGGAGCCCCCGTTGACCCTGCTTCCCTCCCCAAGGACGCTGAGACTGGTCTTCCCATTGACCCCAACACTGGAAAGCCCTTCGACCCCGCTGCGGCCGTTCCCACCGGTGCTCCCGGATCCCAGCTCCCCGCTGGTGTCTCCCTCCCCGTTGACCCCACCACCGGAAGCCCCTTCGACATTGCTTCCCTTCCCAAGGACGCTGCCACCGGTCTCCCCATTAACCCCTTGAACGGACTTCCCTTCAACCCCGTTAACGGAGCCGGACTTCCTGGTGCCCCCGCCCTGCCTGGTGTTCCCGGAATCCCCAAGAAGATCAACGTCAACGTTGCCAACGACAACAAGGTTGCTGGACAGTCCCTCGGAGGTGCCGGAAAGAACATTGACCCCGCAACCGGTCTCCCCATCGACCCCGCTACCGGAGCCCCCGTTGACCCTGCTTCCCTCCCCAAGGACGCTGAGACTGGTCTTCCCATCGACCCCAACACCGGAAAGCCCTTCGATCCCGCTGCAGCTGTTCCCTCCACCGGATCCGGATCAGGACTCCCCGCTGGTGTCTCTCTCCCCGTTGACCCCGCCACCGGAAAGGTCTTCGACATTGCTGGTCTCCCCAAGGACGCTGCCTCTGGTCTTCCCATCAACCCCCTCAACAACCTTCCCTTCAACCCCTTGACCGGTGCTGGACTTCCCGGAGGACCCGCTCTTCCCGGAATGCCCGCCGTCCCCAAGATCGGTGAGGTTAACGTTGCCAACACCAAGGTCACTGGAGCCCCCAACTCTGGACTCCCCGCTGGTGTCTCCCTTCCCGTTGACCCCAAGTCTGGTCTCCCCGTCGACCCTGCTTCCCTCCCCAAGGACGCTCTCACCGGTCTTCCCCTTGACCCCAACACCCAGAAGCCCTTCGACCCCGTCACCGGTGCCGGTCTCCCCAACGGACCTGCCGTCCCCGCTGTCGGGTCTGGCTTCCCCGCCGGTGTCTCCCTTCCCCTTGACGCCGCCGGAAAGCCCGTCGATGTCGCTTCCCTCCCCCGCGACGCAGCCACTGGACTTCCCGTTAACCCTGCCACTGGCAAGGCTTTCGACCCCATCTCCGGTGCTGGACTCCCTGGTGCTCCCGCTCTCCCTGCTGGACTCCCTGCCGGTGTTCCCGCTGCCCCTGGACTCGGAAACGTTAACGCCAATGTCGGAAACGGAAGCAACGGTGTTGACCCCAAGACTGGTCTCCCCATCGACCCCGCCACTGGAGCTCCCGTCAACCCTGACTCCCTCCCCAAGGACCCCGCTTCCGGACTCCCCTTGAACCCCACCACCGGTCTTCCTTTCGACCCTAAGGCCGCTGCTGGAGGAGTTGACCCCCGCACTGGACTTCCCATCGACCCCGCCACTGGAGCTCCCGTTGACTTGAACTCCCTCCCCAAGGACCCCGCCACTGGATTCCCCATCAACCCCGCCACCGGAATCCCTATCGACCCTGCTTCCATCCCCGCTGATGGATCCGCCGTTCCCGCTGGAGTCCCCGCCCCCGTCGACGCCGCCACTGGTCTCCCCATTGACGCTAAGACCGGAGCTCCCGTCAACCCTGACTCCCTCCCCAAGGACCCCGCTTCCGGACTTCCCATCAACCCCAACACCGGTCTTCCCTTCGACCCCAAGGCCGCCGATGCTGGTGTTGACCCCAAGACCGGA
Source organism: Pyronema domesticum (assembly GCA_024516145.1). Lineage (NCBI taxonomy): Eukaryota > Fungi > Ascomycota > Pezizomycetes > Pezizales > Pyronemataceae > Pyronema > Pyronema domesticum. The sequence continues at coordinate 276,447 of JAJJXL010000041.1, forward strand.
CTTCCCCTTGACAAGAACGGATCCCCCGTCGACTTGGACTCCCTCCCCAAGGACCCCGCCACCGGATTCCCCATCAACCCCGCCACTGGTGTCCCCGTTGACCCCAAGAACCTCCCCATCGGAGCTGACGGTCTCCCCGCTTCGGGATCTGGATCTCCCACCGGAGGTGCCGGACTCCCTGCCGGAGGAAAGGGTGGTCTTCCCCTCCCCGGTGTCGGAATCCCCTCTGACATCAACGCCGCCAACGGAAACAACGCCTTGAACGGAGCCGATGTTCTCTCTGGACAGCGCAAGGGTGCCGCCCCTGCTCCTCTTGACGCCGCTGGTGTCCCCGCCACCGACGCCTACAAGGCCCCTGACGCCTCTGCCCCCGTCGATGCTGCTCAGAAGCTCGCCGCTGCCCCCAGCGCACCCGCTGAGGAGGCCCCTAAGACTGATGCCCCTGCCCCTGTGCACTACTAAACGTCATGGAAGATCAAAAATCTCGGGTTATGATGGTATGTGAGGTGTGGTGAATTCTCGTTGGTACGGGAGTAGTGGAGTTGATATGGTGACTTGTATATATGTATTTTTGCTTTATTTGTTTTGCGCGTGTTGATCTGGTTTTTTTAAGTAATCATAATCTTAATGGAAAGGTTATTTCGGTTGTGTAAATGTGGTGTAACTGTGATATGTGAATTGTATGTCGGTGATGGTTTGTCAATGCTGTTGCAATGGGAATTATGTAGCTGGTTCAATACAAGAAGTTCAGAGTTTCTTGACTTAACTGTGAATTATCAATGAAAATGTGTGTGCTCTGTGATATGATTGTCGAAGCGATGACGTAGGATGAGATGGAGAAGACCATGCGAGATGGCGAGGGGAGATGCGATGCGCGATGTCCCATCATGCAGCATCATCGAAGCACTTCCTGGACCGCCGTAGGATAACTGATCGTGAAGGTGGAAAGTTGTTGTCGCGACGCCAAACGTATGTAGAGGATCGTGGAGCTTGCGTGTAAACTCGCGTAAGGATAGTGATGAAACAACTCCCAAACTCAGCCGTGGTCCAGACCCGAAGCCAAGCCACCTCATAATATCACTCGACGCATCGGTAAAATTCACCCGAGAACACTTTTGAAAGGGAGCAATTCATGGAGCCCCGGGGATTTTATTGGTTAATATAATTTGTGGATATCTATCTGATACTATCGAATCTTGAAAGTATTGACATATGCGTTCGATGTTATGTGGGTCATCGGTCATCGACTATCACACTACTTAGACCCCCGGTACCACCGCCGGATTAATCGCTTCCTGACAGTTCCTGTAAAATAGATCTCTCACCCTAGGTATGTCCATCGATTGATAGCTAGGAAATTATCGTTGCCAGGTGTGGGAAATTCCCTCCTCCACCCTCCCTCTTTCCAGCCTTTGTAGCCACAGTCGAGGCATGAAACAGGCATCTACAGAGATCCCTGCCGCGTAAGCTCGTCTACTTTTACGCCCTGAGATGATGAGTGAATCTATATAGTTTGCAACTCAATCACACCTGAGTTTGTAAAGTAGCTGCAATACGCTGCCATTGCTGCTCGCGAACCATGACAACAATCTACTCAATTTCGCATTTGCTATCAACACCAGCACGTAAAGTCAAAGCAGCCGGGTGGAGCCGCTCAAATAATGTTTCATACGGTTAAACTTTATGTCTTACCCCGTTGTACATAGTACGCAGATGGCATTAAGGTACAAGCTACATATCGCTGCAAAATTAGTCGATTTCTGCCGCCTTTCGTTTCGGTTGGTACGGATCGACTAAAGTGTTCGCCGAAGAATTCACTGCTGTTATAGGGAATAGCTTCTACAAGAACCGTTCCCATTCCCTCTTCTTAACTTCTCCTCGCTAATACTCCATTCTACATTCAACATCGAAATTATTGGATTCTCAACTCAACAGAATAGCCTTCCTGCACGATCATATACCAATGAGATAAACGTGGGAGATCTTTGATGACTGCTACTGTTGGTAAGTATGGCCATCCCAATCACCCGATTAGGAAATTAAACAATATCTAGATAAGTACCCTGGCTACCGCATTATTCTGAGTAATTCCTGATCCCCATGCCCCGCTTCAGCCAATATCAATCTTGCCTGAAGTTTCCGAACCGTGTCTCTCAAATTTTCATTTTCGCTTCGGATCAGCCTTATTTCCGCCTCCCGACTATCGAGTCTATCTTCTAACTTATCGATGCGAGAATCAGCACGAGCCAGTGTGCTTTGAAGCAATTGGACTTCTCGGTAATTGCTAGATGTGGATGGCACAGCAGATACGGTTGTTGCTGGTGGAGGTTGAACGGGTTGAACCGGTACCCGCACCACAGGGGAGGAAGGAGCCGGAGGAGTTGGTGGTATGAATATCCCTTGAGGTATGTATGGCATAACTGGTCTTGTGGGTAGAACAGGAACTTGTACTTGCACCTGCGGCGGCGGGGCGGATGCTTCTGGGGTCTCCATCGGCGCTTCTGGCGACACCACTGGGGCCGGTGCCGGAGACTCCGGAATTGGTTGAGGTTGAGGCTGTCCAGTAGCTATGGCCTGCTGCAGTAACTGCTGATGAAAGCCACTTAATCCAGTATCAATCTCACCGACAATCACGGTTTCATGTCTCCTATGAATTTCCGTTTCAATATCCCACTTCACACCCTGAGCTTCTTTGATTTCCCATGGCATTCTCTTTTCAATATGTGCCTTTGCAGGAGTCGGTAAACCAGCTTTGATACAACTAGCCCAGTAGTTTCTTAGGAAGTTCCCATCTCTTGCTTTCCTGCGAGCGATAGTTGCTACCGCGTTGTAGGCTTCTGCGCATCTATCCCAATCGGCACCAGTGGCGGGCTTGGTCTCTTTCATCGCCGTAAAAGCCCGCATCTTGTCTTCATCTTTGAAGGATTGTGCACCTGGCTGACGACCTCCGCGGCGAATTTTTAGGGGGGGTTCTTCAACGTCCGGGTCCGGGTTGGGGGTTTCTGGAGAGGCTTGGAATTGGCGGGCATCAATAACTAGAGGCGCTAATGGCACTAAGGGGGGTTGTGGTTGCACCGTTTGTGGTTGCTCGGTGGTGACTTGAGGTTGGGGTTCCGGGTCTGATGGTGCAGGAGTGGGCACAGGCACAGGCGCAGGCACAGGACTTATCGCAACGGCAGCCGGAGCAACGGCGGTTGTACCAGCGGAGGTACGAGTCTGTTACAAGATAATTAGGCCTTGGGGATTTCAATTAGGAAAAATGAATTAGAACTAGGTGATCCGAACCTTTCGTTTGAAACCCATGGCAGAGATAAAAGTTTGTGGTGTTGATACCGCTTTTTCGTGAGGTTGGGCGGGGTAAAGGGGTGCTGACCAGACTTCCAAGAAACTCGTAAGAAATTGACACGTTCCAGTTTGAGAATTGGTGGTGTGATTGGATGCGCTTAGCTTGCATATACATGCATGGGTTTGGCTTGGCTAATACCGCAGCTCTGTTTAGAATCGATTTGGGTTACAATGGGGGCCGTTACAATGTCGAGGATGAACCCTAAAGGAATTCAGGAAGTTACCAAGAGGGTGGGTATCGCTCACTCATCAGATGTCAAGTCATTTAGAAGGGAGGGCTTTCCGAATGAACGATACGTTTATGTTTCGATTTTGGAAGCCAACGGAAGGCTAGTCTCTCTACGCTTTACATGGGCTTTGTATTAAGCGATAAATCTCCTGCTATTGCTTGGGATATTTTCTAAAATTTGCTGTTGAGAAATGAACTGTTACTGGAGTGTAACGCCTGTTCGACCTCAGTGGGAAGTTTGCATCTTGTCTGATCACCCTAAGCTAAGCCACAATTTTCTAAATATAACATCCCGCGCCACATTTGCGTGACATTTCATGACACCGGGCACGTTTTACGTCATCCGTAAGCGAGGGCGACCGCATCAAATGTGCTATTTTAGTCCAACATCCTACAGTCGCTACACTATGCTCATGAGCGGCACAAAGGGCACATGGTAATAAGTTTATGCACTTTTCATTTCCCCACTTATCGATAAACAAACATGCGGATGTAACTTTATTCGCAAAAAAAAACGGCTTTGCAGCGTTTGCATAAATCCCGCGATACCAACTCCCGTTAAGAATTGAACTGCGCATGATTCTTCAGGCAGAATGGGCATCAGTCATACGGGATCTTTTTGCTTTGCTTGCGATACTCACCGTAAGGAATGCGGGAATGTATATGTAAATGCCATGGGACTTACTGTATCTACAGCTAGCACGGGCGCTTGTTTCGTGATGCTGTTGGACAGCGGTGAGTGATGATCACCGTACATACTATTACGAACCAGGGCGATGCAGAATAATCCAGGTAAGCAGTTAACAACCATGAAGCTATGGCAAGGCTAACAAGACTTTAAGCAGACCTAGTGAGCTCAAAAATACACTTCCATGATCTGCGACATTCACTACGCCTCAATCTCTGAAACCCATCATCATGTGGGCTATGAACCATAACCTCGAACTAACCTCGCCTATATAATTTCCCTGATCTCCCGTACATTTCCTACACTGTCGGATTCGAAACAAGGGGAAAAGAATACTCCAAACAGTTAACAGCTCAAAGATTAACGCTAAGGAAATACAATGCACTCCAAACGCAATTCTCTACTCCAAGCTTTATACCGCTTCCTCCCCTGCGACTCATCTTCCTCCCATCAATCTCAGCCTCAACCTAGTCAAGCACCGCCGATAATTCCAATAGCGCAATACAAAACCCCCCTCCCGTTCAATCCTTACGGAGCGCCCAAATGGGTTGGCTGCGGCGACCCTAGGATATCCCTCAAACCGACGATTAGAGTGGAGAGGATGACAGAGGATGAACTATTTCAGTTTTGTAGGATGAGGCAGATACCTTGTTCTGTGGCGGATACGAAGGATATTTTGGAGGTTAGGGCGCATGAATGGTTGAATGCCAAGTTTGGAGGACAGAGACAGAGTGTTGATTCGATTAAGAAGAGGAGGAGAAGGACGAAAGATTCAAGGGAATCAAGGGGGTCTAGGGATTCGGGAGATTCTAGAGGGTCGCGAGGATTGAGGGAGAGCAGGGATTCGAGAGATTCAAGAGGGCTGCGAGGACCCCGGGAAACGAGGCAATCGAGGCAGGTGAAGGAGTTGGCTATTTAAAAACGGTTGTAATGGATGGTGCAGTGGGAGTTATGTTTGTTATTGCGGGATTGGCGTTTGCGGTGGGTTTATGATTATTACGGTCGTTATGATTATGTTCTTTTAGTATCCAAAATTTGATTTTAATGGGGCGCTAAGTAGTGCTTTCTTTCACATTCTCCATCAGTTCATTCACCAGAACTATAGGGCTGCGATGGCGTGATGTACTACAAAAATGTCTCAGATGTTCAAAGCTTTCTATTCTTACTAGGTGAAACTTTTGTTTGACAGCATGCCCAATCTCGTTGTTACCACCATATTTGGCGAATGGCTTAAGCCACGCAAAAGCCACTGAAAAGCCGACCGGGGTTCATGACTCTTCTTCTTGTATGGGGAGTTTGTCTGAGAAACATAGGAAACGCAGGGTAAGAATTTACTCTTACTTACGTTGGTTAAGGCTTGACTGCTGGCCGTGTCACGTCACGTCACAGTAGACCATTCCAGGCCCAAAAGTTGGAGGATAAGTACAACCTCCATGAGACCCATTAAACCATTAGTCGAACCCGTTAGCAAAGGTAGCCCAGCCATGAGTTCAAGTACGCAAGGCACTACATCCAGGGCACACGCATACCTGGTTTCTTCTCGAAGCACAGGCCAAATTTTCTCTGGATTACCAAAATGTGCGTTTAACTTAGATACCGCAAAATGCGTTGAATTGAATCCCTTATCGCTATTTGAAAGTTCAGAATCTATGAATGACTGAATGTTACGTGTTCAACTTGCGCAGCGAAAGTGTGCTTGTCACGGGGTCTACCAGACTACTTCCATATAAACACCCTGCAGGTTTCTAAACTAGACCGCATCTTTCAAGTAAAACCTTCAGACTTCCAGTTCCACCTTCCATCTCTTGAACGAACTCCCCTCAAAAAACCCAACTACCGGTAAGATAGAAACTCACATTTTTCACACGATTTTCGTTAATACTTGTGTCACAGACCGGCCACCTTTGCAGATTATTCTCAGGTCTACAAAACAACGATACGAAAACATTCTAGTGGTTCAAGATGCGTCGCCCTTCAACCTCAAATCCCCGTCCAACTATCTATGACGGCACCTCCTACCTCCCTTGGTCGCACTCAATGATTTCCTACCTCCGCTCTCAAGGCTGTCTCTGCGCGGTCCTCGACCCTACAACCCTCGACCCAGCCCTCGACGACCAGTACGACTACTTTGACAACTTAGTGGCCCGAAACACCATACTCTTCCACTTGTCACCCCTCCTGCAATCCCGTTACTCCCACCTCACTTCCGCCCCATTAATCTGGTCCACCCTCAGGGAAGACTACAAAGCCACCCTCTGCCCAGACACGATTCGGCAAGCACTCTATGACACGACACTTCTCTACTGCAATAGAAATATCGATTTGTACATTCAGAAAGTTACTTCGCGGGTGGAGGAGTATAATTTTGTATCAGAAGGGCATAAGATAAGTAAACAGGAACATGTTTTTATTTTATTGAGGGGGTTGATGACTACCGGGAAGGGGGATAAGAGGGGCTGGAGGGAATTTTGTGAAGCCGCAAAACATAGAGTGAGAGAACAGCCGGAGATGTTGGTGGCGTTGATGCAGGAGCATGAGAGGAGGTGTAGAATGAGAGGGGGAAGGTAGATTAGCTGAGGTGGTTGGGGAAAAATCAAGATGCGGGTTACACGTACTAGTTAATTACGGATTGGAGTTAATGGGGTTAATGTTGGGGTTGGAAGGATGTCATGACTAATGGAGTTTGTATAAGGTCGATGAAGTTTACTGAGTAAGTTACAGAAAACGATGGGATTGGAAAGTTGATTTCTAGTCACGAGAAAGTTTCAAAGTTACGATTTGGATGCAGCTTTGTATTTATTTGCTTCAACTAAAAGAATTACACATTTACACATCAAAGATCATACTTCAGCGTTTAATTGGAAAAGAAGTCACAAGTGAAGACGGGCACAGGCCAAGTCGCTGACTATTCCACTCTGCTTACTCTATTCTTCATCACGAGCAGTTCCAAAAAATATTTGACACGACGGAAAAAAACTACAGTGTCCGGGATTCCCGTCTGGTCACCCACGACAGTACTAGCCGGACGATATCATGCTTAAATAGCGCAGAGCGGACGGGATGCGTTGTATTCATGATTCTATGACCGTAGCTATTGGTACAGTAATTCCAGCCATCATAAAAGACATTAAATTATGCAAAAGTCACAGCCGTTTGGAACCCACAGTGTGGATCATGTATCAACTCTTCTTGTATTCACCAGGTCTCACTCGTACAACCCTGCCGCTGGAGTACCAATCATAATCTTGACTCACCAGTGGTCGATTATATCCGTGCGACATCATCAAACTAATGTCTTCTAGTGAGGTTCTCTGGTTTATTGTACGTGGCGAAGCTTTGTCTTTTCCCGACGAAGGAGCATAGCCGCACCGATGTTTGAAGTTTCATTGACAGCATCGCCGCCCCGACTACTCACAGAATTATCTAGTGAAACAGCTAGGAAAACCAGCTACCGCAAATTTATACGCATAAACAGTGGCTACAACCTTTCACTCTTCACAAAAAATTTGGTCAAGCTGGGTGAGAACTCATGTTCAGCTAGAGTAGTCGGAATCTGCTGCCTCCCGTGTGCAGTCAAGGCAACAACAGCTCAAGTCCCTGGCATGCGAAAAAATGCATTTAATTTTGACGTTCTAATTGGTCTTCTAGTATTCTAATCGATACTATGAATTATGAAAGTTCCCTTCGAGGCATGCGTCAAGCATAAATAATCATTCATACAACGTTTACTCATCATCGACGTCATCGATTACCGGCCGTCAGCCACGGCTGTTCCAACCTCCATCTGCTTCTCGATGGTCGTTTCGCCTTCGGACACCGAGCTAGCCTGGGTCACCACCGGCTTCTTCCTCCACGGGTAGTGTCCATGGGTCTCTTCGTATCGCATAACTCCCATCCAGAGGACGACCAAAATCCAGTACAAATTGTAGGTCAACACCGAACCGTACGTCGCGCTATTCTGCCATCCAAGAACTATTCAAATTAGCAACAATTACCCGAGACAATCGTGAAACACCTACCAGAGTTGAAAACACCCCATCCGGAACCTCCATTAAACTTTGGCGAGCAGCAGTTGACGTGCCACACCGATCGGTAGATGTTGTAACTTCCCGGGCCTGCTCCGGTTTCCGCAACGTCACCACCGACCATTTTCGCAAACTAAGTATCCCATCGTTAGAAATCATCGGTCCTACACTCAACTTGCAACACAAAAGGTCGGTAATTCAACTCACCCGGTACATATCGAAGCTCCACGCGGCTTTGCTCGCGAGTCCCGCCGCAACGAGATAAAGCACACATGTGCTACCAATCAAGAACCCGTGCAAGGCAGTCTTATTACCACCATGGTACAGCATGAGACCAACAGCTCCTCCAGCAACCAACCCTACAACAGTCGGAAGCGGGAATGCGGTCGCGGGTTCGCTCAATCCAACTCCTCCGACAAAGACAACCGCCTCAAGACCCTCTCTCAAGACCGTAATAAAGGGAAGCCAGAATAGTGCGTACTTGGTTGCATAGTTGGTCGACGTTTGGTTGTCCATTGCGGCGGAGATTTTAACAATCCATTTTGAGCGAAGCTTATTGACTCGTAGTAAGGCGAAGCCCATGATCGTGATGACGATAGATGCGACGACGGAAAATAAACCCTCCCAAAGATCTTCGGCTCCGCTCCATAGATTCCTCCTCAAACGGTAGAAGGCACTGATCATGCCAGCTCCGATAACCAAACAAATGAAAAGGCCTGCAAGAGTGCCGGCCCAGACTTGTCGAACCAGACGCTTTTGTAGGACGAGATCGTCAGTAATCAATTGTTGGATAAACGATAATAGGACAGCGACAATGATGGATGTCTCGACAGTCTCACGAAAGAGAATGAAGAATACTACAACCTGTTAGAAAGCACACAGATGTACACACGACAGGAATAACGGCAGACTTACCAGGCACCGCAAACACGTCTTTCCCCATATTTTTCTGATATTTTTTTGGCAAAAGGTCTATCGAGCGCGCTACAGGCCTGGCAGCTGGATTTTTGACAAGCTGAAGACCTTCCTCCCTCCGATCTGGGGCTCGGCACGACTTTTCACCTCCGAGCGATGCACAGGATTATGGCTAGATCCAGATTCGTTACGGCCGCGGCAGAGTTGCCAATCCCCCACATATGGACCCTCTTCTTGTCCCTTGTACACAAATGGCGAAATGCAGCATTCCGTACATCCAGCTCCTAGCTCACTTGTCGATATCGGTGACGGCGAATGTTCAATGAGCGATTTATCTGATAACATGATTGTAGTAGTTACGTTGTCCAATGGCGTTTTCGCATGCGCAGCAGGGAATCTCGCACTTATGCGGGATGAAAAGGACGGATCACCTATAATCGGGTAGTTGTCGGCGCCATGAATTCGGCGTTATTCACAATTGGTATAAAAGCCTACTAGCAAGGGCAAATTCGGCACAGCCCCGGTACTGGGTTTGTTCTTGCCCGAAGATTTGCTAGCCGCGCTTGGTACGAAAAGCTTGTGTAATTCAAGCCTTCGCTCAAAGGCTTGGTGGGCCGCTTGACGAGGCCGGAAACGAAGATCGGTCTGGCCTTAACGCCTCGTGCGCAATTGACCAATAGCATGAACCCGGCATGCCCCGCGCCCTTCCTCGATCCCAGCCCCTCACTAGCTAACTAGGTATCCCCCACGATTCACCTGCTGAAAACTTATCAGATTGTGACGAATTAATTGCTATCGGAACATCTGATAATTTATGGTTATCATGCAGGCGATCTTTAGAAATTTTCTGTTGCGAAAACATCTCCAAAAGCAGCAGGTGGGAGCGGTGCCGGTTCCATCTGGAGCGCCGTGTTGTTACATCGAGACGGAGGATCGCGGACTAGACAATGTTCCGGGTCGATACATAACTGGCGACACGGCAGGATAGACTTACAGCCGTCGTATTATTTTTCCTACGGTGACGACTATTTTCCATTCGTGTAGATCTAGATCAGATTCCCGGACGAACTTACGCCGTCATCAACCCCGCTAATAAGACTGACTTACTTCGGGGTACACCGGTCATGGAAAGCTGAAAGACTTTAGTTGCAGAGCTGTTCGATTTAATATATTCCTGCCTTGTTGTGCGTGAGCGAAATTTTGCTAGGGAAAAGAACATGTCGTTCGCACATCTTCTTTCAATCCTTCTTCTGGCATCTTCGACACTCGCCAAAACTGTCACCTACGACTTTTCTGTGACTTGGACAAAAGGAAACCCGGACGGACAATATGAGCGGAAGGTGATTGGAATCAACGGTCAATGGCCAATCCCTCAGATAGATGTGGATTTGGGTGACCGCTTGGTTATCAACTTTCATAATGGACTCCCGGATCAGGATTCGAGTTTACATTTCCACGGCCTCTTCCAGAATGGAACGACTTTTATGGATGGTCCCGCGATGGTTTCACAGTGTCCTGTACCTCCTGGAATGAACATTACTTATGACTTTATTGTGCGTGCTTCCTCTGGCATTGACCTGCGAAGATTTCAAATTAACATAAATGACATCAGGTTGATCAACCAGGAACCTATTGGTACCACTCCCACGTCAAAGGCCAATACCCCGACGGAATTCGCGGGGCCTTCATAGTCCACGATCCTCAAGGCCCTTACAAAAACTCCTACGACGCAGAGATAATCCTCACCCTATCCGACTGGTATCATGAACAAATGCCGGTTCTCGCCAAGCGCTTCATCTCCTACCTCAACCCCACCGGCGCCGAACCAGTACCTCAATCCGCATTAATGAACGATTCACAAAACATCACTCTCGCCGTGGAACCTGGAAAGACTTACATGGTACGAATGGTAAACATGGCCGCGTTTGCTGCGCAGTATGTATGGTTCGAAGAACACACTATGAAAGTTATCGAAATCGACGGAATCTATACAGAGCCTATGGACGCAGATATGTTATACCTTACCGCCGCTCAACGTGTCAGTGTCTTAATCACAACCAAAAATGACACCTCGAAAAACTACGCCTTCATGGGCAGTATGGACCAAGTACGTATCCCCCCAGCTCTAAGTCCGCCACAGTGCTAATCCCAAGAAAAACAGGATCTCTTCGACAAAGTCCCCGACGGTTTAAACCCCAACGTAACCGGCTGGCTCAGCTACAACTCCAATGCACCACTTCCCGCCGCCTTACCCGTCCCAGAATTCAAGCCCCTAGACGACATGCTCCTAATCCCCTACTCCCGCACCCCACTTCTCCCCCCGGCCGACCTCACCGTAACTCTAAACGTCACCATGTCCAACCTCGGCGACGGCGCAAACTACGCCTTCTTCAACGGCCTAACCTATGTGCGGCCTCAAGTCCCCACATTATTCACCGCCCTTTCAGTCGGGGACGCAGCCACCAACCCCCTCGTATATGGGCGCGACACAGTCCCCCATATCTTGCCTCATATGCAGATTATAGATATCGTAATCAACAACCAAGACCCCGGAAAACACCCCTTTCATCTTCATGGTCATGTTTTCCAAACCATCTTTCGATCATCAGATGACGCCGGAAACTTCGAGGGGCACTTAGAAAGCGAATACCCGAAAGTTCCTATGATTCGTGATACGATATTGGCGCCACCAGGTGGGCATGTTGTCCTGAGGTTTAGGGCTGATAATCCGGGGGTTTGGTTGTTTCATTGTCATTTGGAATGGCATTTGCTTTCTGGGCTGGTGACAACGTTTATTGAAGCGCCGATGGAATTGCAGAGGAATACTACGATTCCGGAGAATCATAGAGCGTTGTGTGTCAAAAGGGGGATTTTGATGGAGGGAAATGCGGTGGGGAGAAAAGGGAAGGATGTATTGGATCTTAGAGGGGAGAATAGGGGTCCGGATCCGTTGCCGGAGGGGTTTACGGCGAGGGGGATTGTGGCACTGGCGGGAAGTACGGTGACGGCGATTCTGGGGATGGGAGCGGTGGTTTGGTATGGTGGTGCGCAGGTGCCGGGGGAGATTTAAGGGGTGGGAAATGGGGTGGGGGGAAGGTGCAAGGAGGTGTGTTGGGGTAATGAGATATGATTGATACGAACCAAGGGGAATAGGGTGAGGTGTGGTTTCGAGTAGCGGACCTGACGGACCTGATAGTGAGGGGGTGGGTAGAGTTGCGTGAAGCGGCTTTATGGGGTGAAGGATAAACTAGAGAAGATGTATGTACTCGATAGGCGACTCAGATGCCTGTGGTTACTTGTGAAGTGACGTTGGGAGACCGAATGATAATAATACTGTATTTAGAGATTGTAAAAAATGGTGCATATTCCTGACCACTCGGTACAGTAATATCGTGAGATTTACCAAGGGTAGGCACGGGTTTGCCCATCAAAATAGCTACCGTCAACACTACTCGATGTAGGAGTATCTGGCGCACCCGTATCGGTCATTCTGTCATATTCTTCGCTCTCCTAAAACCAGTCAGTAATCATGCCATGAGGGATTGGGCAGCAGCTATTATTTGAATCATACCTGACCACCCGAGATTGCAGTTGTATTAGACAGTTGTTGTTGAAGATCCCGAATCTGCTGAGCCATCTTCTCGGATTCCATCTTCACGCACAGCAGTTCCTGTTTCCTTTCACCCTCAGTGTGATGGAGCACCTCAAGAGCGTCATGGAGTTTCTTCCGGAATTCTCGTTCCTGTTCAAAATCTCTGTAAGCCTTATCTAAAGCTTGGTCCTTTACAGAAAGGTCTTCCTTGAGATCCTGTATGGTCGAGTCCTTTTCGGCGTCAATGTGAGCTTTGGCTTGGTTCATTTTGTCGATTATCTCACAAAGCTGTGTCTTCTTTCTGTCGGACTCGGCCTTCAACTTGGAACATTTCTCATCTGCCAACGCTTGAGCTTCCTCAACGCTCCTTTTTGCTTCCGCCTCATATTCCTTTCTTAGCTTTTCCTTCTGATCCTCCAGTTTCTGCCTAAACTTCCTCTGTGCATCTTTCAAAACATTGGAGACGTATTCGCCCTGCCAATCAGCTTCATTCGGTACCCTGGGATTTCTGGTAGCGGACGACTGTTGAACCCTTCGAAGCATTGCATCCATTGTAGTATCTACATAATCGCCGTCATCGTCGGTATCATCAAGGCTATCGAGAACTTCCTGGACTTTGTTGGCAACCTCGGCCCTGCGCTTGGCCTCCTTGCGAGCGTGCGAGGTGTAGGCACGGTAGTATAGTTGCTGTCGTAGGCCATCTCTGACAGCGTCGTCAGAGATATGGTGAGCTTCTGTAAGGACTTGCACCTTTTGTTCGATGGTCTGCAGGATACTTTCGTTCAACAGTTGCTCACGGGCCTTCTTCTGGTTGACAAGCTGAGCGGTAAGCGTATGCAGGCCAGAGATAGCCTGGTATAGGCCTGTGTTGTAATGCATCCAGTTATGTATTGGATACGATGACGAAACGAGGTATCCTTTAGTCCCTGTGTCCAGACAAAACTTAACAGGCTTTCCTGACGGACCTGACCATTCAGAAGTGGGAAGAAGAGTCGAGTATGATTCGTTGTGATCGATCACAAAGGCCTTGTAATAATTTTTTTTTTCGTAACTAATGAATTCTGTAAGGACTAGAGGGTTGATATCCTCGCCGAATAGATACATGCAATTTTCTGGAGCATCAATCACTTTAGTACGCATTTCGGCGACCTCATAAAACTTAAATCTTGATGTGTCCACTGACCGATAATCTGTTGTTTATCAAACAGAGAATTGTAAGATTCCGTCATGTGTGCTATTTCGTGTGTTTTCGAACCGTAAAGATTATCCGTGGCGATTTGCCGAGAACACCGCGCTGAAAGTTTGGTTGGTGGTCTTGATATGGTTCGGGGTGTAGCGTGGGACCGTCGGGCTGAAAGATGCGAAGATGGAGGTGGAGCTAAAGCGATGAAGTGGATCCGTGGTTGCGGAGTGTGCAGACTGAGATCTTATTTACGGAAGCTGTTACACAGCATACAACCCTTACCCAGATAATGACAATCTTGTGCGGGGTCGAAGCATCAGGCCGACACAATCTGACCCATTCCGTTCAGCAAATGTTGGGAATTCGGCGTAATCAGTTAGACTTTTTGGTTGCTTAAAATAAGTAAGTAATTCATTTGGCTGATAGATCTCGGAGAGCACCATGAGTACCTCCTCACCCGGGATGCTGGAGGCTGTAATAACCCTTACCTCCTACGGTAGCCTTATTTGCCGAACCTCCTTGGTAACTTTGCATTATATCCGAGTAGATGTGGTACCTGCTCACTCGATTATATGGAAAAGTGGGCAGAAGGTTGACAGTTCGTGCCCCTCTACGTGGATTTTTATCAAGAATGTATGGGTACACTTTATTACATGGTTCCGAGCCGTGCTAACGTTTTTAATTAGTAGAAAACAATCTTGTCTGAAATACAACATAAATTTATAGCAGTAAGTATCCCATACTTATTTTACCCCAGCATTAGGTCCACTGCAGTCAATGCGTTCCCCATATTGCCTCAACGCCTGTGATCATTCATATAGCTCTAGATGAGATAACTGCGTCAGTTGATCGGAAATTCTAAACGCCAGATGTTTAACAAAGGGAAAATGGTACCTACTCGTCACCGTCACAAACTACCATCGACGGTACTTGGTGCAGGGGTATACTGGCCTCCTTCAGTCATAGTGTCGTAGTCGCTATTCTCCTTCCATCCGTTGGTATATCTCCACCACAGGAATATCGTTTTATCAGTTCGCACTTACTGGATTTCCAACACTTGGACAGCGAGAATGTTCTTCCAAGACATCCCGGAGTTGGATAGCTTGTCTTTCGGATTCCGCTTTCACTGACAAGTTCCTGTCTTCTTTGTTGCTCCGTATGGTGAATACTTCGAGAGAATCTTCAAGGGTTTTGCGGAACCCTCTTTCTTGTTCAACCTCACCGCAAGACTGCTCTAGCGCCTAAGACTTAGCATCAAGCTTCTCTGTGAGATCCCGAATGACCGCCTCCTTCTCAGAATCCGCATGGGCTCGTTCAGTGTTGATGTTATCGATCCTCTCTCTTGTCTCAGCCTCAAACTTAGTTGTCAGATCCTCCTTTTGATCTCGGAGCTTCTCGCGGAGCTTCTTCTGGGCATCGCGGAGTATGTTGGATACACATTCGCCGCGCCAATCAATCTCGCTTGGTTGGTTCGAGTTCCTGGGTGGTTGTCTGACATTGTAAAGCATCCTTTCGATGGCCGTTTCTCCGTCGTCTTCGTCTTCGTCTTCAAGTGTGTCAAGGAGCTCTTGGGCTTTCTCGTCGATGTCAGTCTCGCGCTTTTGTTGTTTGCGAGCCATGGCAGAGCGGGCTCGGTGTAACAGTTTCTCTCGTAGCCGGTCCTTGACGGCTTCGTCGGTGGTGTTTGCTGCTAGGCGCAGAAGCTTTTCTTTGACTTCCTGGATAATCTGGCCGTCGATGAGGGCTTCCCGGGCTCTTTTTTCTTTGAATAGTTCCGTTGTGAATACATGAATTGGTAGATTGCATTGTAGTTTGAGGGGTACCGGTTGCCATGGTACATATTAATTACCGGCGATGAGAAACATCCAGCATTATAAGTTACGGCCAAATGTCCATTATCCGTAGTCAAAATTGAATAAGTGATACCCGACAAAGATTGTGCAGGCAAAGGTATCGATTAGGATCTGTTGCGATCAATCACAAAAGCTCTCCAATACCACTGACTGTTAGTATGGAAAAAACTGTCTGTGACGACCATAGGATCGACATCTTTGCCGAACAAGTACTTGCAATTGTCTAAACAGTGTTATTAGCTAGACCGAACCCTTCATGCTCCAAGGTGAGGGTTATACCAATGATTTGACGTTTGTCAAACAGTGGATTCAAATCTTGCGACATTAGTAGGACTTGGGATTTCGATTTTCGGAAAGTGGTAAACTGTTGTTGAAGCCGAAACTGGTGTTTGCAAGAAGTGGAGGAATGGATGGTGGAGTGAGAAGGAACAGGTTGGCTTGAAATGTGTATCCTATTTGCGGGCGAGGTTACACGGCATATATACGACGCTTGGCACAACAAGCCCCGCACATCTTCAGATACATAAGTATAGCGACCTGCCGAAACTCTGGGACATTGAAACCGCATGAACATGGCAGTATTTTCGACCCAACAACAAAAAGTAACCGTGAGAATCATTTGTAATACAGCAGGCTTTGATAAATGATATTGCCCTGATCAATTTCATCCATTTTTTGTTGTTGTCAGATCGAATATGTTGCACGTATCGTGCATCATACACCCATGTTCGCGCGGTTGCAGTGTCCCGGAGTTTTGGCAGGTCGTTGGAATTGAAGGATAAGACCGACGGGACAGTATTCGATGATAGTGTAGAGAGGACAGCACATAGACTACAAATAAGTATGGTATCATGTATCAGTTACTATCAGGGCTTCTCACCGCAAAGATTGATGGTTGGCCCTTTCACCGGTTCCTTTAATGCTCAAAATTTCGAGGCCTATCTAACAGAAAGAAATTTTGGTATCATACAGCTCGATCTCAACTCAACCTGACATCAACCGAAGGATTATGTCTCCTCTTCCAGCCTGTGACCCCTAATACTCCCCCACTTCCCTCTGGTGCTCCCTCTTCAGTAACAACAGCATCATCCAAACTCCACTTCCTAATCGGCGCAACTCCCAGCTCCGTCTCCCATCCATCTCTCCACAACTCCGCAGCGGCCCACGAAATCATTGCCGCCTGATCAGTACAATACTTTATCGGCGGACAAATCAAGCTCACCCCCTCTCTTTCTTCCTTCATCCAGACCCTCAACAAATGTCTCAAAAAGGAATTACTAGCCACCCCACCGCTCACCACCACTTCCTTGATCCCCTGTTGCTTCTTCAGTGCAGCCACAATCCTAGAAGCAACATGTTCAAACGCCAATCGCATAGCTTCTCTGCCCAAACTTCTTCTATCCTCCTCTCCCATATTAGGATCCGCATCAACAGCTCTCTGAACCGCCGAACCCAATCCCGCAAACGAAAACGACTCCGGTTGTGGTATCCTCGCCTTCGTCAGCGGCGCGGACAGTCCCCACCGTTCACAATCCCCTCTTTTAGTAGCCGCAGTATAATCCCAATCCTGTTCTCCGTTGGGGAACACAAACTCTTCCAGCACTCTGCCATAGGCTACTGCCTCTCCCTGAGCCACCCAAACTCTTTCCGGCACAACAGACCTAGACACCTTGTCCAGCATATCCCCAATAGCAATATCGATGCTACCAGCTAACACACTATGACTAGTCAACGCCCTGGACTCCACCAGTAGCGTGTGGCCTCCCGAA
The DNA here is from genome assembly GCA_024516145.1 of Pyronema domesticum. Classification (NCBI taxonomy): domain Eukaryota; kingdom Fungi; phylum Ascomycota; class Pezizomycetes; order Pezizales; family Pyronemataceae; genus Pyronema; species Pyronema domesticum. The sequence goes on from JAJJXL010000041.1 coordinate 294,046, forward strand.
ACTAGTAGCGTCAAGAAAGGCCATTCCGGGGCTTTCTCAACTCCTTCTCCAAGCGCTGCACACAGCCGAGGAGTGAGTGCGTGCGCGAGCATGTGGTTTACACCGATCAATGGTTTTCGGAGGGCGACGGAGAGACCCTTTGCGGTGTCGAGGCCACAGGCGAGGGAGGAGGTCATGCCGGGGCCTCGAGTAGCGGCGATGATGTCGGGGGTTCCATGTTGTAGTGCGGCTTCGACGAGGGGGGCGAGATTCTGTCGGTGGGAGTTGAGGGAGAGGATCGGGTGGATGCCGCCGGTGGCTTTGTTCGGAGAGGTTATGGTCTGGTGGAAGAGGAGTTTTGCGGGGGAGGTGGCGGAGGGCGTGTCCAGGACTGCGACGGAGGTGTCATCGCTGAAGATGTTAGCTGAAGTTGAACGACGAAATGCTTAGAAGCCGGGATTGTGGAAGAGGCGGAGATAGCAAAGGAATTTGGGAGAAGAGAGTACCAGGAAGATTCAATCGCAAGGACGGTTAATTGTCGTCGTGGAGAGAAGGCGAGAAATGGTCGGTGCAGTGCTCGTGCGAGCGGGGGAAGGAGTAGGCGCGTCATGGCGGAGGTTGCGATGCCCCCACGCGGTTTGTAAAAACCGCGCAGGGATTTGTGGCGCCGGTTATATACATACGCGCAGCGGGAAGACCCACATGCGCAATTGATTTCGGAACCGATGATTCTGGTTTTTTAATTGATTCATGATGGTTTCTGTTGTCCAGAATTTTTGCGAAAATTTGGTGGAGATGGAGTCTGTGTTGTAACGTCGGACACGGAGGAGTCGCTGGAAGCAAGATGCCGGGGGTGAGACGCTGAGATAGTACGCACAGAATACCATAAACAACGGTAATCTTTGGCTGGTTCTCCAAAGATAAAAGTCACATATATGGTTTATTGTATTTGTATTCTAAACCGATAAATCCCAACTTCAAACCCAAGTGATAATTCATGATAAACTTGCGAAACATACTCCCCATACTCCACACGTTTTTCCAAAGATCTCACTCACACATCCGTAGATCTAATAGATATCCACCAATATTGTCTTCCCGTAAATTATCATAACCCAAGAACTCCATTTTAGTGTCCACATCGTCGCTCAAAACAAAAAAAGCTCAACATCAACTCCTTAGTTCTCAAACAGTGAGGTTGTCCATAGCAGTAGCGCTGGTGGCAATATCGTCTTTGGGATCAACTTCCTGAACGTCCTGCCCCTTGGTACCCTTGTTCTGCGAACCTTTGTTCGGGTGTTGAGTTCCCCCCTTCTGCCCATCCTTCTTGACCTTCTTCACCTTGACCTCAGGGGGGTAGGCGAGCTTCTCAATCTCCTGGAACTCCTTGGAGCTCTTGAACTCCTCCTGGACAGGGGCGAGAAGCTTGTTAAGAGCAGCCGTAACACCGCTCTTAAGATCGGGGGGTGACAACTGCATCTCATTAGCGCAATCCTTCCTCATTCACTCCTAGAAAAACATACCTCTCCAGCGGCGTAAGCCTTCTTGAGCTCCTCAATGTCCTTAAAGTCAACGGGACCACCATACTTCTCAGGACGAGGAACGTGAAAGGTCTGCTCTCCAGCGAGGGCGGAGATAGGCAACAACACGTACTCGACGAAAGAGAGAACACCATTACCCTCGACCACACCGGGGTTACAGAGAGCCTTCTTCACCTTGGTCTTGACGATCTCAGGGCCATCAAGAAGGTCGATCTTAGAGTTAGGGTCAGAGGCAGACATCTTTCCACCAGCCAATCCAGGAACCATGGGGTTCATCAAGTGAGCGCGCTGCTTGAATCCAACCTTGGTCAAGTTCTCGGCGGCCAAGGTAAAGATCTTACGCTGGTCGACACCACCGAACTGCGCATCAACACCAAGATGCTCCTCGTCAAGAGCCTGCATGAGAGGGTAAATCAATCCGGACAACAACGGGCTTTGGACCTGCTTAACGACCTCAGCACCGGCCTTCCTTGCGTCGTGCTCGCTGACTAGCGAGGAGAGACGGAAGAGATCCATGGTGTACTGGGGGCTAAGCTGGTAGTCGGATCCCTTGACGAAGGTGAGCTTGTCAATGGAAACACCAATGGCGCGCAAAACGGCCTTGATGATGAGCTCGTAGTACTTGGCGCGGTGGGCGACAAGATCGAGAGGTGCCTTCATGTTGTCGAGGAACGCGTGGATGTCGGCGAGGAGGACCTTGACCTCACAGCCGGCCTGCAGAAAGTGCGCGATCTTAACCATGGGGACGAAGTATCCGCAGTGAGGACGTCCGGTGGGCGCGGTACCTAAACGCGTGTCAGAGCGGGCTCGCGAAAGGGAGGGAGTTAGACGTACCCCAGTAGATCTTGAGGGGACGGTTCTCCTTGATGAGGACATCGGCGATGATGTTCTCCTTGAGAACCTCCTGGAGTCCCTGGGTGATCAAAGAGATCTTTTCCTGTGCGTTTAGCTCGGCCATGGTGATGTGCTTTGTGGTGAGGAGGTGAGATGGCGGGGTTGCGTGCGGCTGTGACTAAATGTGGGGTGGATGAGTATCGCGCTAATCTGGATGTGGAATATTCGAGTGCGGCGTTGTGCAAATATCCTCAACGAAATCACAGGGTTTCACTGAGCGAAGAACGGGCCTTGCGAGAAAAAACACCACAGAAGTGTATTCACAGGATTCTTATAGCATGATTTTGTCGGTATGAACTATCGAGTCATACAGAAGAAGCAAAAAATGAGTCATTAATTACACAGTCATAATAGCCTTATGGTGGAGCAGACGCGGTACTCAGGAGTACTACTGTCTACAACACATAGATTTAGTATTGAGCTCCACAACAGAGGAAGCTGCTTCCCGACTGCTCAAGTAGATCAGACTGTCCATCTGTAGAGTAGATTACAGCTTTTTGTTCAGGGAATACCGTCTGTTGAAGATCCTCCTTGCTCCACCCATCTGTCGGCGGATTTGTCCACCGACCCTTGTAACAGGCTCTATAAAAGGGCCTAACTGTACTCTATTCTCAATCTTTTAATACAGTCACTTCCTCCATCAGAGCCATTCTTTACCACCGTCAAAGTGTCTTAAATAATACGATCCAATACAGGTCCTCATACCCTTATAATCTCCATCATGTCGTCCATTATCCGTTCTTCTTGTTATTATAACCCCTGCCTTGCCTTCTCTACTTCCTTTACTAATATTTCATGAACCCTTCCTGTTTCCCTCGACTAGTGATGGGCGTGAGTCAAGTATGCTCGGGTACTTGACTCTGGGTAATGCGCTAGTCGGGTCATGGGTTAGTGTGCATAAGTCGGGTATACCTAGGTAGGTAGGGCGTACCCGACCCTGGTAGACTCAAGTATGAAACATTGTTTCGATATATCCTTCTAGGGCTATTTTCATTGAGAATTTCAACTTTCAAGCCTGAACTTCGTGTGTCTTTGTGTATTTGAAGTGCTCCGAGATTTTTTTATTTGGTTTTCACTCCCATTTGTTACACGGAAATGTTTCACAGAGTTGTTTGTCAACGTGTTTCAATTCGAAATTGCAACATAGACCCGACTATATTCTCATATTACACCATGATAGAGCCTCAAGACATTTATTTCAAACAAGTCGAAACATCCTTAGGTCGTATTTAGGTTATTTCAAGTATTTCAAGTCGAGTCGAGTACCCGTTTCAAACAAGTCGAGTATACCCGGGTCCCCATACCCGAGCCAGGTATACTCGAGTACCCGTGCCCATCACTACCCTCGACACAAATTATCGAGTGACACTCCGTGTGACAGTAAGCCGCAAGATATCATCATGTGCAATAACGACTCTATTCATCATCAGTAAACAAAATGCGCTCAAATATAATTCATCCACAATTGGACCTTCGGTATGAATCTATATGCATTCTTGAAAAATCCGCGGTCTCCCTGTGGTCCCAGCGTATGCATGTTTGCTCGCACAATTAAGCCGTCACTTTCATCCTCGCTACACCCACCTCTTTCACCAGCTCCACCCCAACGTCGAAACCCTGCACCGTCTCAGATCAAACATTTTTGCGATATTTTCGACGACATATCGTTGCAGGAATATCTTGGGCGTCTCGATAACGTTTACAGCGACTGAGTATGTTTATCAAAGGCCATTTCATCTTCTTAAAGTTTTTACTAATAGACTATTCCAGGGTTTGAAGGAATATATAAAAAAAAGGTGTTGGTTCGAAAATAGAAAGTGAGAGAGATACATTTGTGGCGCTTGCGAGTGACAGTGGGCGGTGGGATCTTATGTGCAATGTAAACAAATCTAAGTATTCATTCTCAACAGTTTCAAAACGGATTCAAACTTAAATAATTAAACCGCATCAAAATTGGCACTTGCTAGCTACCAATCCTTATGCGTTCTTCACCACGAAGAATTTTTTTTGGCTTTGACTGTGGACCAGGGCTGTCTATTCAAGATACCGCATTTATAGCGACCTGTCAAAACTCTGGGACACTACAACCGCACGAATATAGGTGTGTGATGTGCGTAAAATTTCCGACCAAACAAAAACGAGCAAAAACCCGGCCCCAAAACGTTGAAAGCCGCCGCGAAAGATATCAAAGCTCCAGAAAAAGCTAGCAAAGCCCTCGTAAAACCTGCCAAAGCCGCCACTCCTACCACCTCGCGCGCTCGGAGAACACTTTCGCGCCGATGGAAGTCTTCTTGGAAGAACTTATGGAGTGTCCGATGGAGTGTCAAGAGCAGGATTCACCCTACGAAGAGGTGAAGGGGCCAGTGAAGCTGTCGTTGAACCGTTTGGACCTGGTCTGCGGCTCGACAAACCGGGTGTCAAGAGGTAATGGTATGTCCTCAGTGAAAATTGAGGTTGCCGGGAAGTATGATCCAGGCAGTAACGGCCGTCAAGGAGCGCATCCTGCTCTACAAATCGCGGATCAAAGACGCAAGTGTTCTTGCAGGTAGTCTAGTGCGGCTCTGCTGAGTTAACGAAGTTGGCAGAGCCGTCTAGTCGACAAGGGTATTTTCCAGGGGGGGCTTTGGGGTGTTCCTGACAATCAGCCAAATAGCCGCACAACAACCAGAAACCTGGCTAGGCAAACAGGAAACACCAAACCCAACACAACCCCGACATGTAAAATAAGCGAACACATAACCACCTTTGAATGGTGTAGTACGAAACTTCGAATCCGATCAAATGCATCTTTCTTTGTTCCCTTTAATGCATTTGTTACCTTTACCTTTCATCAACGTTCCTTTCGCATCTTTAGGCCTTTGACCGTTGGATCATTCTTCCCCGTTGTACTTTCCTCCATTTCCTTTTGATTTTCTCCATCGCTTTCGCTCATTCCGCCATAATTTTCTTCAGGTATTCCCCGTTTCTTGGGCCGATTCCGCCTTCGTGCGGCTGATTCCGAGTGTAATGTCTTCAGCTTTTCTCAGTTGTTTGCTCTGATACCGCCTTTATTCTCTTCAGCCTTTCCCCGTCGGCCTCGCTAATTCCGTGTGTATTTCCTTCAGCTTTTCCCTGCTGCTTTGGCTGATATCGATGCTTTAACGACATCTGCCTTCATTTCAATTCCAGTATCAGAATCGGCATCCCATAGCCGAAATTGTTTCAGCATACGTATCCTAATCGCTCCACTAGCTACCCATTGCGTTGAAACCTATCGTTTGATCGAATGCTTTCAAAATCAGAATCTCCATCGTGATTAGTTCGACGGACAGAATGCGTGAGTGCTGTATTTCCATCGTTATCTTTTGCATCCATGTTAATGCCTTTCCGGTCCTAACAGCAGCCTAGCAATAGATGGTTACTCTAGATAAGTTTACGCGAACTTAAATCAGCAGCAACCTATCAGCTATGGAATGTAAGCAGCAGTAAATAAGCTAGCTGATGGGGGGCGGGGCTGAAGGAGAGGCTTGTTGCATTGAGTACCTGTTACACAGAGTTGGAGTACTGTAGTACAGTTGGAACTTGGTTCGAACTTGTAAAGTTGTAGTACTATTAGTATTCACTACCGAACTAGTAACTACCGAATACATATATCTAGATGGTTATCCCTATGGTCATAACTTCGCGACGTCTGGCATGTACCCCCCGAATTGGAAATACTTGTAATACGGCGAACTAGGAACTAGAGTAGGAACCTTAAACGATGATTATGGAGCATGTATTTAGATAGTACTCTAGATCATACGAAACTCTGGTCCCTGGTCTTCTGCAAGTATGCGTTTGCTCTTCTTCGCATTGACTGTGCCGAATGGCGAAGACAGAAATCTGGCTTTTGTCAAATCTTTACCAGTCCGCACAGAAAATAGATTAGTGATGATTGCGGATGCAGGAGGTCGGAAGTTCATCGATGTTCTTCAAATTCAGGAAATAATTGGTGTCATTGAGTGGCAGGATGAAGAGTATCTAGTACGGAAAAACGGTGCATTGTTTGCTGTAGATATGTTTTAGAGGTAGTACCTGGCACCACGAAACCTTTCTGTTCTACGGAAATGAAGTTACACCTACATAGCGAATTTCGGAAGGGGGATGTGCAAAAAAAGAAGTTAAAGAAGGAATCAATTTCATTGGATACTACATCATTCTGGCATTGAAAATCATAATTATTATATATATATATCTCAAAGGGTGCCACTAGAAGTGAAAAGGGATACAATATCACGATTGATAACTATTGATTGGAACAGAGAATATGGGGAGAAAGCAATCTGTTTTCACTGAAACACACCAAAAAAGAAAATCACAACTGATGACTGGATATCCACAGGGGGAATTATGGGGAGAAAGGAATTTATTTCCACTGAAACACACCGAAATAGAAAATCACAATTGGTAACTATGTATCAAAAGGGGGAAATTTGGGGAAAAAAGAATTTGTTCTCACTAGAACACACTGATGTTTGAATTTCATGATGGACGCCTAATGATCGATTAGGGGAATTCTAAAAAGAATATTCTATTGCTCATTGAAATGCTCTGACATTAAAAAGGGCCATTTATGACTATGAATCAAGAAAAGAAATCAGGAAAACAAATACCTCTTCATTTTGATTTGTACACTGAAATTTGATGAAAATACTGAATTATCGAAATGATTATTTTTGTGCATTCTACCTCTTCCATCCAGGCGGCTTACAGTATGGACAGATTTTTTTTTCCGTAACGTCCCCGGCTTAAAAAAAAATATATGCTTATCAAATGACATTTTCCATCCTGGTGGGTTCCACTATGAACAGATTGGTCTTTCCCCTAATATCCCCCGCTGAATATATGATTGTCAAATGACATTTTCCATCTCAGTGTCTTTTAGTATGAACAGAGTTTTTTTTTCTAATATTCCCCTTTTAAATATAAGATTATCAAATCGAATTTTCTATCCCAGTGTCTTTAAGTATGAACAGATTTTCATTCAATGAGAATATACCCATGATGTGTCAGTTGTCGATTTTACCATGCATCGAACGCTTGGTTGAGTTCACGATTGGAAGTCACGTATCAAGGGTTATTGCGAGATTGCTGTAATAACATGTCTGGCATCACTCGGATGACCGTAATTATGACGTTGGTGCAGAGCATGCAAACGTGATTATTCACCACTAAATTTTTAATTTTCTTTTGATAATTCTTTTCGTAATTTTAAGTCATTGTAGTTTTTGACTTGCGGCGGGCACTTCTGCTCTTCCATCGCTTCCACCTCCACATCCCTATGCACATGCTGCATATCTTATAAGACCACGCTGCATACCTTATGCACTCCCCACACAATATTTGTACCATAGGGATACGTTACGTTCGTTACCGGCATTTCAACCTTGTACGACTCTGCGACTAATGGAGGATGTAAGGGATGAGTCTACGGATACCTGCATACAAAAATCTGCGGGGCTCCCAGCTTTGCAGACTTTGCAAGCATCAGCCGGGGTCCACCGATAACCCTGGGCTCGCAGGGTACGCTGATCATCTACTCTATGCACCCATGTACATCCAAGCTACTTAGGATATGGGCTCTCCGGGGACGCGCAACCACTGCATGTCGAAGATTCTAGCCTGCCGCTGCTGGAATGTCATGCGTGATGCTTTCCTCGGCATTGAGGAAGGGGAAGAGAAATCAGTGCTCTGCGGAGCGTAAAATATAAACATTGTAGGCTTCACGAGCCAATAGCAAAACCTCTCGTCATAGCGATGCAAATACCTATTACTCTACCTGGGGTGGGGTATCAAAGTTTAAATATCGCACAGTGTCTGATGATGTCAGACAAGATCTGTTATCTTAACTCTAGTTTCTGGTGCTCGATACCCTGGTCAATAGGTTTATGGAATGTATCATGTATGACATAAGCGCTGTTACAGACGTTACACTCAGGTGAACGACAGAACGACGGAACGACAGAAAATCAGCGCAGCCCGGCATTAACTGATAAGGCTGGCCTCTGATGCACCTGAATTCCTACTAAGTTCGAACATTAGTTTGAAATTATCGAAGATCTTGGATTATTGAATGATCTTATTTCTCGATCGCCTGCGCTGCCGATCACAAAGTTCCAACTGCATAACGAGGCTGTAATTATGTAAGTACTCTAGAGTAATCAGAACTCCCCTGGGCCCTAGCTAGAGTCGAAAGCCTCGTGTAAATTGGATCAAGGCAGCAATATCACGCACCACCCATCTTTGAGCCCTGATCGAAGGTCTGAAATATTTTCTCTTCAATTCGCGTCGGAAGTGGACGAGTAAGCCTTGCCGGCCACAAAACGTGCGCAGAGATGGGGCTGCTCATGAAGAATACTACGGGATCCCCGGGCTTCCGCAGGCTGACACTGGATGTCACAGGATGTCAAGTGCGGGTAGATTCGGCCTTGTTGCACCCGTCGCTATGAGATGGAGCTGGTGTATGCATGAGTGAGTGAAGTTTAAAGTTTATTCCCTATTCCAGGACATATATAGAATTTTGGGTTGCATTGCTCGTGGATACTAGCTGTGTACCCGTATCTGCGGGCTCCCCGGGCTCCCAGAGCTCCGCGGAATCGTGCAGCATTGCTATGCCCAGACGGTCAGCCATGGCGCTCCCAGGGCTGCAGCATCCCTCCCCTCGCAGGAACGCCCCATCGACTCATCACGACACGGTTCGGTCGGCTTCTCCTTGGTAACCAGGCGGCATTCCCCGTTGGCGGCTCGGCAATCGAAGCTAGCAGACATCGTGTACGTCACCCTTGCCGCTAGTGAGCTCTTCGAGCTTCTTCAAATCCTTCTAGAAGCTGCGCTAGAACAACTTCTAAGATTTTGGACGGGTCTTAGTCGGGTCTTGGACGTCTTCGACAAGCAAATAAGGAATGACGGCCACCTTCGGTGTACTCGACAGTCAGTCAGCTGCGTCATGCGGCTACGCGGAACAGTCAGTTGTGCGCCTTGGGGTGTATCGCGGGGTGTGTGGCTAGATGAAATATAACACTCCCTCGTTCCCCGACAGCATAAAACACACAAACTACAAACATCGTCGAGGCAAAGTCCAGCCACCCAACGTCGACACAATGCATTCACCCATAGAAAACGCCATCCGGAAACTATCCGACGTCTTAGACCCGGGCCATAGACACCATCACTGTTCTAGGGAAAAGAACTACAATGCATTGCCACTTGGAGGAAACCGTCCTATTGCAGCAGTAGCACCTTTACCGCCGGCTGAAGAGAAACGCCATAGAAGAATTAGAAGGAGACATAGAGATGAGATGATCAGCAGAGGTGATCACGAGGCTTCTTCTACCATGGAACGCAGCGGTAGTGATGACTCTGGCACGTCGCATGGTTCGCAGAGATCGACAACGAGTTACCACGGGAGTGCTATGGGGATTATTATCAACCAGTCACAACCGATACCTCGCACAAGTATAGATGGTACAGGTATATTTCTTATCCTTCATCCTGGGTGGTGTAGAGTATATAGAAGTGACAGTCCAGCTTACTTAGTCTACCCTTGTCGCAGAATCAAAAACACCCCTCATCACAGCTACCCCACCCACCCCAACTCCTGAAGAATTTATTCGACGACAACGAGAAGATCTAAACCATCGAAACGAACAAATTCGACTCGACCGACGCCATAGAAGCAATACTAATCCCGATCACCACCATATGGAACCCCGCTCTATTACCCACAGCGAAAACGTCAAGCGCCATTCCCAACCTGTAGGCGATGAGTTACCGCCCTACCCCGTAACCCCTCCAGGATCGGAAGTAAACATCTCAACCGACTACATGACACACACCCGTCGTCAGCGCGCCGCAACAGCTCCACCTGTCCCACTGTTTAACCCTCCTATGATCGATCGTCGGGAGTCCAAAGGATTCCGAACGTCCGCGGTCGAACTCCCAGCGCGTGAAGTGCGCTCATCCGGCCGTAAAGGATACGAAGAACTCTACCACACCCTCCGTACCTTCTCCACAATCTTCCTAATCGACGATTCCCCCTCTATGATCCACCACTGGAGTTCAACCCGGGTAGCATTCGAGAACCTCGCCACAACAGCCTTACAATATATCACCGATGGCGTGGAGGTTGCGTTTTTGAACGATTATATCGGAGAAAGAAATATTACTAGGGTATATACAAAAGAAGATGTTAGGAAGTGCTTTGAAGATACGGTGTTGAAGGGTGTTACCCCGATTGGTGATGCCCTGGATGGTGTGCTGAAGGAGTATATTGATGGGTATGTGGAGGCGAAGGCGGCTTGGTCATCTCCACGCCTGCTATCCGGTGATCGCTTTGGCAACGAGGGTCCTACAACTACAACCACCAACCACACCAGGAAACGACCCAAACCACTCAACATAGTAATCCTAACCGACGGGATTCCAACGGACGACGTGGAATCCGTAATCGTGTCAAACGCACGGTTATTAGATTCCTTAAATGCACCGTTGAGTCAAGTTGGGATACAGTTTGTACAAATTGGGAATGAAGAAGGGGTTAGAGAGGAATTGAAGGATTTGGATGATTATATTGCGAACGTTTATGGGATTAGGGATATGGTGGATACGACTCCTTATGTTGAGGGAGATATGGGGGAGGGGGATTGGTTACAGAAGGCGCTGCTGGGGGGCGTTAATAGGAGGGTGGATAAGATGGGGTAGAGAGGGGAGAGTGGAAGAGGAGAAGAAGCTTGGCAACGCTTGGCAAAGCCCGGAAAAGCCCAGTGAAGCCTGACAGGGCTGTTAATTAACAACGTTTTCTCAAGCGACTATCTATGAGGCGAGTACTTTACAAGAAGTGTGCGAAACTTGTGACAGCTAGTGACACTAGTGGCACCGATGCGCGCAGCACTCCTCCGATTCTCGTCATTCGTGGGTGGCATGAGATGAAGCGATAGCTGCGATACGCGGCGATAAGGGATGATGAGATGATGAGCGATGAGATATGAGATGAGCGATGATATTAGAGTAACTAGATTAGCAGCGATGATTAACGAGAAGCGACTAGCTGCATGTATAGAGCAGTTAGATGACGATATCCATGATTATGTGATGTGATGATAATATGAACTTTACCTAGTTAGGGTTACGGCAGTGTTTTTTTTTTCTTTTTTTTTTTCTTATGGAATGGTTGATAACAATAAATATGTATAAGGTTTTAATGTTTGTGGTTTTGTTTGGACTTTGTATTTAGGATTCGCCGTACCAGTATTGGCCGGGAGTTGCTTGCTTGCTTGCGTTCTACGGTACTCAACTTTATTAAGTATCTATTATGTAAAAACTTACATTCTCTACTTCACAATCATCGGTCTAGGTTCCTAGTGCCTAGTTCCTGGTTCACCGTATTCGGTATTCCATGTATTCCAAATTCGTGGAGCCCAGGGCCCATGCCAGGGTACACTTATGATAATTATGTACTTCGAACTTCGAACCAAGTTCCAACTGTACATATATGTAGTACTGACTACAGTTACTCCAACTCTGTGTAACAGTAACTCTATGCAATGCAACAAGCTTCTCCTTCAGCCCCGGACCCCATCAGCTAGCTTATTCACCGCTGCTTACATTCCATAGCTGATGAGTTGCAGCTGATGTAAGAAGCGTAAACTTATCTAACCATCTATGTGCCTAGTCCCTCGACGGCCGACGTCGACTTTCAGCCTTTCAGCCTTAGGATTCCTTTATTTTGTTGCTTTTTGTTTTTTGCTTTTTTTTTACTTTTGCTTTTTTTTTTGCTTTTTTTGCTTTTTTATTTATTTAATGCTACGCTAAGTTGACTAAGCAGGGGCCTGGGTATCTACGGGGGTAGAGGTTGAGAATTTCGAAAGGCTAAATCTGCGAGTGTGAAGGGGGGGGTGGGGATCTTCATGAGCAGTATGTACTTAGGATATGTAGGTATAACGGCAAGCTAGGGCACTTAATTTTGGAGTCAATTATTGGGGCTTGAATCGTGAGTTTGGCAGCATTGGTATGTAGGTTTATGGATAAGCAAGTATTATGTTAAAGCGGAGGAAGTACGAATAGTATGCCTCCCCGGGGCACGACCTGCCGGGCTGGACGTTTGTCACACTGTCGTGGGTTAAAGGAGTATTGGTATTTGTATCGAAAAAAAACAGTGCAGTAACTTATGTATCCAAGCTAAATAACTAAAGATGTGCATGACATTTACATGTAGAACAAGGAATTGCAAGTATCGAGTAGTGACAGTAAGAAATCGATTAGTGGTGAAAGAAATTAAGTAGATGGAAATGTGCTGAGTTCGAGGCAGATTCTAGATCCACGCGATTGGTTAGTGAAAACAGAAGCACGCTACAGCCGGGACAGCCTTACTGCAGAACGCCTACACTTTGAAGTACGGACAGCCTTACTAAGAAACGCCTACTCATTCGCCGCCGTAGACCGTAGATGTAGTGCTACCATCAATCGTGCTTCCAGTAGGTGTGTACTGGCTTCCTTCAGTCACAGTATCGCAATCGGTATTCTCCTGCATTCATCAGTGACTTGCCACAAATACTCCGGGAGCATCAAAAATCATACCGTATCATCAGTAGTTGTAGACCTGGTATGCTGCTGCTGTAAGTTACGTTGGAGCTCAGCCTTGACCTCTGCAAGTTCCTGTTTGCGTTCCATCTCTGTCTGATGGAGAACATCAAGGGCGTCTTCTAGCTTCTTCCGGAATCCTTTCTCTTTTTCAACGCTGCTGCAAGCCTTCTCCAACGCCTGGACCTTCGCATCAAGCTCCCCGTTAAGGTCTTTTATAGACGCATCCTTCTCCGCATCACTGTGCGTACGATCCTGCTTCATCCCCTCAATCGTCTCATCATACGTCTTCTTCACCCCCTCATGCTCCAACTGTAGGTCCACCAATTTCTGATCCGCCACATCCCTTGCCTCCTGAACAGCAATCTTAATCTCCTCCTCAAACTTCTTGGTAAGCTCCTCCTTCTGCTGTTTCAATTTCTCTCGGAATTTCCTTTGGCAATCTCTGACGATATTCGAGACGTGTTCTCCACGCCAATCGATTTCGTTCTGGGATGTGGTAATCTTAGAAGGTTGTTGGACTCTCAGAATAATTTGGTCCATGGCTGCATCATAGTCGTCTTCGTCTTCGTCATCAAGGGTGTCAAGCATATCTTGGATCTTGCCAGCGATTTCGTTTTTACGCTTTTCCTCCTTGCGCTTAAAGGATGCTCGGGCTCGTTTGTATAGTTGCTGTCGGAGACCCTCTTTGATGGTGTCATCTACCTCGGTTTCAGCAGTAAGCCGTTGGAGCTTTTCTTCAACGCCTTCCTTGAGTTTGTTGTTAAGTAGCACTTCTTGGGCTGCCTTATCCGTCACCAGATTCATAGTCAGTTGATGAAGTGTTTGTATCGCCTCATATGTTTTAACTACGCTCTGGTACGTGTTCCTGGGGAAACTAGACGACGAATCTAAATTGACTTTGCCTTTTGTAGGCGACGAATAGCTCAGAGTTCGTTGGCTAGCATCCGCTACTGAAAGAATGGACGTATCGGAGTGCGTTCGATCAACCACACAGGCTCTAACGCAGGTTTCGTCCAGCTGAATAGTTCTGTTGTAGACTATTGCATAGTTTTCATCGTTGGTTACATCATATCGTTCAGTAACCAAAATGGGGTCAATATCATCTCCAAACAGGTACTTGCAGTTATCTATACGTTTCAAAATATCAGTATTTCCATTGTATCAAGCAAGGTTCGAGTGTTGTTACCGATGATTTGCTGTTTGTGATAGGATGGGCAATAAAAATCAATACTGGCCATCTTTGAGAACAGTTACAAGATTGATCCAGCGAAGAAGAAGTTCGAGTCAAGCACAACAAGCCTCTTCGATTTGGTTGACTATTATGTGAATCGCCGGTCTGTGTTGCGAAGTTGCGAAGTTGCGTCCCAATCCGTACAACGCCTGGGCACGAGGCTACGAAACTCGATGCTGAGATGTGGTGTTCTAAAGGTGGAGGATGGAGTATAAGTGCAGGGAAAAGTTCGTTGACTCGTTGTTTGCGTACGCGGCGATGGTTACACAGATGCGGGGTCGATGCGCATGAGGCTCGTGACTCGAAGCGGGATCAAAGGGAGACCGTAGATTTTCAAGCATTCATAAAGATTGATATCGAATGTCAGTCAAATTTTAATACATTTCGCAATATTAAAGATTTGCTGACGATGAATATTATAGATCTGTTTGAATTGCGCAGGATATCCGGCCACCCACTGTACGGTTTTTATACACATCGTTGCGAATCGGTTATTACTAGCCACAAAGGTGCTTAATCAGCCATGCATGGCAGCCACACTAGCTTCTGGTTCATGCATGTCGCTCAAGAGATCCTAGTTAGCGCAAGAGAGCATATACAGCGAGGGGAATTCTAAGTCTCGGACATGTCGAGGGCAGTTTTCTTCGACTCCACCGACAATGATAGGCAAGATTTGGGGGTTTGATCTATTATCGCGGAATGCTTTTGTAACTGATGTGGAATTCAGTCTTGACGGTTTCGTCGTTATTTCTGTCTGTTTCCGATCGTTTCTCTGAACGCTTGATTTTCTCGCCCTTCTTTCTGTCTATTTACGATCGTTTGTCTGAACGCTTGATGTTTCGTCTCGCCTTTGTGTTTAAGGACCCATTTCACGCGGTGGTTTACGCGTTTCCTATCAGATGCCCCTTCCTTAAGGCTGTTCCTCGCTTGAGTGTGCCTTGCGTCGTTGGATACCTCCTGCAAGGATCCGCCCGATAACAGTTCATAATTTGGTTTGTCACCCAAAAGCATAATCTGCGAACAATGTCGTCATACGTCGCTAGGTGTCGCTAGAGATCAAGATTTACGCACCTGCGAATGCCACATCGTCCCGTCCCGCTAATCCCATAGCCGTGATTCAAAGATAGACGATGTGTTACCCGCGATCAGATCAACCATCGTTCCCTAGGTTCTTCAGCTTCTTTTGGATTTCTCCGCAATGCTTCTGATGCCAATCCTTGGATGACGGAGGAAGAAACCTTGATTAATTGCCTAGTGGATCGTTTAATGGGTTTCCACGGGCGACGCTCTCAACAGCTACTACTGCGCGCGAGAGATCCTTAGTTCGGCATATAACGTTGGAATAGCCCCTAATTCCTTCGAATTTCTTCATTGAACGGAATTCTTCAACATCATTAATAATGGCATCACTTTTTTCCTCCGCCAAGACTTGGTCTTGCTCAACTATTCCAAATCTCGCAAACAAAGTCTACGTTGTTACCGGCGGCACCGCAGGAATTGGCTATGGAATCGTCAGCAACCTTCTTTCGCATAAACCCCAAAAGATCTATATGCTCTCTGAACAACCCCATCACGCCGAACTCGCCGAACAGGATCTAGCAAAGTATGGAGATCCCAGCTTAGTCGAGTACATCAAATGCGACCTACGGGATTTGAAGGAGGTTGATCGAACTGCAAAGAAATTAAAGGAGCTAAGACGTATTGATGCACTTGTATGCAACGCGGGTGTCGGTGTGGGAGTATATAATGAGTCAAAAGACGGGATCGGTACGCAATCTGAGGCGGGCATGGATGGGTAAAATCTGAATACTGATAAGATTATGGTGTTGTGGTGCAATAGATACTCACTTCCAAATTAACCATCTGTCGCAGATGCATCTTATATTATCCCTCCTACCGAACCTCCTGAAAACTGCACAAGAACATCACGACGCACGTGTAGTCTGCCAATCATCCGAGCTACACGCAATGTCACCCAGCGATGTTAAATTCGAGAGTCTTGAGGAAATCAACAAAGACATTGGCCCATCATATCTCTACAACCGATCAAAGTTGGCGCAGATCTTGTTTATCAGGGGATTAGTTCAGAGACTCAATGATGGAAGGGTTGGTGATGGAAAGAATATCGGGCTTGCGAATCTCTTCTGTAATGCAACGAATCCCGGGGCCGTCAGTACGGGTCAACAGGATCAGCTAGAGGAGGCATATGGAACGGTAGGAAAGATTGCCGTGGCTATGGGTAGACCGTTTATGAAGGATCCGATTACTGACGGTTGTCTACCGGCGTTATATGCGGCTACTGCGGAGGAAATCAAGACAGAAAATATCACGGGTCAATATGTGAGTTCTGTTTTAATACGTAATGAGGATAATAATAGGAAAATCTTACTAACAATGTTTAGATTGCTGCCCCGAATAAGGTTACGGATCCTTCGAAACAGGCACAGGACCAAACGCTTGGAGATAATTTGTGGAAGCTGAGTGAAAAGCTTCTAAAGGAGAAGTTGGGGGCATAGTTGGTCTTGCTTTGTTTTAGATTGTTATCATACCTAAGTGCTTTAATGGATTGATTTGTCATATATCTTGGCGGAGTACAATACCTCAAAAGGAGTTAGTTACCGGGTATCATTCAACCACGAGGGTGTTCGGAACCCACACCTCGTGGACTTGACATTAACGCGAGTTATGACATTCTTAACTGCGAACTATGGACCTGCATATTCAGGAGCTCATTAGCGCAGAAACTACAGTCTACATCTATCCTTTGACGCTCCCGAGTTCCGAAATAGCGACGCCGACGTGCTAAGACCGAGGCATGACGCGCTCTTTTCCTAGCTTGCTATACATTTTCACGCAGTTCCGTAGAAAGTACAAACCCGTTAATTGTTCCCCGGATCATTGGATTATCGCACTTTGGGGTTTGTTTCGTTCCTGACACCCGTTTCGGATTTTACCTGCATGCATGGCTCCGGCTATGACAAAAGTAGCTCGGAGAACCTGGCTCAACTGCCGGCGCGCATAACATACTGCTGGAATCAGAATCACAAACCGCCATCTTTTTCGATTTCTAGCAGTAACTTGCGGGATTTGCGAAGCCGGTGATTTGTGGCATTGTTTTTCAGTGTTTGTGGCTGACATGTTTGTCGACGTTTGCTTTGGACTGTCATGGTACACATACTGACAGTTTTCCGCTAACGATTTCCAGTTAGAGTTCTTGGTTGCACTCTGAAATTCCCTTGACCTTTGCGCAGCGTGTTTTCAGAATGCCTGTCATGGAGTGCCATACCATACCATACCAAACAAATACATATTCTGGAATTACAAGTGTCCTTGGGAATTGGCGTCGCAGGGAATTGATTCATGCATTCCTATGCAGGGGGGTTATTTTCTGATACTCTGTGATATGTATGCGCACCCACACAGGCGGTATGTAACTGTACTTTCTTTCTCCATATCATCGAGATTCGGGCATTTGTACCTATCTAGTATCGGTTGTCTGGCTGTTGTTGCACTTGAAGATTCATACGTCGTTCCTCCTGCATTCTCGAAATGACCCCTAGCTTCGGTATGCTGTTTACAACACAACAGAAGATGAATGAAAGTGCACCATCCCTAGTTCCCTAGTACCTCACGGTTTATCCGTTTATCCGCACTCCGAATTAGACTTCGGTATCGACGGACTACCTTATGCCTGACCGTTGGGCAACTTTGACACACGGGAACGGGTATCTATTGCCTATCTATTTTGCATTTCACAGCCTATAGTAAATATAATCTAGGGTATTTTTTTAGCATTTGCATATCTTTTATGTACCTAACCTAGTGACATTGTTTTACGGTGATTCGGGCATTTGAAATCCCGTGGAAATGGTACGAACGACTTTTACACCCCTTGATTTAACATGCCGTTGGAGTTTATAATGGGTACATGCCCCCGGGTGATTTGAATTCCAGTATCCAATCCAGTTTCCCGTCAGCTCTCAACAAGATCTCGACGAGACAAGCAACAATGGCGGCACCATCACCACCAGGATCCTCGAAAAGTTCAATGAGATCAGTTGTCTTTGAAAATAGAGGAAGTTCAGCGAAATCATTGGCCGATAGTTCTATGACGGACATCGAATTACAACCTTACGACGACGATATTAAGGAAGATGATGAAAAGGAGGCTCATTTACAGGGTGATGTGGAACAAGCGTTGATGGATCTTGAGCACTGTATTGTTGGATGGGATGGGGTTGATGATCCTCAGAATCCGAAGAATTGGCCTAGGAAAGAGAGGTATCGATCATTGATGATGATTTCGTTGATGGGATTCGTGATGTCAGTACCATTAACCCCAACCGCGCACCCCAACTCAAAAGACTTTAATCAGCTAACAAATATCTTATTCAGTCCCCTGGCTTCATCAATGGTATCCCCCGGTGTCCTAATCATGAACCGCGAATTCAAAAACCGAAACCTAGAATTAACCACCTTCGTCATTTCCGTGAACGTATTAGGCTGGGCATTCGGACCACTTCTTTTCGCACCTTTATGCGATATTTTTGGGCGTCGACGAGTTCTAGATTTCGCCAATATGAACTTTGTAATCTGGCAAATCGGGTGTGCATTAGCACCCAACATCTCCAGCTTAGTTGTCTTTCGTTTCCTCGTAGGACTCGGCGGAGCAGGCTGTTTAACAATCGGAGGAGGAACAATTAGTGATCTTTTCTCTACTATGGAAAGTGGTGCTGCTTCAGCTGTTTTTGCCATGGGTCCTCTTTTCGGTCCGGTTGTTGGCCCTATCGCTGGAGGGTTCTTGGCGCAACGCGTTGGTTGGCGTTATGCGTATTGGACTCTTCTCGCCTTTGGTGGTTTCATCACTACCCTTGCTACGATTTTTGGAAGGGAAACTCACCCTGCTGTTCTTTTGGAGAGGAAAGCCGCCGCCTTGCGAAAATCTATAGGAAACCCGGCTTTGATTAACTACTACTACCGACACCACCCAGAGCGAACCCGGAAAGATATCTTCATAGACTCCTTCAAGCGCCCGATAAAAATGGTTGTTCAATCCCCTATCTGCGCGATTATGTGTCTCTATATGAGCATCATGTACGGCATCCTCTACTTACTCTTCACCTCCATGCCGCTTGTATTTTACCAAAAGTACAGCTGGGACCCAGAAAAGACCGGATTGAGTTACTTAGGTATCGGAACTGGACTTTTCCTCGGCCTTATCATCATTGGTAAATCCAGCGACAGTATCCTTATGAAGCTCGCTGCGGCAAACGGGGGTGTAGCAGAGCCGGAAATGCGGCTTTCTATGTCAGCAGGTTTCGTTTCTTTGCTTCCGGTTGGGTTATTTTGGTATGGTTGGTCAGTGGAAAATCACACGCATTGGATTGTGCCGATTATTGGGATGATGTTTGTGGGGTTTGCGCTTATGGGGGTCTTTGTTCCCATTCAGACTTATATGATTGATGCGTTTAAGGGGTATTCGGCGGCGGCGCTTGCGGCGCTTACGTCGAGCAGGTCGGTTGTTGGTGCGGTTTTGCCACTCGCTGGGGCCCCGATGTATAAAAAGCTGGGGTATGGCTGGGGGAATAGTTTACTGGCTTTCGTGGCGTTGGCGATGATTCCTCCGGTTTGGTTGTTGTATAAAAGGGGAGGGCAGTTGAGGAAGAGGAATCCGGTGAGGTTGGATTAGAGAGAACGGGCGGGTATGAGGTGCCAGTGAAGAGGGGATGATAAGGAGAGGGGATGATGAGATTGGGGATTCCGAAAGGGATGTAATGTACAGTTTGTAGGACATGGTAAGAAGGTACTGGTAAGAGGATGATGGATATACCTGGATCGGAGAGTGTGTAATGGAATAGTAAATATTGTGGATTTAGAATATTTGGAACTTTTAGAGTAATTTATAATGTGGAGTTTGATTCTAGAACTTTGTTTCTTCTAGGCGGGAGCGTGATCACTGATATGTCGTGACCGGGATGGTTGCGCCGTGGGAACTGTCTGGCTTTATGATATCTCACCCGCGTAATTTTCACGCCGCACCAACTCCACGAAATCACCGCTAGTTACTTCTTCCCGACCACCGTTGTAACATATTTCCATATCGCTACACAGCCGTCACTTCCAACCCCATTGAATTCCTCTCTGTGAATCCTAAACTCCCAAGTCGTCACTTCCAACGCCGTTGAATTCCTCTCTGTCAATCCTAAACTCCCAAGTGGTCTCTACCGGCCACACGCCATTCCTGGAACCTGCCGTCCCAAATCCACTTCCTCCACCCTCCACGTCCCGCACCTAGCTTATCCATACCTCAAAGCCATCGATATGACGGCATAGACGGCACAAATACAAGCAAACGGAAACTACTGCCGACAAATATAAATACAAGGAAACTGTACCTGTAAACCTTACGGTACCCCATGCTGTGACTCGTTTTTCATGTTTGTAATTTTCGCGCACAATGCGTCACTCAGCGCTACCGGTCCGCCGATGGGCCGCACACTGCCTGGATATACCCCACGCTATGCCCGCCTCCCACCTCTTCTCCCTGCTCTTCATGCTCGCTCTGAGCTCCCTTCTCACGCTGAGATTCCGCCATGCATGACGCTGCGCTTCTCGCTTCAACTGGCCCTCGCCGTCTCTCCCACTCCGGAATAAAGCCACTTGGCTCTCCTCCCTCTTTGGTACGTAGTCCAGCCTTTGATTTCACATTCATTTTTTTCTTTCCTGCAATCCTGCCTGGCCTTTCTTCCTTTCTTCTCTTCTCCCCTTTTTTCTCCTTGTTTGGACAAAGATTCCAAACTCTTGGGGTCTTTCTTTCTCTCTCTTCCTTGCTCTCGGAGCCACTTGGCCCTCTTCTTGCTCGGCAGATGATGCTAGCTATCTTTCTTCCCAGCATCCCTTCTTTTCTTTCTTTCCCTTCGCCAATGCTTCCTCCTCTTCATTCCCTCTTCTCTTCTTTTTTCTCTGTGGACTGGGCACAGTTGATATTTGGGCCTTGGGAATGTGGTGGCGCTCTTGTTGGTTTACCGTGGTAAGTGTTTCTTCTTTCCGCTTGTGTTATTGATCGACTCGGTGCTAACTCTGACGCTTTAGCATCAGCTCGTTTTGGTTCGGTTCATACCTAACCGTATCGGACGAGGACTCCGGTAAGACCCCAATAGCCATTCTATTTTGCTACAGCCATATATATTTCACTGCTAATAAGTTCTTTTTACTTAATCTCCTCGTCTGCTGTAGCGTTGTGTTCGCACTTTTGCTTGAGTGAGCCGGACAACAGGTTCACCCGGTAAGACCTCACCTCCCTTCTTCCTTTCCCCCATTCATACCACACATACTAATTAATCGCTTCTAATTCGCGTGGCGGTTCTCTAACCGCAAAAAGTTTCTGGCCTCTGCGTCTCGGATCCGATCTTCATAACTGATCCGCCTTCTTTGTCTACAAGGTCAACAAGGCCCGGAATATTTCTAGTTGTTTTTGTTCCTTTGAGGCCGGTGGTAAGCTACAGTTCTATTCTTTGTTTTTTATTTGAGGTTAATCAGTTTCAGGCACGTCGTGGTTGTCCGCTGCGGATCCGTTGGATGGGTTAAGGGTGCGTGTAGGCAACTTTGCTCTGGTGATGGTTTCAATCTGGAGGATACGATCATGGAATATTGTGGTGGTTTGGAATTACACTGAACAACAAAATCCAAGGCGGTCGCAGCAACCATCGCTACACTTCAAAAGTTGTTGTGACCTGCATGCATGAATAGTTCCATGGTTTCCTAGCTGAATTAGTACCTAGTGATATGGTTAGCGAAGCCTTAACTAGTCTGATGAACTCTAGTGTGCCATTATGTGCTGATTGAGTTAGTCAACCACAGAACTAGCCACTATGTATGCAGGTCGCAACAACTTTTGAAGTGTAGCGATGGTTGCTGCGACCGCCTTGGATTTTGTTGTTCAGTGTATGATGGGAATTTGCATGTATCTAGATGTTAGGATTTTAACTTTGATAAGCGCTATTGGAAATAGCAACAAACATGCCATACTTATTTTAACTTCGCATTCCACTCGTTCAAGTGATTTAAACCCCTCTTTTGTGAACGTAAACCTATCTTCACCGATGGTTGAGTGTCGTGATGGTGTTTCAGCTAACGTTCCCCGTCTTCGCTGTCGAACTTCGATGATGACAGGTTTGTTAGTGTGCGAGCCAGTGACATGGGGTACCCGCTGTTGAGAAATGGAGCCGCAACTCTTTCGTCCTCTTTGTTTCTCCACCTTCCACCTCTTGGGCCTCTCCTCACTTCGATAGCCTCGAGTTTCTGACTTTCTGATTCGTTATCACCATTCAACTGACCTGCTTTCGTCGCGAGGCGACATCGAAAAACTGACGCCGCGTCGCCACCCAACATCATGGAACGCGTGGGTGCACATATCGACACAAATCGACAAGAAAGAGCAAAACAACGAATGAGCGCCGCTTTACGTCTGAATCCGCTGGTAGGTACTGACGCCATACGGTATCTCGCCAATGCTACAAGGAACCCACTGCGGTCGCATTATGACACCTCCTTCTCTTCGACGACGCTATAAAGTTTCAAATTTATCAACACTTTATTTTTTCGGGAACCGTTACAATACCAGTACTCTGGTCGCTGGAACAAACTTCAATCTGCACCCGTTCCCGCCTTCGATCATCCGCCGGGGCTGAACAACCCTGTCCCTGCCACAGCCACCACAAACTAGGATTCTGTTCGCGCGGAAATTTACCTGTAGGAGAGTGCCTGTGCTGTTTGTTAGGCGCCGGCACTCCTGACAGCCGCGCATGGCGAAGCGCTCGGTACGCTGAGATTACAGGCCCGAAAGGAACTAAGTGCAAAACATAACAGGGCTTTCCTTCACAAAGAATCGACACAACTGACGTTCTACACCAGTCCATGGAATCTACTTTGAACGAGCTTCCATATCCTTCTCCGCCATCCAGCCCACCCGAGCCCGTCTGGACAGATTTCACATCTTACCAATACCCCGAAATATCTTACACAACTGAATACGTCCCACCATTATCAGAATTATTCGCCGAACTTCCCGCGGAGGTCGTTAATAATCCTCCCAGCAATCCGAATGTGCAGCTTTTGTGGACAGACTTGCTATGAAACAGCGTGCTGTAACTAATTCGACATCTTTCTACTTATGCTTCATAATTCTCCTTTGTTAGGTCGGCGTTCTTGTTTTTCATACTTAATGAATGCCTTTGTTACCTTCATGAGTTCTCACGAGTTTCCTTGCACATGCTAGTCTTCCTTGAGCTGTTTCGGATCGAATGATACTTCATGATGGCGGGTTTCCAAGCACAAGTTTCATATACGTACTGTAGCTAGTTACACTAGCTGGTGATTAACATTATCCATATTGATGATGAAGAATTACTGAAATTCTCCATCACCGTGACGTAGAAGATTTGAGAAGTTCGTCGGGTATTGAATGCGGACTGTGGGACCTAAGCGGCACTGGCTGGGTACCAACGGTCCAACCACCTAACACCTCGGCCTCGGAATCCCTGTCGAGAACCAAGGGAAAGGAAAAACAAACTATGAAACATGAAACGTGAACCCATAGCGAGACCCGAATACTCGATCATCGCATAAACTAGCAACGTGCCGCCGCGTACCACATACAGTGTAGGTACCCTAGAACAGGCTAGGAATGGTTCCCTGCGGTCTTCCATGTCGAGAGAGGAGAGCTGGGATAGGTACCAGCGCTACCAGCGGCAACAGCGGGAAGAGGAGGAATGAATCGCGGTTACCGCGGTAGAGGAGGAATATCCTCGTTTATCCTTGTGTCTTCTCTTTGTTCCCATCTCATTTCCTTTGAGTCAACACATCGGCTGA
Organism: Pyronema domesticum; assembly: GCA_024516145.1. Taxonomy (NCBI): domain Eukaryota; kingdom Fungi; phylum Ascomycota; class Pezizomycetes; order Pezizales; family Pyronemataceae; genus Pyronema; species Pyronema domesticum. The sequence goes on from JAJJXL010000041.1 coordinate 318,163, forward strand.
GTTACACTGACCCATCCTTAGGGTACGCACCCGATTCCGTTGTACAACCCCACCCGATCGGGTTGTAACTTGTCGCGTTATCTGGCGTCGACTCTCGAGGCCTTAAAACTTCGGACTTCGCACTGCGCCGAGTCGGAGTCATAGGCTGTTACTCGGTTGTGGCGAGGGTATTGCGGGTGGTACAGGCCGGTGAGGAGGTCTGTTCGCGGACTTTGAGGGATGTTTTAGTGGAGGGTCTTTTGTGAGGTGTTGTTTTTGTTTGGTTTTGAAGTGATGATGAGATGATCTGGTGACGATGTGGGGGAGTTATTTTGGATCTTCAGACCTTCGCTGGAAGGTATTTTGAGATGATGTTGGTGGATTTGGTGAAGTCGGTGGAGTCGGTGATGACGTGTTGCACGAAGGGTGTAGAAAGGCGTTGAAGCTTCACTGCTTCAGAGTTGAGAGCGAGTGAAATTTATGTGATCTGGCAACGAAATTTCAGAGTGGGTATGGAGAGTGGGGGGAAGTGAACTTGCAAGAACAAGATGGTTTTGGAAGAAGACGGTTCAAATGTTTTCAATTTCGGGAGATGTCGGGGGTCGACAATTGGTGACGAATTACGATTCTTTATCCCAAGGCAACAAATAAACCACCCTGTCCCAGGTTGAATCCCGCCCCATCAGTTCTTCTTTCCAATTCACTTTTATTCCGGAGTATAGAATATTAAATTTCGACCACAAAAATGTCGAAAATCTGGTTGTTATTGACCCTTTTTCCTCACCGCTCAGGCTTAAGTGAAAAGTTTTTCTCAAGATCTTGCTCCTGCCCTTCACCGCGTCTAAGCTGCACTTTCCTAGCGTTTATTTCAGTGTCTTTCCCCCTTCCTCTTCTTCGGTCTATCACTCCCTTTCCTTTCCCAACCTCGGAACTCCCACCTCATCCTCTAGCTCGGGAGTCAGCATTCGCGCCCCGTCCACAGCACACACACAATGTCCGCTATCCATGTCGGTTTCGGCCTTCAACGACTACCACCACCAAATCCAACCAACAAAGCATCCCCGAAACCGCGGCCCTTGCCGTCGCCAAAACCCAAGCCGAAGAACCCCACGAACCCCAACACCGGCGGAGGTCTCATCCTACCCTCCAGCGGCGATTTCCCAAAATCGCAACCAATCAAGCCCGCGCCTAATCCTCCCAGCTCCGATGGATCAAAAACCAATCCAGTCAAAAGCCCCGGTACTTTGAATGGTGATAATGATAAGGATATCGTGAAGACAAATCCAATCAAGCCTGGGGATGGAAAACCCGGAACAAGCTTAGAGAATCCTGCCAGTGCTCTTCCGGGGGCGTTGCCGGGGCTCAACAAAGTCAACGTTACGCAGCCTTATGAGGGGCTTTTTAATGATGGGGATATCAATTTCGGTACTGCACTCCCAGTGCAGATTTTTGAAGGAAATATTACCGTTCGTCCCCCCATTTTGGTGCCAGTGCGGTTTCCCTACCGGCTATTTTGCTAACCGTAAGTTATTACTAGATTATAAACCCCGTCTCCACTCCACTTATTCTCAGCGACAGCGGCTACTGGAACTCAGTCCAACTTAACCAAAAATACATCCCCGGAATCTTGATCTCGGTCAACATCTTCTTCGGTCTTCTTGTATTTGGGATTCTTATATCTGCTATATATTCAATCTACCGGGACTAGGAATCCCTTGTATCAGAAACCATAGCACTGTTTGGAAAGTCCTGGCGTCAAGAATGGTCCGAATTCAGGAAGGTGGAAAAACATGATATGGATATTGAACGAGCTATAAAATGTGGGTGCGCGGATTGCTCCAAAGTTTATGCTCCGATTCCAAAAGGGTTTGTGGCGCCTTGGAATAAGGCTTGGGTGGTGGTAAAGAAAAGACCAAGGGCTACTAAGGCACCCGGAAGAAGAGGTAGACCGTTGCATTCGGATATAAATGCACCAATGGGAGCGAAGAGATTAAGTATTCCGAGTTCTATTATCGAGGAGGATGAGGAGTCTATGAGGGCGTTTAATTCCGCACTTGCGACAAGTACAGCCAACTATGCGGATACTATTCCGGATACTGTTGCAGATATGGAGATGAATATTGAGAGTTTGGTGCATGATCCGGGACTTACTTTGAAGAGACAAAAGTCCAAGACGCCGAAGTGGCTGGAGGATGCAACTATTGGGGAGATTGAGAGGGTTACGGGAGGGGCTATTAAGAGGGAGTCGTTTGGGATTTGAGGGGGGCCGGGGAGTCCTGGGAGTCCGGGAGTCCGGGGAGCGAGGGAATCTTAGAGAAGATAAAAAATGGCGTTATGATAGTTTGCTGCTTTGTAGGGGGGGTTTTAATTGGTGCAGGAGGGATGAGGATATACGGGGGGAAGTGGATTAGTTAATAGCTGCGTAATAAGTTGTGTTTTTGTTTTAATAGGAATAAAGTTGCTCTCCGATCTAATCCTGTACTTTGAGTAGTCTGTTGCTCGTGATTCAAGTAAGAAGTCTAGGTAAAGCCAGGGTGTTGCGGAGTCATGCAGCACCACTCATATCTACAGGCTCGAACTGTGAACAGCAGTCCCGCGTGCGTCTCTCTAATACGGTGTGGAGAGTAATACGATATGACCTACGTCAATGTGGGTGATGCGTCGTCATGAACTAGATCTTTACGGTCTATCAGCGACTTGAGCGATGTAAGTTTTGTCGTATCCTGTTAATTTCCTACCACTCCCGGTGCCCATCCCAATCCGTTTAATCCATCTCGTAGAGATTAAGAGATGGAGACATCAGATACTTGGTTGTCTTGATCTCCCATACGCTTTTACCTAACGAATGATGAGATTCAGGAAGACAGAGATGAATATGAGTTCCACATACATCTTCGACGAAGCTAGGCTGCTAGAGATGAAGATAGTATCCATAGCAACCAGGGTCCAGTAGAGTAACCCGAAATCAGCAGTAGCAACGTACGCAACGTCAGCAACCTGTAATTATTGATCAGTAACTAGTAGAGTAGAGTAGTTAACTACTGTAGCTTGGATGTCAGTCAGTGGCAGCTGAAACTAGCTACTGCCAGCTAACTGTCCGCATACAAAGTATTCCCTGCTTGTTGGGCCTTAACCACCTGTTAAGCTCTGGGGCTCTGGTCTCGCTCGGTGTTCCCGGCTGATCAGTGATTGGGATCACGTTTCGTCGAGAATCGAGAGTCGAGACATGGTGGAAGGCTGAAGTACTTGGTTGATGATGGACTGGCTAGCTGGCTTGTTCTTCGTACGGGTGGTGTGGATATTTAAAGAAAGTTTACGAATTAATCCCAATTTCTGCGTCTGAGACTTGCTCATTGTAAGGTTCCCGATGACTGATGATGCATGACGTGCATGTCGAAGGCTTGCATCGCTGTCCGTCGCATGGTTGCTAGCGTTCTTTGTTGCATCAAGATCATCGCAACTGCCATGGCGTGCAAACCATCGATACACTCGGTGCTCCACCTAAACTCCATCTTCTTCGACTTCGACTGAACCATGATTTTCGCTATGGGTATCTCGCTTCCCTTAGTAGTTTTCTTCCTTTCTCTAGATTCGCTTCTGGTGCCGAGCGCGAAAGCCGACGCGACCTTTTGTTACAGAGGCTAAACTGTAATCCGTTAAGTGTCCCTCGGGCAGCCGTTTCCTTTGACGATCCGCGTCGCACTAAGATACTCTAGATACGAGCTTGGTAGTTCTGATAACCATATCTGCTTAGCCCTGCTTAACGCCTTAAAGCTTGTTCCTCTATCAACGCATACCAGAGAGTCGTATCCGGAGGATGTGATAAGCAGACAGGGTTCCACAAATATGATTTCAGGGTGTACGACCCCAGAGGTACCCTAAATGGAAGGAGTCGCATCTCCGCAACATCTTCGAAGATCATGCCTCTAGCATCTAGAATCCCTCATACGAGTCGCCGAATCCTAACCCTGCGCAAAAAGTCAATTTTTCCGGTGCGGCGCGTGGGGTCGATATTACGATAACTAATATTACCTATTGCGAAACCTACATAAGATGAAGTAGTCGTCCCTAGCTACAACCTTTCGCGCTCTTCGCGATTCCCTGCGCCCGCGGCAAAGATATCCCACCATGTCCGACCCCGAGAAACTATCTTCCAGCGCCTTGGGTAGCCCCGCCGAATCCGATGTCTCCGGCACCCCCGCCGGGGCTTCTACATTATCACTTCTCCAGCGCATCGCAAAATGGGAAGATTCCGTCGGTGTCGAATCTAGAGGAATTGAACAAGTCCCAGCCTCTCAGCGAATGGAAATATCGACTTCCAGTATAATTCAAATAGCACTGACTTGGTGTTCCATTAACATGGTTGCGAATAATATGTTGGTAGGAATGTTGGGTCCTCATGTGTTTGGACTTTCGTTTAAGGATTCGGCGGTTATTGCGGTGTTGGGGAATTTACTTGGGTGTGCGGGGCCGGCTTATATCGCGGGTTATGGACCCGGGACGGGGAATAGGACGCTGGTGAGTTGATGCCTGATGCCCGATGTGACCGGTGGAGATGTTGATGGTCATGGTGGTCGGGGTTATGATGTGGGCTTAAGGGCGCGTTTCGCTGCACAGGCTTCGCAAGGCTTCGGTGCAGCTTGCCTGTCTGTGTCGCTTTGCGGGGGATGGCGATAGCAGGGTTGGGTTTACAGACGGCTGATTTTCATTCCGGTGATAGGTTGTTCTTCGCTTCGTCTTCGGCTGGTACCCAGCGAAACTCTGCGCGGTGCTCCAATTAATTGGTACCCTTGGATACGGGTTATTGGACGCGTTAGTTACAGGACAGATCCTGAGCGCAGTATCACCTCATGGCTCTATGACGGTAGTAGTGGGTGTTATTGTCGCTGCCGTCATTGTGATTATTGTTTGTGGTGTTGGAATGAAGGTTTTTCATGTTTACGAGAGGTACTTATTTTTCTTGTCTCGATTCCCCAGGGCTTTGGAATGGATGTTTTGAGGGTCTTTGAGGGTCTTTGACGAGTTGATCGCCTGATCCTGATCGGCTAATCATTGTGATAGATATCAGCTTATTCCTCAGCTAATGGTACTTTGTATCCTCATCGGAGTCGCGGGTTCGGGTTTCGACATGTCGGTACCTTCAATTGGAGATGCTGCCACGGTTAGAGGGAATCGGATTAGCTTTTTCTTTGCAATTTTTAATGTAAAGTCCTATTTCCTATTTCCCATCTCCTATCACCCCTCTTCCCATCCTGAATCATCCGCAATGCCCAAGTAACTAACACACCACTTTTCCAGACGACCTTCATCTGGTCCATGTGCGCCGCCGACTACTTTGTCTACTACCCCGTCTCAACACCCCGATGGTTAATCGGCTCCTTAACCCACGTTGGAATCTTTGTCGGCATAATTATCTCTGAGATTATAGGAATTGGATTAGCTTCAGGAGCAGTGAAGGAAGGAGCATGGAAGGATGCGTTGGATCAGGGGGCGGGAACGTTGATGGTGGAAGCTTTTAAGCCCCTTGGAGGTTTTGGGAAATTTTGTGCGGTGGTGTTGGCGCTGGGTCCAAGTAAGTTGATTCATTATCCTAAAGGCGGGAAATCTTTCTCGAAGTCTGTGCAGTCGCAAGCTGGAACACGTGGGAATGCGGGAATCATTTACCTTATGGGGAAATTTGCGCGAATCCTTTCGTATCCCGCGGGGGGCTGGTTAGTGGGGGTTGCCGTTGTTCCAAGCCACGGTTCTAGCGCACGACCATGTTCTTGAATTATCGATCGATAACTTTGTACATGAAAAGTATCTTTCGATAATTCGCGAACTAGGGACTAGGGACTAGGGACTAAGGATATCCCCCGCCTAGTAGTCATGATCATCCCTCGCACCCTCGGGCACCCTCCCTCGTATCCTTTACTTTTACTAACCCCCAACCTCTAGTCGCAAACACAATCCCCGGCGTCTACTCCTCCGCACTCGCCTTCCAAATCCTTCACCAAAAAGCCATCCTAATCCCTCGATTCTTCTGGACAATCTTTGGTATCTTATTATACACCGTGTGCGCCATAGCAGGTCGTAACAAACTGTTTCCGATTTTCGAAAATTTTCTGGCGTTGATGGGGTATTGGGTTGCGTACTGGGTTGTGATACAGGTTGAGGATGAGGTTTTGTTTGGATGGTGGCGGCGGCGCGCGGAGTATAGCGGGTGCAGTGGGGAGGCTCAGCAGGGTGATGATTCAGAAGTCCACAACATGGCAGGATACACCTGGACATCCTGGAACCAGAAAACAAAGCTACCCCTAGGTCTGGCAGCGATAACAGCATTCTTGATTGCCTGGATGGGGGGGATTCTAAGTATGTATCAGTTATGGTGGGTTGGCCCTCTAGGGAAGGCGGCGTATGGGGATATTGGGGTTCCGGTTGGTGTCGCCTTTGCTGCTGTGGTTTATCCGCCGCTTAGATGGTGCGAGGTGAGGATTTTTAGGCGATAGGTGATAGGTGATGGGTGATAGATATAAGTGGCCCCCGGGGGGATATGGAGCGGCGCAGGGAGGTGATGATACTGATGATACCACTTTTTTTTTCTGGGCAGTGGGGTTGTATTTTTGGGTAGATGTATTTATGACCGCATAAGGATTGGAAGTTGGAGTAACTGGGATATTTTTACTGCTTTCCGAAGAGAGACTGGAACTTTCATTCATATTTCAATCAGTCACGTTAATCATATCAATCGTGAAGATTACTGACGACTCTAAGTATCATATGCCATCATCCTTTATTATCATCCCTACTATGGCAACTGGGATGAATCAACAAAAGAAAATGAAACCTCCGAATCACGCCCCCTCCCCGGGGTATCTTTGGGAATCAATGGGAATCATTGGGAATAAACGGAAGTAAATGAGAGTCAACGGGTGGAGGTAGAATCATATCAAACTTCAAGCCATTGGAAGACATAAGGTACATACCGCATTTGATTTTGTGGTATCAGACATCTTCGTAGAATAAAATTCGGAGTTCAGTCGTGGTGGCCCCTGAGCAAACAGGGCTCTTGGACACGATGACGCGAGACGGACTTGAAACGGAAGGAGGGAGCATACAGGCCAATATGCCAAACATGATGACTGCTCTGGGGCGCTTCCCAGCAGGATCCTGGGGTAACAACCAGACCTGAACTTTGTATATATACACTGGCTATGTCATAACCTTGAGGTTGGGAACATTAATGAGAATCAATCAATCAATCAATCAATCGGAGTTCAGTGCGAGCTGACCTTACTACTCCGGTACTTATGTACTACCACAACCACAACCACAACAGCGGGACTTAACAGGCATCATCGTTTGGCTATAATTTATCCATCCTCCAGCATCCGGCTCAATTTATGTACCCCAGATTCTATAAATGATTCGGACTCGAAATTCATTCAAAAATATGATGAAATTATGCATAATTCGCCACAGATGGCCAGCTGCAAACAGGTTGTATTCCCTGTCTGAAAGCAGGGTAACTCTCTGCAATGCCTTTTTATCTTTTACATGCTAATCGCAGCAGCACGACACGCTCCCCGGCCTACGGCCGGGGTCACTCTCTTGTATATTTTAAATTCATTTATCTCTCGGTGGTCAGATAACTATGGCGGGATTAGGGTGGTATGATGGGATGTAGATCACCTTAATTTCTCGCTTACATAGATAAAGCATATCTACCGGGCAAGGTGATATCGGGTGATACCCTGGAAAGACTGGGACGGCAGGATATTTATGGTTTTATGTATTTTATGGCTGATATATTTAAGAGAGAAGAGATAGGAGGGAGGGGTGTAGGATGTAACGGATAAACTGGATGTGATATCACTAGACCCTAGGGTATCCCGCCCCCCTCGGATAAACGTCGAGCCTCGAGAGTCCTTATTTTACGGGAGACCGCGCTTCGGGGGATGGATGCACCGTCATTGAATTGGTGCATAACATTCAACAACGTGCAACGCATGTAACTGAGATTAAAGTTTTAAACCTTGTGTAGGTAGCCGTCGTATTTAGATTCGAGTACGGAGAGCTCGCCTGTCACTGCCTAGAGTACAGGAGCTTTGGCCGGGATTTTCGGTCGCCTACCGATCACCGCTGTTTCGGCTAAACTAGTATCGGTGCTGACCGGGCGGTCCCGTCTGTCAAAAACTCCCGACGTTACAGAGTTAAACCGACGGCTGGCCTGCGGTAACGTACATGAAGCCTAATCCTACAACAATCTAGCGCTGGTGGTTGGTTCAACTCTTCTTGGAGCTCGTGTTCTACTTGGACTATGAAGATCTTGACAGGGGCATAGTTCCATGGAGATGATAAGTATACACAATGGACTTGTTTCGATTTACGATATGGTTCTTAGCACGGCTTCTCCAGGCAATGTTCATAACTTCATTTGTATCATTCCCCGCAACACGTTTTCGCACCATTTCTCTCTTCACAGCCTTAAATCATACATCATCGCTAAGCTCTCCCTCTAATCAAATCCGCCCCCCTTTCCGCAATCGCATAAACCGTGGCACTAATATGCGTCGCCGGAATCATAGGCATAACACTCGCATCCACGACCCTTAAACCCTTTGTTCCATACACCCTCAATCTTCCATCCACCACTCCCCCCTCTTCCCGTTTCCCCATAGCACAACTACAACTCGAATGCCAGAAAGTCGGAGTCTGTGTCTTCCTAACCCAATCCTGTAGCTGCTTCTCACTGTTTACTGCCAACCCTGGTACAATTTCCCTCGGACTCAACTCCTCCACCTCGGGTCTAGCCCAAATCCTTCTAATAAACCTCGCTCCTTCTACCACCACCGCCATATCGAAAGGATTACTTAAAGTTCTCCAATCTACCAATGGGTTCGCCCAAGGATCTGCAGAAGATATTTCTACAAAACCTCGCGATAAGGGTTTTTGTACTGAGGTTAAGGTTAGGACGTTTTCATTCACTGCTGAATTATTAGTTCTAAACCCGGCTAGAAGCAACTTCTTTTGGCGTTTATAACCCGCTAGGACTGTAGGATGTATCCCCTCCCTGAGATACTTCGCGTCATCCTCTTTCTCTGCCATGGAAACAAGCTCTTCATATCGATCCGTTATCATCGGTAAAGTATAGAAACTCAAATGCGGTCCAGCAGGACAGAGCACATAAGGACCCGTCCTGTTCCTTAGATACTGTTCCATAGCCAGCTCCCTGAATGTGGCGTTGATGGCAAACTGAGTTATCTCCGGATCCAGCTTCATATCATACTGTAAACTTGCTCCTGCATGATCCTGAAAATTCTGGCCCACCCCAGGGAGATCCACAACTACCGCGACGCCATGTTTCTTCAGCAACCGTTTATCACCAATCCCCGAAATCTGGAGAAGGCGAGCAGATTGAACACCACCAGCGGAAAGGATTATTTCCTTTTTCGCTTTCAGGGTAGTTGACGGGGCGCCTTTGATGGAACCGAATCGCACCCCAGTTGCAGAGGTCCCGGAGAAAAGGATTTTTGTCACTGTACGCCGAGGGAGAAGATGGTAGTTGCGCCGCTTAGCTGACAGTGTGTGGTATGCGGTTTTGGAATAGGAACGAGTCCAGGACGCAGGATCGATGGAGTTGGGGGTCCAGTAGCTGCCGATTGCTTCCCCATTGGTGTGGTCGTATGGAACGGATACTCCGAGGGCTTTTTCGGCGGCGATGAAAGGACGGAAGTGAGGGTAGACCTGAGGCGCATAGGAGGAGTGGACTGGGCCTGAGGTGCCGTGCGCGGAGGGGTCATAGGTGATTCCCCATTTGGCTGCTACCTCGGGCGAGGGAGGGTGGAAAGTTTCGGACTGGTGTTGTTAGTTTCCACAGAACAAGGTGATTACGAGGAGGGGTATTACTTTTTTAAAATATCGCAACATGCTTTCCCACCCCCATCCTTCGTCACCGATATATTCCGCCCACTCATCATAATCCCGTCGGCTCCCGCGATCAAATTGCATACCATTGATAGCGGTACCTCCTCCTACAATATGCGGAACGACAACGGTGGTGGTTCGATTGTTGAGCTGTTTGTTGGGGAGGGAGGTGATATTCCATTGAAATTCTGCGGGTTGGGGAAGATTCCAACTGGTTATATTGCCGGGGATTAGGACTTTGTAGAGCTCTTCGTCTCCGGAGAGGATTCGGCCGGCTTCGATAACGAGGACTGTGTCTGTAGAAGCGTTAGATGAGTCTGTGATCGGGGATAGTTGGGGAATGGAGATGGAGACAAACCTTTTCCATCTTCACTTAACCGATTCGCGACTACTAATCCAGCAGTACCCCCACCGATCACGATGTAATCATAAGAACTCAACAGCTGTTCCTCACTTTCAATGATAGTAGCATGTGTAGCTGGCATCGCCTTTACGAACAGCGGCGAAGCCACTACGAGTAAAACCCGAAGTAAAGACGGTATCGACAACATGTTGTACCTGTCAATAATTGTTGTCTCTAGAGTAGCTGGAGTAGCTGGACATTTTAAATAGCGAGTGCATATATTGATATGGATCAATCGGCAATCAAAATCGGGTATGACGAAGATGTGATGTCCGACTCTTGTTCACCGGGATCCACAATCGAACTGCCGCGAGAGGCCAAGTTGCCCAGCGCCATGGCAATGTACAAACTTCCTGAATCGTTGCCGATGTAGCACGAGAATGCGGGGTAGATGAAGCCGTGGTACATCCCGAATTCTCCGATCGGTTAAATGTGGGAAAATGTTCGCGAAATGCTCGCGAAATGCACTTGCTCCACATGTCGGCGTCGATCGTTCCGGCGACCGGACCGAACCGCTGGCTTGCTTGGTGTGCCGCAGATGGGGAATCAATAAAATGAGGCTGGATAAGGATGAGACACGAGAACACGCGATGTGGAAGTGGAACTAGAACGAGGTGTAAATTGAAGGTGCAGAGTAACAAACAAGCAGGGTTGAGCATGAACACAGCGCTCGGGTAACCATACAGTGTTTACAATTGAATAGTAGATAGATAGAAGTAGATATGTATTTAGATGGTCATGTAGGAGTGTGGGTTACATATGATCGGACCAGTCGGCGGCTGGGATCAGAGATGATGGCGTAGGCAGAAGTTGTGATCGGGATCGGGGTTCGGGAAGTTCCGGTACAACTGATATCGGCAAATCGAATGATGCCATGTGAGTAGCGCCGCTGTCTTTACTCAAAGCGCGCGCAATCATATTGGTATTCATAGTTTTAATCCGATGAACCGCATATCTCAAGAAATTTCCAATTAAAACATCTTCCAGCCCTCTAACATCGCTTGAATTGTCACCACTCACTTCCGCAGCCCGCTGACCCAGCCCATGGCTCATGCTCAAACACCACAACACCCGCCCGACCTCTATCATCCCGCACCCACCCACCCTGATCCCATGACTTCCAACAGCCCTGCTCAACAGCCCTACCCTAAACCTCAACCCGTTACCCACTAAACGCCTTGTGCTCCCACCCTCCTGGTTGTACTACACTCCACACACCCACACCCATTCATCAAACCCAATGGATGTCTCCAACTCCTCTGCATCGTAGGCCTCATGCAGACAAAGTAGCTCATTCCCAGAATAAAACCGAAGGCGATTGCGCAGATGATTACTAATAGGAGTATATTGCTTATTTTGGCGTTCATTGTTGGTAGGGTAGATGGATTGAGGAGGGGGGTTACTTATCGGTATAGTGCATGTCGAGGCCGCGGGGAAAAGATGAGTCGAGGGCCGAGGTGGAGGGTGACTATGGTGATCGTGGATACTGAGAATATTGTAGATGGATTGCAGCACTGAGAATACAGTGTCGATATGAGTCTTCGAGTGAAGATGATGGGACAGAGTGTCGATGTGAGTCTTCGAGTGAAGATGATGGGACAGAAGGGGTAGGACTGCTCACTGGGTTCATAGTGGATGGAGTTGACGAGGTTCATTGGGGTGAATAGTATTTCGTGACACGGATTTAGGTGGATAGAATGGGCAACTTCAATGTTGCGGATCGCCTCGACTCTTATCGGACGCATCTGTGTGTGGCTGGGTGATATTTATGGAGATATTCTATGTATTGCAACTTGCAAGAGCAAATATCATAATTCCTTAAATGCCATATGATTGATGATTCCTGAGGGCTCGTAACGCCGGTCACATATTTTCTGAACTTCATCAATCAAAATCAAAAATATATTCAATCCCAACGGTGCTCATGAAAACAGTGATACAATGGATCTAGACCGACAGGAAGCTAGACGAATATCCCAATAAAATATGAGCACAACAGAGGGTTGCACAAATTAAGCGTTGCAAACACACTTGGCTATGTTTTCTGTAGAAGTGATCTTATATTGTCACCACTCACTTCAGCAGCTCGCTGGCCCATCCCCATGGCTCGACCGAAACATAACGGTTGTCCAACCCCAGTCACCCCCAACCCACGCACCCTAATATCACCACCGCCCAACAGCCCTACCCTAAACCCAAATTTCAATCTGTTACCCCCTACACTGCGACGACCCTCCTCGTCGTCCTACACTCCACGCCCCCACAATCATTCATCAAACCGAACGGATGTCGCCACCTTCTCTGCATCGTAGGCCTCATACATAGAAAGTAGCCCATGCCCCGAATAAAGCTGACAGCGATTGTGAAGATGATTACCAACAGGATTACTGTACCCAGTATATAGCTTGTTTTGCCGTTCATTGTTGCTAGACTGAATGAGTCGAGTTACTTAGGCCTTATTGCTATAGTGCGGCTTGGGAGACGGGGGTAAAGATGAGCTTAGTCAGAGTGGATAGTGTACAGATAGTGATTATGACAGTACGAAGAATGTGAAAAGTGGATTAGAGAGCATATGGTGAAAGTAAGTCATCGTGTCAAGATGATGCGTGTGAAGGGATACTTGGGACTGGCGTGAGAATGGATGGAGTTGACGATACTTCCTTGGAGCCGATGGTATTCGCGTTACTGATTTAGGTGAATAGAATGAGCCACTGCAATTCGATCGGATCGTCGTAGCACTTACGGTTGATGAAGATAATGTATGCATTGAAAGAGCGAATGTTACAATTCGTTGGATGTTACACATGATTCCAGAGGGCTCATAACATGAGATCGCAGAGGTCCAAGGACCTGAATTGATAATGTAGTTCCGATGGGGCTTATGACAAGTCAGAACAGTGATGGATTCAGACGGACAGGCAACAAGACAAATATCAGGATGACATATGAGAGTAATAGAAAGTAAGACAAGACTAATAGCGAAGTACATACCACAGGATGCACCGTGCTGCGTGCAACTGAGAAACACCTCTCGGTCTCCGAGTGTTTCAAGCAAAACACATCATAGATACTCATACCAAATATCATTTTAGGAATGTGTTTCCAGGTCTCAGTAAGGGTCGTGACGTCTGGAAATCGCGTGACACGCGGTAGTATTGTATTCTCACTCATGTCGAAGAGTTAGTGGGTAAATCGATCGATAGATTGCCTAGTCTACAGAGAGGCTACAATACATACCAGGAGATAGCCGGGGAACAACTGGATATCCCAGCAGTCCATGTCACGGGCGCCGAATGACCGTTGATGATTGCAGGAATTTGGTGTCGTTGGGTGGAGAGTGAGAAAAGGCGATCAGTGATTGATTAATTCATTTATTAATTTATTTATACTCGCTTGCAACCTTGAGGTTATGGTGCTGTTTACAAAAAATACTTTAGTCCTGAGCTTAACGCCACAGCAACCCACTGGGATCTGCCCCAGTACAGGTCAATCATTATTTCAGGCGTCCTTCTGTTCATCCTTTTCAGAGCACCATGTCCAGCAGACCGGGTTGTACAGAGGCCACCTCGCCGGCTTCGTGCCTGTCCTCCTCACTTCACCATCACAATTAAACTTCCGCCGTATGTTTTGTGTTTTTTGTTTGCTCCAGCGGCCCTGTATCACCACGAGGTTCATGATGGATCACCGGCCAGGAGTAAGGTGATTGACGATTGGAAAGTGCATGAGGTGTCACGCGGTGTCGCGAATGATGGATCATGATGCCGGGATGATGGAGGATGGAAGATTGCACATGGACTGTAAGGCAGAGATGAGAATGCATGGATGATAGAAGTTGATAGACAGATGTTTGATAGTATGGTGCAATGTAGAGTTGCTATGCCAGTCAGAAATGTGCTATGCCTTGTGATTGTGAGCCACAAAGATATCAGTGTAATGGGTGGGGGTAAAACCAGCACCCAACAGAGTGTAAATGGTTTTGACATGCTTAGTAATGACTTACTAAACACGATTCTTCGTCAGGGGACTAGGAGATCACCTGGTTTGTATTATTGATTGAGGCATGATAACTGAGGCTCTGTGTCTGAAGGCAGGTACAAAGTATATTGATAAGATAAACTAAAACTTCACCCTGATTAAAATGGAATGAACTTGGCTCTTGTCTTGTCATAAGCATGCGGTTTTTGGGATATGTGAATGTAACCTGGGGGCTGTCAGGTGACCAATGGTAGGGTAACTCAATATGCACATAAAAGAAAAATGAGAAGTAATAATTTCAATGATAGAAATTATTTACTTCTCTGGGGATACTCTCTTAACTGGGTGAGTAAGAAATTTAATAATCTTAAACTCTCCTGCTTATCTCAGGGAGTGGTTGAGGTTGTTGGTTATTGTTTTCAAAAGTAAACTGCAGTCTATGTCACGGATGGCAAAGGACATGCTTTTTGGGGGCGCTTGCCACCACAGCTGGACTGTGGCTCGCTGGAATCATGTTAGCTATATCCTATGTCATCTTGAGGATTTAAGGAAATGGCTACAATAAGGGATGTTCAGGATTTGGGATCAGGGATGTTTGGGGCTATGTTTGGGATGAGGTTTCATGAATGTTTTAGGTTACATTTGAGTCATGCTTGAGTTATGTTTGATTCTATGTTTTGGCGATGTTTTGGTTTCTGTTTTGGTTTAAGTGTTTCATATTGTTTTACAAATGTATCACGGGGTTCTAAGATGCTGCAGGACAGACGATTGGGATTTACGAGGAGCACAAGAATTATGTATAAGAAGGAGCATTTTGTATTTCATGTATTCAGTACACAATCAATTATCTATCTTCACAACCTTACCTTCATAGACTTGATTCATCCATTGAGTGAACGAGATCACTGAACCCCAGAACCATCCAGCAAGTCTCCACAGAATATCAGAGAACTCCAGACAAGGAAACAAGAGAACAACAGACTAGAGCGAAGGGGCAGTGCTGCAGAGACATTCTGTATACCAGTAAGTATTGCCCATGCAAGTGAACTAAGAAGAGGCCTTAGTCCGAGAGCCAAACCCAAACTGCAAAGCAGTATCAGAGAAACATTACATTGCCAGGCGTTTGTCAGTGTGTGAAAGTACAGATCTTGACAGTCTATAAGGGTTGTGACCCTGGGCACAGTTTCTGCTGTGCGGAGGGGGTTTCGATAATTCGTTTCGTTGATTTCGAAGGTTTAATCGAGTGGGGCTTTCTCAGAAAAGCTAGGAAGTTTATTTCGAACTATCGATCACAAGGCGGAATAAACTTAAGGGGTGTCTTCTGAGGTTCGGTGGGATTGTTCTTGGTAACTGTTCTTGAGGAGGATTTCGTTGCTGATCATCTTGGAGACTGTGGGAGACATAGACCTCTTTATAGACTTTGGGACTTCCAACTTCGTCTAACCATCCCCCAGGATGGTACTGCTGAAAACGAGTTTAGGAGATAAGACATGAGTCATTTCCAACAATATCTTGGATAGATTGCGTCAGCGCAGGCTCATGATTGCATTAATCACTCACTTGCATGCTGACCACCATCTTCAAGTTAATTCTTGAAAATTCCTCACCATGATACCACACCTTCCCATAAGGTAAGGGATTAGCGATCATAACAGGATTCAATCCCCGTTGGGCCGCGTAATGCAATAACTCATCCGGGGATGACAATGAGCCATTTTCCTTCTGAGCCGCGTCATCATAGATTCCCTAAGGAAATCTTGATTGCTTGTGAGGTGACAATCATGCCCTATCACTCGTGCGTTTCTAGCACTTTCCGTGTGATGTCATGAGTCCCCCACCTGCGCTCACCTGTGCGCAGCCACACCCTGGTGTGAACGCAATCCCAACAATTCCCTACGGAGTATTCCTAGCTGAAGGTCACATCATATCAGGTTCCTTTGAACAGGTTCCTTGAGTGGGTTCCTTGCTTGTTGTACATTGTCTCATGCTGTGCAGTCTTGACCCTTGTACTCAGCGCCACTCCTGTTCACCGACTAGACTCTGCCTTGATCAACTAACTCCGAATGCAGGTATGTTGAATGATGATTTCGCAATGCCTTGCACATGCCATGGAGCTCTTCTCCATGCAAGCCCTCTTGGTATCCGTTGGTTGCTGAGCACCTCCTCATGTATAAGTAGGTACTGTTTGCCCTCGTCTTTGTCTCTCCATCATCGTCGCCAACACTCTTCTTATGGCTGAAGTGCCATCATTGAGGTAAGTCCTTCCCTTCTCTTTCCTGATCTTGCCCCTGCTGACGTTCAATAGGTGCGATGTCTTGGGCCGGGACCTTCATGAGGTCTCATTCGGGGTCACGAGTCACGTGACTTCGCATGCCGGATCTTCGGAGGGTTCCGGCCCGAATTGCTGGTTGATGATATTCATTCTCCAGTCGAGTTTGCCATGTTCTCTCTCAAGTTATACATGTTACCCAATCTATTATCACACATTATAGGGTGTGACACCACCTCTCCCCTCTTCAAGCTTCGTCCCGAAGCTCTAGTTCATGCCTCTGTGATCGCACTACGCCGTAGCCTAGTGACTAGTGATCAAATTTAGATGTAGTCCTCCAGCCCCTACATCCTACTACCTACTCGGCTTAAGGTAAAACCACATGGGAAAAAACCCTTAAGCTGTTAGTCTGTGAGTCGGTAGTCCCTCAGAGAGTCTGGGTACTTGAGGTGAAATTTTCGTAATTTCTCCAGACCTCCTACTGAAAAATTGTCATAAGGTTCAGCTGTCCAATCCTTTTTGTTCGGCCAGCCAAGCCATTTAACGAGGTAGAGTACTCGATTGCCAGACTTGTAACTACTCATGACTTCATCGATATCGTACTCCTCGCTCCCCTCAACATCATCAGCTTCCCTCAAAATTTTCCTTGGATCTGGTGGAGCTCTTGTTCCCACCCGGAATGGCTCAATCAGTGACACATGGAAAGCATTATGGATCTTCCATTTGCGAGGTAGTGTGAGCCTGACTGCTGATGGGGAAATGACTTTCTCGACTTGAAAAGGACCATGTAACTTGTGATCCAGCTTTCGTGATGGTCGCCTTGTTTTTATATTACATCCATCAAGCATAACCAAGTCTCCTACTTGGTATACTGGTGCGCCCTCTCGATGTTGGTCTGCATACTTCTTCATTCGTTCTCTGGTCTTTTCCAGTGAGTGTTTTGCTTCCTCATGAACGGTATGCATCCAATGGGCATAGGCTTTGCTGGCAGGATTGCGCACAGCAGTTGCCGTTGGGTTGCTGGTATTGGGGTGAAGACCGTAGTTTGCATAGAATGGAGATAGTCCTGTAGCACTGGTCACTGAGTTGTTGTATGCAAACTCAGCCATTGGTAAAAGGTCAACCCAATTATCCATCTCGTAGTTGACAAAAGAGCGTAGATATGCTTCAATTTTCTGATTGAGTCGTTCTGTTTGTCCATCCGTCTGTGGGTGGAACGCTGTGGACATCCTTGGCTTAATTCCCAAGGTTCCAATAAATGCCTTCCAGGTAGTGCTTGTAAACCTGGAGTCTCTGTCTGACACTATGTCTGTTGGTAGGCCATGTAACTTCCAAATTTCCTTTGCAAAGATCTTAGCAAGGTCATTCATTGTCTTGCCCTCTTTTTGCAGTGGAATGAAGTGGGCCATTTTTGTGAATCGATCAACTACTACCCATAGTTGGTCACATCCACTGGAATCTGGTAGGTCGGTAATAAAATCCATAGCAATTGATTGCCATGGGGCATAAGGCAATTCCAAAGGTTGGAGTAATCCATATTTCTGATGGCGAGCTGCTTTGTCCTTCTGACATTCCATGCAGCTTTGTATATACTCAATAATTGATTCATCCATCTTTGGCCACCAGAAATTCCGTCGAATTAACTCAATCGTTTTGTCTTGTCCAAAGTGACCTGCAATTTTCGAGTCATGCTCTGATTCCAAGACTGCCTTGACTAAACCCTTTGGTACCCATAGTTTCAACTTTCGATAGAGTATGCCATTCTCCATCGTCAAAGGTTCTTTGATTCTCTTCACTGCATCCTGATATTCTTCGTCCTGTAGTCCAGCATCTCTGACCATTTTCAAGAATTCTTCTGACCATTTGACTGCAGGAATTGAGGAGAGTCGTGATGAAGAGGCAATAAAGATTGTTCCTTCTCCACCACTGCTGATTGATGAGATAGCTGCATTTGAAAAATGTTCCTTATGCAGGATCGTCATAATCGGCTGATCTTCACCTCCCCCCCTTTCAGGGCGAAACTCCGGACGCCTAGATAATGCATCTGGTTTCCCATTCTTAACTCCTGGTCGATAGAAAATCTTGAAATCAACACCAGCGAGCTCCTGAGCCCATCTTGCTTGGCGTCAGTTGAGTACTTTCGTTGTAGTAAAATACTCAAGGTTCTGGTGGTCACTGAAGACTTGGACAGTGTGCATTGCTCCTTCCAGATATCTCCTCCAGACTTTAAATGAGTCCACAATAGCCAGTAGCTCCTTGTCATGGATCTCATAATTTATCTCAGCTGGAGTGAATTTTCTCGAATGGAAGGCAATGGGGTGCAGCTTTCCATCTTCCCCTTTTTGGGATAGGATAGCTCCAAGGGCAAAATCCGAAGCATCTGTTTCTACTATGCACACCTTTCTTGGATCAAAATGTCCTAAGATAGGGGCCTTAGTGAAACGTTGTTTGAGCTCATCAAAAGCCAACTCCATGGCCACTGTCCATTCCCATTTTCTCGCATCGCCTTTTGTTGATTCTGTCAGTGGACGACATATTTTCGAGAAGTCCTTTATGAATCGGCGATAAAAATTGGCGAACCCAAGAAATGCTTGAGTGTCCTTCAAGGATCTTGGAGGTTCCCAATCCAGAACAGTTTCCACTTTGTCCTGTGCCATTTCAATCCCTTTCTCACTTATGATGTACCCCAGAAAATCCACTCTATTTTTCGCCCAGACACACTTTTCTGGGGAAATCGCCAGCCCATTCTCTTCGAGTCTTTTCAACACCTCCTTGACCAACTCATCATGCTTTTCTTCTGTTTCTGCATAGATGAGTACATCGTCAATGTAGACAATCACTCCCTGATCTAACATATCTCTAAAGATATGGTTCATCATATTTTGGAAGGTTGCCGGTGGATTGGATAACCCAAAGGGCATAACCAAAAATTCATAAAGACCATAACGACATCTGAAGGCAGTTTTCCACTCATCGCCTTCTTTGATTCGAATCAAATGATAACCATTTTTTAAGTCCATTTTAGTGAAGACTTTTGCACCTCTCACTCTATCCTGAAGTTCTGACATCAGTGGTAGAGGATAACGATTTGCAATGGTTATCTTGTTGATCCCTCGGTAATCAACACATAGCCTTAGACCTCGACCATGAGGTTTCGGTACAAAAAGGATGGGAGCTGCGGCAGGAGATTTTGATGGTCTAATCTTGCCTGTCCTCAGCATTTCCTTCAACCATTCCCTCAGGGTTTCCAGTTCAACTTCATTCAGCGCATAGACTGGGCCCCAGGGAGGAGTCTCTCCTTCCTTCAAGTCGATTGCATGGTCATATGGCTTGTGGTCTGGGAGTCTGTCTGCCGCTTCCTTGGTCATGATGTTGGTCCATTTTCGGAATTTCTCAGGTACTTGTTCAAGTGCATCTGATAATTCCTCCTCTGTGGTGG
Source organism: Pyronema domesticum (assembly GCA_024516145.1). NCBI lineage: Eukaryota > Fungi > Ascomycota > Pezizomycetes > Pezizales > Pyronemataceae > Pyronema > Pyronema domesticum. Next base: position 338,134 of record JAJJXL010000041.1, read on the forward strand.
CAGTGGATATGTGACCTATAACTGAGGCCTCTGGGTGGTCGAGCACTCTTTTGTCGACCTTAAGCGAGAATGCACTAGCCTCAGCGTTTGTGCATTTTTCTGTGCAACGTGGGGTAGTGAATGAGATGTTGTTCTTGTCTCCCCATAGGTTGCATGGCTGGTGTTTTGTCATCCACCAATATGGAAGAATGACATCGCAGTCGCTGTCTAGAGGTGCGACCTCAAAAGATTCGGCAGCAAAGTGCTTCTTGTGCTGCAACATGAAAGGAACCGTAAAGAATTCGCCTGCTCCAGCAACTACCTCATTGTTGAAGTTGCGAATTTGCAGTGGAGTGTCCCTCTTTATGGTTGGAATTTTGAATTTCTGAACAAATCCTTTGTCCAGAAGAGCTGCAGTGGATCCTGTATCAAGCAGGACTCGCACCATTCGTTGTTGGGTCTTGGACCAGGTCAGAACCATATCAATGATTGGTCTGGGTCCATGATGAGGGGGAACCGGGTCTTCCCTTTGTGTAGCTTGGGTTGAGGTTCCATTGTCTGTTCGTCGATTCTTTGTCCTGATCGACAGGAGGTTGTCTGGGGCCTTTCTCTTGACTCCTGCACACTTATGCACTTGTGCGTCAGAACTGTCTTCCTCCTCGGGTGACGCCTCCCTAGAGGACTCTAAAAATCCGATTCCAAATCCTCGCTGTCTTCGATCTCCCAAGATCTAGGCTGAGCATCTGGCATCTCGGTGTCCTCATTGTCCTGCTTTGCAGCTGCCGTCTTGGCCTTCTTCTTATCCTTGGGCTTCTCTTGCCCCTTGTCTTCTTCCTCATCATCATCTCTCTTTCTCTTGCCTGCAGAGGCTGTCTTGCCTCCACTCGACAACTCTGTTCCTCCTACAGTCTTCTTTGCATAACAGTCATACATCTTATGACCTGAGCGCCCGCATCTCCAACAATCTGCTTTATCTTTTTTGTGTTTGTCAATTTCGCTCTGAGGAACATTCTGTAAGGCCTCCCTTCCTGAGGCAAAAATTGCAGGCTTGTCGGTCTTCTTCCCAGAAGAACCTTTCTTATCTCCATTCTTTTCCTTGACCTTTTGGTCCTTCTGCTGCGTCTCACGAGGACGAGCAGCTTCCTTAGGGGGACGTGTGTCCCGTACTTCCAATGTCCTTCTCTTGGGACCCTTTATCTCTTCGTCAATGTTTTCCACGATGTATGCAGCCTCCTTGACTGCTTCAATCATGGATTCGTCATCTCTGGGGATCCCTTTGAAGGTTTGGTACACCATCTTCTTGATTTCTGGGGTCATTGCATCCCAGATAACTGCTCGGTACATAGGGCCTGAAGCCCCTACCCTCATGTTGAGGTCTTCCAATTTTGTGATGTAATCGTCAATATCTCCGTCATATTGGAGTTCTCGGATTCGACGCTCATCTTTCTGGACTTCTCTCCTGTCCATAAATCTTGTCTCGATGGCACTTGAAAAAGCTGCCCAGTTATCTTTCAACCCTTGGCTCTTGATTGCCTTTCGATGCTCTTGATGCCAACTGAGGGCTTTGTGGGAGAATAAACTCCCAACCCATTTGACCTGTGCATCCTCATCTGGGAAGGCAGAGGAGTAGGTCTCAATGTAGTCCTGAACTGACATCCACCAGGCTCGGAAAAGGGTTTTGTCCTTGCCTGTGAATATCTGAGGAGCCTTCATTTCAGGCATTTTGGGTTTCTTGTGTCGTTCGACTGGGGCAGGCTCTGTCAACCTGTCCACCAAGGATTCAAAGAACTCTGTAACTTTCTCGTCTCGTTCCCTTTGCTTCATCCGCTCATGTCTGTGTCTGCGGAAGCTGTCAAGGGTTCTCCTCCCAGAGCTTCCATCATTGTCTGATGAGGAGGGGTCTGAAGGGTTTGATGGGGGTAGTCCTGCTCCAGGCTTTGGAGGTCTGCCTCCATTTCCTCCCTTTCCTGCTGATGCTCCATGTTCTGATTTGGCTGTGGATGGGGGTAATGCCCTTTCAATGGCATCTCTAAGTGTCTCAGCTGAGGGTCCTTCATCCTGTAGGGCCTCAGTAAGGGATCATGCATCGATTGGCTGTTTTTGGGCCATCCTGTCCATCACAGCCTTGATAACTTTATCGATGATCTCTTTCTTGTCTTGCTGCCAGGTGGTCTCGTATTCGAGCTGGCGCCGATGTTGCTGGTCTTCAGCCTTCGCAAGTGCTCTAATCCTCCGGTCACGACGCTTGTCACTATCCTCCTTCTCAGATGCCCAATTCTCCACATTCTTATTCCAGTTGGCTTGGTAGGTTGCAAAGCCTTCCAGGACATCATTGATAATTTGGACTCCAGTAGTGAGCCTTTCTGCAGCCTCTTGGTTTGCCTCTTGCTTTTGCTGAATATCTGTGGCCAGGCCTCCAATTGTCTGCCAGACCTGAGACCCAAATTCATTGCTAGCCTGAACAAGGCGCACGATGGCTGCATGGTTGATTTCTTGGTCGATGTTCCCCTTCTTGATGACAACATCATATGCATTTTGCATGGTTGCTGCCATCTCCTGGTATAAGGCCTTCATCTCACTGACATTGGCCTGTGCTGTGGCTCCGTCTCTCTGGAGAGCCTGAAATAATCCTTGGATGTCCCTCTCAGTGACATTCATTCGTTCCACCATTCGGATGAACCATTGAGGAAGCTGGTCTTTGCTGACTGTAGCCGTTTCGGTAAAAGTGGGGGCTCGTTGATCTTTGAGCTGGTCCCAAGTCTTGGGGCGATAAATTTCGACAGTATTGCCCATTTGGACATCTTCGGCTGGTCCAGCAGTGGGGGACTCGATGGTTCGGTAGTGGGACATGGTGGAATAATTGATTGTTTCAGGAGTAGAGTATCTTTTTGCCCTAGAAGAGGGTCTTTTCGTTTTTTGTGTTCGAGTGATAAACTTGGTAGCTTGTGCCTTAAGTTTATAGTGTGACCCTGGGCACAGTTTCTGCTGTGCGGAGGGGGTTTCGATAATTTGTTTCGTTGATTTCGAAGGTTTAATCGAGTGGTGCTTTCTCAGAAAAGCTAGGAAGTTTATTTCGAACTATCGATCACAAGGCGGAATAAACTTAAGGGGTGTCTTCTGAGGTTCAGTTGGATTGTTCTTGGTAACTGTTCTTGAGGAGGATTCCGTTGCTGATCATCTTGGAGACTGTGGGAGACATAGACCTCTTTATAGACTTTGGGACTTCCAACTTCGTCTAACCATCCCCCAGGATGGTACTGCTGAAAACGAGTTTAGGAGATGAGACATGAGTCATTTCCAACAATAATCTTGGATAGATTGTGTCAGCGCAGGCTCATGATTGCATTAATCACTCACTTGCATGCTGACCACCATCTTCGAGTTAATTCTTGAAAATTCCTCACCATGATACCACACCTTCCCATAAGGTAAGGGATTAGCGATCATACAGGATTCAATGCCCATCGGGCCGCGTAATGCAATAACTCATCCGGGGATGACAATGAGCCATTTTCCTTCTGAGCCGCGTCATCATAGATTCCCTAAGGAAATCTTGATTGCTTGTGAGGTGACAATCATGCCCTATCACTCGTGCGTTTCTAGCACTTTCCGTGTGATGTCATGAGTCCCCCACCTGCGCTCACCTGTGTGCAGCCACACCCTGGTGTGAACGCAATCCCAACAATTCCCTACGGAGTATTCCTAGCTGAAGGTCGCATCATATCGGGTTCCTTTGAACAGGTTCCTTGAGTGGGTTCCTTGCTTGTTGTACGTTGTCTCATGCTGTGCAGTCTTGACCCTTGTACTCAGCGCCACTCCTGTTCACCGACTAGACTCTGCCTTGATCAACTAAATCCGAATGCAGGTATGTTGAATGATGATTTCGCAATGCCTTGCACATGCCATGGAGCTCTTCTCCGTGCAAGCCCTCTTGGTATCCGTTGGTTGCTGAGCACCTCCTCATGTATAAGTAGGTACTGTTTGCCCTCGTCTTTGTCTCTCCATCATCGTCGCCAACACTCTTCTTATGGCTGAAGTGCCATCATTGAGGTAAGTCCTTCCCTTCTCTTTCCTGATCTTGCCCCTGCTGATGTTCAATAGGTGCGACGTCTTGGGCCGGGACCTTCATCAGGTCTCATTCGGGGGTCACGAGTCACGTGACTTCGCTTGCCGGATCTTCGGAGGGTTCCGTCCCAAATTGCTGGTTGATGATATTCATTCTCCAGTCGAGTTTGCCATGTTCTCTCTCAAGTTATACATGTTACCCAATCTATTATCACACATTATAGGGTGTGACAAGGGTCTTCAGTCTTGAGGGTCTTTGTAATTCATAGAGGAATTATGTCAATGACTAACAGCAATCCTATGAGGGTTCTTTGGATAATATCCTTCTGGGATATAATTGTATTTGATGGGACAGTTGAGTGATCTTTGCTTGATGATGGCTTTGTTGAGTGCAGCTCTTTCCTTATGTATGTTTTCTAACTGGAGCTCCCCTGTCATACACCTACCAGGTCCATTGTATAATGGCAGTCATGGGCAAGATGTTGGACAGAGAACCTGAGCACTGTAAGCTCATTATCATGACTTGTGAACTGTGGCATGAACTCTAGGAGCTTTAACATTAGATCTCTAAAGCAGTGACATAGTAGCAACTGAAGAGGATCTGTGTTGAGAAGCCAGAGATAAGCCAGAAAACAGAAGCAGGAGAACCAAGCAAGAGTAACAGAGGCAGGGATGAGCAAGGACTGAGACTGGGGTGGAGACAGAGGTGAGGATGAGGACTGGGACCATGACATAGAGGTTCCAAGTATTTATTCTATAAGATTAATAAATAACTGTGTAAGGAGAAAAGGAAAGGAAACAGAACAGTGCGAGGATAAGTCCTCTGATATACACAATTTCTCCTTCCACACTGAGATGCTAAACTAGCAGACCAAAAACCCTTAACCCTTAACAAACTAATACAAACCAAGCTAGAACCTCCTAGAACTTTCCTAATAAGCACAGCTGCCAAACCACTAACAAGCCAATGATGTCATAGTGCATATGACTCAAAGCTAAGCACACAGCCACACAGACAAGCAATACCACTAACTATCACAGCTCAATCCCAACTCTTCTCATTATGCTGCTAGGAAAGGTTCTGTACCATTGTGTCATACTCTACCTATAAGATACATTTTAAGAATGGTGATTCTTACCAAGTAATGACTCAAGCCATAGGGCAAGAGCCATTACTAACCACCCTTCATCCACTTCCTGCAGGAAGTAGGATAATGGGGGGCCAGGAAAAAAGGTCAGTCCATCATAAAGGGTAGGAACACAGGGCAGCCCCTGACATAAGACTGTTTCTGATCAATGACTGGGGTTTGTAATGCCCAGCCATATCTGAGGGAAAATACTGCTGATGTTGACAAAAAACCTGGAATACTTGTAGCCCAGGCTGCTGTAGTCCTTACTTGCTACAAGTCCAGAGGGGACTACCCTCTGCTATATGAATTCTGCTGTAAATGTACTGCCATGTAATGGACCACCCTGACAGGCAGACAGAGAATGGGCTGGGATTCAAGAATCAGGCAGAAGGGAGGGAAGAAAACAAGTGAAATTGAGAAGGAGGAATGCACCATATATGACTGAGTCTGCCATGACCAACTGTAGACTGTAACAGGACAGACTCAAGGGGACATCCAACGTATGTAGCATTCAAGGCAAGGACAAGGGGCAAGAGACAAGAGGCAAGGCAAAGTCAAGCAGATGGCAAGACTTAGTGGAGAGGTTGGTGGTGTCACGAACATCCTGGGACATGCTCTTGGGTGCACTCGCAACCACAGCTGGACTGTGGCTCGCTGGCATAACGTTGGCAGTGCTCTATGTTATCTTGAGGGTTTAGGGGAAGGGCTGCGGTTAGGGCTTAGGGAAAGCATTTAGGGTTTAGGGAAAGGGGGCTGCAGGAAGGAGGTTTTGGGATCTGAGGCAGGGGACGTTTGGGATGCGTTTGGGGGCACGGTTTCATGGGATGTTCGATTTACGTTTGAGTCCTGTTTCTGCTTTCGTTTGAGTTCCGTTTGAGATCTTCCATTGGTTATGTTTTGCTTTCTGTTTAGGTTATGCGTCTCATGTTGTTTCATTATTGTATCGCGGGGTTTGATGGTGCTGCAGGGCAGCTGCTTGGGATCTACGAAGGGCACAAGAATTATGTATAAGAAGGAACACTTTGTATTTCATTTATTCGGTACGCAATCAATTATCTATTCTACAGAACTATCTACACATACACAGATTCGTCCATCTCATTAGTGAACGTCATCACAAACTCTCACCTCCAGCCCCATCCCCATATGCCAATTACGAATCCAAATGATAACAGAAGCATAACAAGAGAGGGCAGTGCCACAGAGACATTCTGCATACTAGTCAGTATTGCCCGTGCCAGATACTAACTCAGGATAGTAGTACTGAGCCAAACCCAACTGCAGAGCAGTATACCAGACCGTTGCATTGCCTGTTGTGCCCTGTGGCTGTGTAGACAGGTTTTTGACATTTGATTGCGTCCTTTTTACGGCACCCGACGCAACCCAGGAAGCAATGAGGCTTCAATACGAAAAATCAGAAAATCGGCACAGTAATGCCTGAGGAGCAGACAGACATTGGATCCCTTCCAGTTACGGGAATTGGGCGAGGTTATAGGAAGAGAACCGGCAGGACCAGCCAGTCCAGTAACCCCAGAGAATCCATCCCGGCCACAGACACTGGAGACTCCAGGGCCAGCACAAATACCCAAAGAGGACGGTTCCGGAATGGCTACACCTCAGGGTACAGGCAGTGAGGCCCTTGCTCTGGTCATGATGACACAGGACCAACTCCAGCAGCTCCTCCACCAATTGTACCATCCGGCGATTTCCAGCAACCCCAAGGTCGAGGACCCGGAGCTCTACCACGGAGAGCGATCCAAGCTCCGTGCTTTCCTCACACAATGAGAGTTGAAATTCAACTGTGAACCCAACAAATTCGACGGGGATGTAAAGAGGGTCAACTACGCTAGTTCACGGTGTCGAGGAAATGCGTGGGCTTGGATTGAACCATCTATAGCTCGAGGGCAAAGTACTTACGGAACTTGGCAGGAATTTAAGACTGCGATCACCTGGGCGTTTGGTGAGGCGAACTCCAAGGAGGTTGCAAGAAGGAATTTCAAATCTACTCGGCAGGGGAATCGCTCCGCAGCAGCATCCTGGGCCGAATTCCACAGGATCATGGCCGACCTGGATTATAACCACCCCATGTATATTGATCAATTCAATGACGGGCTCCACATCGACGTTCAAAGACAGCTTGCCCTCCTGGAAACCAAGCCCACCACCATGATCGATTTTGCCAACAGGGCTATCGCATTGGACAACCGCTTATTTAATTTCCGGACCCTACAGACCTGACACAGACCGCAGTACTACCGAGACCACCAAAATTCATACCCCAGGGCCCAACACAACCCCCAGGACTCGACCTCTTCGGACCCTGATCCTATGGAACTGGATGCCACCCGGAGATTTCGAGGGAAGGATAGGGCAGAAGAAGAGAGATGGAGAAGAAATAATGAATGCTACAACTGTGGAAAAACCGGCCACTATGCAGCACAGTGCCCCACCAGGAGACCGAACCAGGACCGGAGACCCTACAGGGCCGCTGAGGCAACATTAGAAGAAATGTCATCCAATGAAGAGTCGGGAAAAGAGGACCCCCAGGAGTAGAGATCGAGGGTAAACTCCTGGGGCAGATAACAAACCCAAAACCACCAGAACCCACCTACATCATCTCGAGTGTGGGCCCCTACCAAAGGGACGAAAAAATCATCTTAAAAGTTATTATTCAGGGAAGCGATAACCAGGAGCACCGCACGACTGCTATGGTGGACTGCGGAGCCACGGAAAATTGCATTGACAAGGAATACGCAGAAAGGAATGGCATACCACTGAAAAAAAAAAGGTTTCCCCAGAGGGTACTAGCTGTGGATGTAAGAGAGGTAGCTAGTGGACCAGTCACCCATGATGCAATGGTGAACTTAATGATAAATAACCACCACGAAATGACCAAGTTACATTGCATCACCATCGGTAACTCGCCAATCATCATCAGATTTCCATGGCTAAAAAGGCACAACCCTAACATTGACTGGAGGGAAGGATGGTTCACGTTTGACTCGACAAAGTGTGCTAGGGACTGCCTCGACACCTCCCCGCATGCCACAGCCATGGCAGAGGAACAGGCAATCAACAAATACTACTGGGACATCGCGCCGGACATGACACCCGGAGATATGGCCTAAGGATCCTCCATGATCAGGGACGGACAGGAAGGGACTGTCAATGACAATCCTTCCTGGATGCAATCACCAGGAACCAACGGGACTCCAGTGGAAACAGGGGAAACATCGAAAGGGTTCAACTCACCGGGCATTGCCGAACAACCACCCCTCCCCGAGGCCAGGGATATCATTCTCAAGGAGTATCACGATTACCTTCATGTCTTCGAGGGGAAGGGAGATCAGGGAAGACCACCACATAGACACCATGACCATAGGATTCCACTGGTAGAGGGGAAGGTCCCCCCATTCGAACCCCTTCTGGCATTGGATGAGGGAAGACTACAGGCATTGAGGGAATATCTGGAAACAAGCCTGAAGCGAGGATGGATAAGGAGCTTGACATCCCCAGCGGGGGCGCCTATCCATTTTGTGAAGAAAAAAGATGGCAGCTTCAGGATGTGCGTGGACTACCGAGGACTAAATGCCATGACCGTAAAGGACTGAACGCCACTACCACTGATCGGAGAAGCTTTAGACCGGCTATCAAATGCAAAAATATATACAAAACTAGACGTGAAGGATGCATAACACAACCCCTGGATAGCAAGGGGGGATGAATGAAAAACGGCATTCCGGACGAAGTATGGGTTATACGAGTATTTGGTTATGCCATTTGGATTAACCAATGCACCGGCATCTTTTCAGCGGTGGATGGATGAAGTATTAAGCGATTACCTCGATGTTTTTTGTATTGCATACCTCGACGACATCTTAATATACTCAGACAACATCGAACAACACCGAAGGGACGTGAGGAGGGTTCTCCAATGGGTGGAAGAAGTAGGACTGACCCTGAAGGCATCGAAGTGTGAATTCCACACCGATAGGACAGAATACCTGGGTTACATTATCGCGCCAACAGGAATCTCCATGGATCCAGAAAAAGTTAAAACCGTGGCGGAATGGAGGGAACCCACAAATGTGAAGGGGGTGCAGAGCTTCCTAGGGTTCGCAAATTTTTACAAAAGATTTATCCGGGACTTCAGTAAAATCACAACACCATTAACCAAATTGACCTGAAAGGACACAGCCTGGGAATGGGGTGACGCCGCGCAATCAGCATTCAAACAACTCAAGGCGGCAATGATTTCCCAACCAATACTGCGACATTTCGACCCCGCCCACCCCCTGACATTGGAAACAGATGTGTCAGACTATGCAATCAGGGCCATATGCTCCCAACCAGACGACACCGGCGTCCTCCATCCTCTGGGATATTTTTCGCGGAAGCTCAAGGACGCTGAGCTGAACAACGATATCCATGACAAAGAATTGCTAGCAATCGTCGACGGCCTAGGCAAATGGGGCACTTACTGCAAGAATACGGCACACATGATCACCATCTTGAATGATCATAAAGATCTTGAATATTTATTTATTTATTTATTTATTCATACACGCATCTAACCTCAGGGTTATGGCGGAATCTACAATTTAAATACAATGTTAAGGACGTGGGCATGATGCCAGGTCCCCACTGGGTAAGCCCCAGAGCTGTTATGAGGGTTTGGGAGTGTAGTCTCCCCTCTTGTTGGGTCTTAATCCATCTCGCATCGTCAGTTCCAGGAGCCCTGTGCGCTCAGGGGCCACCATGCCGGGTTGTTCCCCCCTATCCTCCACCCTTCCCCGCCCATTTTTAGCCATTTTCCTGCCTTTATTTCCACCACAAACCAAGACATAACAGAAAGGAAAAGAAAAAGATAACTCCGCCGGGCCACCACCCCCCCCGCCTCTCCTCTCTCACTTCTCCGCTACTCCTTCTACTCCTGCACTTCTCCCTTCGTCCCTCACCTCCATGACTCCCTCTCCTTCTTCCCCTCGTCCCCTGTGTCTCTTCCGCGTCATCATATCTCACTCGTCCCTGTCCCCGCTCTTCTCCCCCGCGCTTCCAGCCTCCCCGCCTCCGCAGCCTCCCCTCTTCCCTGGACCTCCCCCTACGACACAGTGGGCAAAACAAGAAAAGGAACCCACTGCCATCCCCCATTGCTCCTCCCGTTTCCCCCTGTCTTGTCCGCTTCCTCTCGCCTCCTTCCCTCCTGCTTCCCCGAGGTACCTATGTATATTTATTTTATTATGTTATTATTTTCTTTTTTTTTGTTTTATTTTTTTTTTTTTTTCTTCTTCCTTAGTCGTTTTGGGTGTTCGCATGCTCGTCCGCTAGGTCCAGCAGCATCCCCCAGCCGGTAGTCAGTGTGATAGGAGTGTCCTCCTTAGCGGGGAGGGTACTTAACTTCGTGTGTGCCCATTCGGCGGTCGCGACTTTAGTCTCTGAGATCATGGTTGGGAGGGCCTTGGTGCCAGCAGTGGTGTAGAGGATCGTGGGGAGTGTGAGCTGTTGTCGTCGTGGGATTTTGAGTGTACGGCGAAGTTCAGTCCGCTGCGTGGTGTACTGTTAGCAAGATAGTAGGAGGTGTTTGGGGGTCTGTGGGGGGTGCATGGGGCATAGGCAGGAGCGGGAGGGGTAACGATCGGTGGGGGGGTGTGCGAGGCAATCCAGGAAATACCCGTGGCCGGTTCGAAGTCCCAGTATGGCCGTGGAAATCTTGCGTGGGTGGGAGGTATAAGCGGGGTCGAGGCGTCGACGGTGGGGGGCGTCGTAGGTTTTAGGCTTCTTAGCTGCGGTGTACCAGTTGATCCAGTCAGTGATAAATTGCTCCCGAACTTGCCGTCGGATCCAAGACAGGGAGACTGGGGGCGGCACGGTGGGGGTGAGGGAGGTGGCTTTCTTCGCGAGGAGGTCTGCGGAGTCGTTGCCGGGTATGTTGGTGTGTCCCGGGACCCAATGGAGGGTGACAGTTGCTTGTTGTTGGCGGAGGGAGGAGGCTATTTCGTGTATGGGGAGAGCGAGTTCCTGTCCTGGGCCGTACGTCGTGCGGGAAGTGTGGAGGATTGCTGCCTGGTTATCCGTGAAGATGTGAATTCGGCGGCGGTGGAGGTTGTTGAGTCGGAGGATTTTTAGGCAGCTCGCGAGGCAGTCGTGGATGGCACGCAGCTCTGCGTCGAAGACTTCCGTCGTGTCGCCCATGGGGATGATTTCATCGAGTTGTTGGGGTAAGCCGTCTGTAATGCTGTATCCCGCGCCGGTGCGCCCGTCCAGCGGGGAGCCATCCGTGTACGCGATGACATTGGTTGGGTCGGTTCGTAGGGTTTCAAGGAGTTTGGCGTGTTCGACGGCCACATCGGTCTTGGGAAGGGGTGAGATTGATGTTTGGATGGGGTTGCGGCGCCACGGGGCGGGGTTTGGGTGAGCTGTATTCTCGATATCGTCGTCGGGTAGCACCCATCTGCCGACTGATCGTAGCATGCTGACGAGGCGGGACGGGGTGTCACCGGGGGACTGCCAGGGGTGGTCGTATTCGTAGGGGTTGCATATGGAGGTGTGGAGGTGTAGGGCCATGGGGAAGGAGGAGGGGCAGCGTTTCACAACAGGGTGGTGAGGGGGGAGGGAGAGGAGACAGAGGACATATTTTCGGGTTCGGTGTTGCAAGCGGACCGAAACGGGGGGTTTTGCGGCTTCATTGTGGAGGGCGATTATCGGTGTTGAGTGGAATGCGTTTAGGATTCGACGGAGGGCAGAGTTTTGTTGAGTTTGGATGAGGTTGGCGAGACTTTTTTGGCCTGTCCACCATATCTCACAGCCAAAGTCGGACCTAGAAATGACGCACGCGATGTAGAGAGTACGAGTGGCTGAGGGGGACAAGCCTGTCTCGTAACATACTAGGCTTTGGAGGGCGTTGAGGGACCTAGCAGCGGCCGTTAGTCTAATTTTTACATGATGTACAAATCAAAGTTTTCTGTCAAAGTAAATCCCAATCTATCTAACTACGTCTGTTTTTCCGCCTCTTGTTCCCGGGGTCACCACCGTGCCATTTGGAAGGCGATCGTTGACTTCCTCTGTCAGATTGTCGGTGCGCGAGCGGTGAAAGTGTAACAACTCCGACTTAGAATCATCGAAGGCTACTGCGTTTTGCTGCGCCCAGTGAAAGGCGGTTCGAGCGGCGGACTCGAGTTCCCTGGCGTTGTCCTCTCTGGAGCAACTGTGTGCGACAAGGGCGACGTCGTCTATGTAGCTCGGTGTCCAAATTGTGGGGTGGGCATTCTGTAGGGCGTCGAAGAGGGGTCGGAGGTAAATAAGGAAAAGGATTGGGGATGCCGGGGAGCCTTGAGGGATGCCGGTTCTGATTGGTGGCTGGGTGTCTGTTCTGCCGTCGAAAGAGAGTGCAGTGGAATGGTCATTCAGGAAGGAGGAGCACCACGAGGTCACCGCTTGAGGGCAGCCCAGTGCGCGCATCGTCGCGAGCAGTCTGTCCGAAGAGACGTTGTCGAATGCGCCTCGTATGTCTAAGAATAATGCAGAAGTGACTAGGCGACGGCTAGCGTTCGCTTCGACTTCGTGCGTTAGTGTGATCGCAGCGTCGATAGCCGAGCGTTTAGGGCGCCCGCCTATTTGATCTGCATGCAGGATGTCATGTGACTCCGCCATAAGGCTGAGTTGCGTCGCCATCAATTTTTCCAAAACCTTTCCCATGCAGTTAAGCAATGCGATCGGTCGGTATGCCTTCACCGCGCTATAGTCGGGCTTATTTGGCTTTGGGATGATCACCGTGGTAGCTTCTCGCCAGCACTTTGGGTGGTATCCTTTCTCGCCGAGCGCTGAGTATAGCGCGTTGAACGCGTAGGGGATCACGCCGTATGCTTTTCTAAGGCATGTGAATGTGATGGTGTCAGGGCCGGGGGCTTTTTTCGGGGAAGAGGTAAAGATAGCAGTGCGAATTTCATCGGGGGTGAACGTGCGCCAGGGGAGTTCGGGGGAAGAGCGAGGATTATGGGTCTGGGGGGTAGTTGGGGGGGGGCGGGAAGAGCGCTTGAAAGGCCTCAACCTTACTCTCGAAGTCAACGCACAGTTTCTCTGTGCCTCCTACCAGGGCTTTCACCGGCGGGGTCAGTTGGGTGCGACGTGGGTTCGTGTAACGAAACGCCGCCCAGACGTCCGGGCCTTCCACTGCCGCGAGGTACTCCTTCCATAGCGAGTCTTTGGCGTAGCGCACTTTCCGGTAGTGTTTGTTGCGGAGGCGCTTGTATTCGTCGTGGTGGGTGGGGAGTCGGGAGAGCTTCCATCGGCGCCTGGCGGTGGTCATTTCACGACGGGTGTGGCGGATTTCCTTATTCCACCACTGTTTCGAGCGCGGGGTGGGTGATAGGGTCGGGGTGGCCTTGGACGCTGCACTCTGTATGGAGTCGCGGAGTAGGGCAGCCCACTCATCGAGGTTGCTTGCGGAGGGGTTGGCGCGGAGGTGTGTCCAGTATGGGTGGCTGGCCTCCGCGAGGAGCTGCAGCTCCTTGGTAAACGTATCCCAGTCTGTTTTGTTCCAGTTTAGACGAGTAGTCGTGAGGGGGGTTGCCGTGTGGTCTGGATGTAGAGAGTTTAGTTGAAAACGGATAACCTCATGGTCTGAACCTGTGGCTATTCCGTCGTCGATGGCCCAGTTTGTTATTTCCCTTGCCATCGATGGGGAAGCCAGGGTGAGGTCCAGAACCGATGAGCCTGTGCCGTCCTTGTATTGGTGGGTTGGGACGTCTGGGACGTTCACCAGCTGCCAGTTATGTGATTCCAACAGCTCGACGAGCTCTTCGGCCCATGTTGTTCTGCGCGTGTGGGAGTTCCACAGAGGATGATGGGAGTTGAGATCCCCTGTGATGATGCATCGACGCAGGAGTGTAAGGGGGGTGAGCGCGCGGGGGATAGTGTAGGTTTTGGTAATGGGGTCACATTCGTTATAGATGTTGAGAAGGTAACAAGAGGGGATGAGGTCGGTGCTGACCTCTAGGACCTGTAGGTCGGGGTCTCCGCTGACATCCGGCCTGGGTGTGACTTGGACGTGGGGATTAAGCCGGGAGACATACGCGGCAGTGCGGTTGACCTTGTGGTGAGCACGAGGGGAAAGGAGTAAAACAAAATCAGGGTGAGTGACGACAAACTTGGGGTCTTTGACATTCGCCTCTTGGATGAGAATGATGTCTGTGTTTACGTTTGCTGTGTTCAACAGCGTTGTGAGGGCGGTGGTGCTGCGGTTCAGGTTGTGAGATATGATCCGGAGGGTCGCCGCTGATGACTTGTATTTATTCATCAGCAGTCATGGTAGTATCTGCGATGGGGTTGGTTTCCGCGGGGATGGCGCTCTGGGTGTTGTCGGGGCAGGTCCTCTGCCATGCCTCTCATACAGCGTTCACCTTGATGGGGCACTGGGTACTGTAGGTGGCGTGTTGGGTGTCGGGAAGGCCAGCATCGGCGCAGTTGATGCACTTGTATACCATGTGGATACATTTGCGGCCTTTAAGTGAGGGGCAGGATGCGCATGGGTGGTATTCGGTCGGGTGGGTAAGGGCGCAGATGGCGCAGACGGGACCATTATTGGCGGCGCAGGTAGCATGGTGGTGGCCGAACTTTTGACATCTGCGGCACTGGTCAATGGAGCGGGCTGACAAGAACTCAGTCACCTGGTGGGGTTCGAAGAGCACGACAACTTTCATGCGTTTGAGAGTGTTATATTCATCACCAGACCGGAGAGCTATCATTACGCTCGATGCTGACTTACCAGCCCTCTTCTCTGGGTGTGACATGTAGCGCAGTAGCTGCGTAAGGTTAACATTGTGGTTGCGTTCGATCTCATTCTTCAGGCGCGTCATGCCTTCCTCGGTGTCTGGGAAAAAGTCGGTCGGGATACTGTGTACAGCCAGTTTGTACCACTTTTCGTTGAGCCTAGGGGGGAGCAAGGAAGGATGTACACGCCGAGCGGCTTCGAGGATTAGGGGCAGGTGGGGGGTCAGTTCTTCGGGTGAGGTTTGCGGGGAGGGGGTGAGCATGAGGTTTGCGTTGATGTTTCGTTTGACCGTCATGATGGAGATGTGGTCGGGAACCTTTGTTTCTCGGAGGGCGGCATTGATGGAAAGACCGATGGCCGCTTTCGCACTATCTGGGAGGGAGCGGGGGTCTGGGCAGGGGATGACGATGTCTCTGGGGTGGGGGGGAGTTTTCTTTTGGGCTTTGACAGGCTTTGGGGTCTGTTTAGGAGGCGTGGGGGTGGCACAGGGGAACAGCTTGGTTGAGGTGGGTCCTGGTTCTTGCCACGGGGCAGAGGGGTTCGGATCGGGGCGGGGGGCGTGGACAGGGAGGGGGATCTTGTGTTTCTTGAGCTCGCTTTCGGCTTCAAGACAGCGTTGCTTCCAGTAGGCAAGTTCCTTGGGGGAGGGGGCAGCGGGGGAGGGTGCATGAATAGAAGGGAGGTCGTTGGATTCGGGGGGATGTAGACCGGGGGTAGCGGGGTTCTCGGGGGTGGAGGATGCGACGGGGGAAAGGAGGGCTGAAATGTCTTCGTTGGGGAGTATGATGGGGGCAATACGGGACAGGAGATCGTGAATGGCACGAATTGTGGATTGGTATTTGTTGATGGAGCGGAACGCCTGGGAGATTCTGTCGTTTGTGGCTCTGGCGGCGTGTCTGAACCTATCCGTGGCGGTGTTGATGGTGTTGGATAGTTGCTCGAGGGTCAAGGGGGAATAGTCGATGGGGGAGGTGTCAGCAATGCGGTGGATGCGTTTGACTCCGGATGGAACAGGAGTGGAATCGGCGGCGATGTGTGTCACGGAGTGGGCGGAGGAGGTGGCATGGCATTTGTTATTTTTGCCGGCAGTGTTGTGGATGGTATAACGGGGGTCGTTGTTGGTGATAGGGTCGGGGGTGTCGCAGTTCATGTCAGGTAGGATTTTCTTCGTATGGGGGGTCTTGGGAGTGGCGTTGGTGTTGTTGCGGGTGGCAGGCGTGGGGGAGTCCGCGCGGGAAGACGCATCATCTTCGCGAAAGTCCTCGCTGACATCAGAGTACGTGTCTACGTGCATTTCTGCGTCGGATGCGTCAGGCGCTTGCGGCTCCGCATTAGCGCGTTTCTTCGTCGCGAGCGCCCGAGGGGGTGCTTTGTCAGGGGGGAGGGGCTGTTTCTCAACAGCGGAGGATCGGGGAGGTATCGGAGTTTCGGGATAAGGTATTTTTGCGGTAGTGACAAGGAATCCGCGATTAAAATGATGATTTTTGATGTGTGTGGGGTGCGGTCTTGATGGAACCGTGTTCGCGGGGCTTTTCTCAGGGGCCCGAAAACTCTTTTTCGATGAAAACTTAACGAAAAACAGTAAGCCTGGTCTGGAAATGCTGCGAATAGGTAATTCGGGGCTGCGGAACAGTAATCCGCAATAAAATCTTCCGATTTCAGCGTGGTTGTTGAAAATGCAGGGGGGGTCGCGAGTGAGAGGTGGTAAGATCTCGAATATTGGCAGACAAAGAAGGACCTAAACTTGAGACAGGCTCACTGGGGGGAACAGCTCGCCAATTACGACTTCACCATCACCTATCGACCAGGCAAGTTGGCTGGAAAGCCGGATATCCTCTCCAGAGAGTCAGGAGACTCTCCCTGGGAGGGGGAGGTAAAGCATAGACAGAACCGAGGACAGGTTTTACTTCCAGCCCAGGCATTTCGGATGAGCTCCGCCGAGGTTATGGAACTGCAGGTAGACCAGGAATTGTTGGCAGATATAAAAAGAGAAACTGCAGGGGATCAGGACATGCAGGAGGTTATCCGGAGACTGCGAGAAGGAGAACGACAGAACCACAGGGTTGCCCTTGGACTATGCGAACAAAGAGAAGGAATACTGACATACAAGGGGTTGATCTGGATACCTGAGAATGACCAATTACGACTCTGGCTCCTACACGACCACCATGATGCAATGGTGGCAGGTCACCCAGGACAAGCAAAGACTTTGGAATTGCTGGGCAGAAATTATTACTGGCCTCAGCAGCGACAATACGTAAATCGATACATCGACAACTGTGATACATGCAAGAGGATTAAGCCAGTGAAACATGCCCCGTTCGGCCTGTTGAGGCCCTTACAGCTACCCGAATGACCGTGGGACTCGATTTCGATGGACTTCATTATGGGACTACCACTGGTGGGGGAATGCAATGCTCTCTGGGTAATTGTGGACCGTCTTACGAAGATGGCCCATTTCGTTGCTTGTGCGGACACCATGGGACCGAGTGATTTGGCGGACGGGTTTATATCGCATGTGGTCCGGGCTCATGGACTACCCAGTAGCATTATCTCTGACCGAGCTTCCTTATTCACTTCGACATTTTGGAAGCAGATCATGGAGGCCATGGGGACCACCCGGAACCTTAGTACTGCATTTCATCCTGAGATGGATGGACAAACAGAACGAATTAATGCAATCTTGGAACAGTACCTACGAGCGTACTGTAACTACCAGCAGGACAACTGGAAGCAGCTCCTGCCGATTGCAGAATTTTGTTATAACAACACACAATCCGAAACCACGAAGGTGACCCCATTCTTCGCCAATTGCCAATATCATCCTCATTCTGAGCCGAACCTTGGGGGAATGAATGCCAGGACCCCCGAAATCTCAGATTACATTTCGACTCTCACCAACCTCCATGGGGAATTAGGTGGAACAAGCAAACAAATCGAGATACCTAGACCCTGTACTCAGGCCAGGGGATAGTGTATGGTTGTGAAGGAAGCATGTGAGAAGGACACGCCCCTCCAATAAACTTGACTACAAGCTTATAGGCCCTTACCCCATCCTGGAGAAGATAGGATTGAAGGCAGATAAATTGGACCTCCCTCCCAGTGTGAGGATCCATCCAGTTTTCCATATCTCCCTTCTTGAGCCGGCTCAACCAGAAAATGAACCCATCCCCAGACATATCCAACCACCCCCACCACCAACTATCATTGACAACGAGGAGGAATGGGAAGTCGAAGATATCGTTGACTCCCACTATCACTGGAAACAGCTCCAATACCGCGTCAAGTTGACAGGTTTACATGACAAGGACAAGACCTGGTACCCTGCCACAAATTTCAACAACTCCCCAGACACCATACAAAGGTTCCACCAAAGATACCCCCGAAAACCGGCACCTCAGAACTAGGCATGGCAGGACCAGAGATTACCGTTAAGACTGAGAGGGAACAAAACTCGGGCAGCTGGAACCGCCCTCTTACCCCTCTCCCCGCCACGACTTACACCCCCCACGATGACCTCCACTGGTCCTTCTGCTACGACGACTATTGTTCCACCCACCTTTAGATGAAACAAAACAACAACTACTTTCCTACAGCCAGATCGGAAGGACCAACCCACCAACAACAACATGAAACATGCGGCTGCGGACACGAGCATCATCCCGAGTTGGATGCTGTGATCCAGGCAAGGCATCTCAACAGGGCGAAGGCCTGCCGGGCCTGGCAAAGGGGGAAGCGGGTCTGTTATCATTGTGGTTTCCTTGTCAACATGGATGGACACGAGGCCAGATGCGATGCCACTCGACCGACCCATTCCTCCCCAATTGATACCCAGGGAACTGACACACCTGCCCTCGCTGGCGATGGCAACCATGACACAACCGAACAATGCACCCCTGACAACTCGGAAGGACCCCCAGGACCACAGGGGGGGGGTTACCATGGACAGGCACCGAGTGCCAGTTTTATTGATGCCCTCGATGGGCGGGCCAGAGGGAGTAGCGGTGAACTTATCCCTCTATCAACAGGTCACCAAAGAAACAACCGCACGATGGCAAGAAAACCTACAATGACACCGGGAAGATATCGCTCGACTGGAGAGGATGATTCGAGGCGAACAACGAGGGAACGAAGGAGCGAGATACCCAGGGCCATCTCCAAGGGAGAGGCCACAGCCGGGACTAGGACTAGAGGGCCTCGTGGGAGCCTCGGCCTGGAGAGGGGGGTTAATGTCATGAACATCCTGGGACATGCTCTTGGGTGCGCTCGCAACCACAGCTGGACTGTGGCTCGCTGGCATAACATTGGCAGTGCTCTATGTTATCTTGAGGGTTTAGGGTGAGGGCTGCAGTTAGGGCTTAGGGAAAGCGTTTAGGGTTTAGGGAAAGGGGGCTGCAGGAAGGAGGTTTTGGGATCTGAAGCAGGGGACATTTGGGATGCGTTTGGGGGCACAGTTTCATGGGATGTTCGATTTACGTTTGAGTCCTGTTTCTGCTTTCGTTTGAGTTCTGTTTGAGATCTTCTGTTGGTTATGTTTTGTTTTCTGTTTAGGTTATGCATCTCATGTTGTTTCATTATTGTATTGCGGGGTTTGAAGGCGCTGCAGGGCAGCTGCTTGGGATCTACGAAGGGCATGAGAATTATGTATAAGAAGGAACACTTTGTATTTCATTTATTTGGTATGCAATCAATTATCTATTCTACAGAACTATCTACACATACACAGATTCGTCCATCTCATTAGTGAACGTCATCACAAACTCTCACCTCCAGCCCCATCCCCATATGCCAATTACGAATCCAAACGATAACAGAAGCATAACAAGAGAGGGCAGTGCCACAGAGACATTCTGGATACTAGTCAGTATTGCCCGTGCCAGATACTAACTCAGGATAGTAGTACTGAGCCAAACCCAACTGCAGAGCAGTATACCAGACCGTTGCATTGCCTGTCATGCCCTGTGGCTGTGTAGACAGGTTTTTGACAGTTGGTCAAGGTAACTAGATTGCTAACTGACAAGACATTCTGTAAAGAAGAAAGAAAGGAAACAGATGAGCCAGAGGGAGAGCCCTCCTTATATAGACAATTCTTCCTAACAGGAACCCAAACCATAACAAGGATGTACCTACTCGTTGTTTTCCAATGAAATAGGGGACCTCCGGACACCTGAAGCTCAGCAACCGGTGACAATCATCAATGCTTCCCCACCAAAACACCCTCAAAAGCCCAAAATCTGGGAAATTCATCCTTGCCTCACTGAGAACTACCTATACCAAAATACACACCTCCTACAACCCAGCTGTTGCCCCAGACTCAACCCCCTCAGTACCTACCTCCCCCTGCATGCAAAATCTCTTCACTCACTTATACAGCACCCCACCCACATGACACCATGGAGTCACCCCTAGTATCCACTGACACTGAAATGGATCTAACCCTTGACAACACTGACTCACTTACTCCCACTGCTAACCCAAATGACCCAACTGACCCTGCATGGCTACACCATGACCACAACAGCATCAACCCCATCCACAACTCCATGCACAATGATGACACCCTGCAGTACGCCACCCCTGACTAACCCACTGGACATGACAACCAACCCACTGACCCAGTCACCCCATTCTGCGGACCCCTCCCAATACCCCCTCTCCCCCCATGCTGCCTGGTGAACTCATGAGCTTTCGATCCCCCCACTGGCATGTAATACCACCCGAAGTACCCTCAACAATCCCAACCCACTGACACTGAGATCCATAAACTATGCCAACAAGACAAATGCCAAAAGGGAGAAAATGGAACCATCTTCAACCTCTCCCTTGAAGACTCCATCAACACTGCCTGATGCCGCAACCTGACTGACAACAAGCTGCAATGCCTCTTCCTCGCCATCATATGCATGCACTCCAAAATGGAATGCCAACTGACCTGAATGGACAGCATCAAGAAAGTGGTAAGTGCTCCAGGTAAGCCCACCCTACAAATTACCTCCACCACTGCCCAACACTCCACCCAGGCTGACTTCCATCCTGACCCCTCTGAGGTGCAGATCCTACAGGATGAGATAGGTGATGCTGTAGCCGAAGTGAAGGTCAACCAACGTCACAATATATCACTCGACTACCGCCTCCCCCTGCACTCTCAATAACCACCCGGCAATCGCCAGATTTTCGAGCGGATTATTGTTCAGCGCCCCCAATTTACCTTTCCGCAACATTTTCAGTCCAGGCCATCTCTTTTTCAACGTGTTACACGGTGAAAAGGAGATCTCCAGGCCCCTGAAAAAGTCCAGCGGCACGGTCATCAAAACCCCCCCCCCACAACCACCAAAAATCATCGATTTTCCAGCGGAATCCTTGTCACACCCGCAAACACTACCTATCCCGACATTCCGATGCCTCCCCGCTCCTCTGTTGTGGAGAAACACCCTCTCCGTCCCGACAAACCGCCCACACGCGACCTCGCTACCAGCAAACACGCTAACGCAGAGCCGCAAGACATGCATGCATGCGACGCGAACGGCGACACGATGCACGTCGACTCTGACGTCATCGACAGCGAAAGCGACAACAATGCGTCCTCCCAACGCGACAGCTCCCCATCACCCACCCCCTGCAACAACGCCCCTCCCCCCGTCACCCCCCAACACCCCAGACTGTTTGACCGCAATGTTTTCTTTGACTTCTCCCCTGACCCCATACTTACAAACACCCCCGGACACACCATCGGCACCACCAGCGGCATGCAGAAGAAAATAGCCAACCTTAAACGCAATGCTACCTCCACCGCCCACTCAGTGCAATCCGGCCCCGGCTCAGCCCCTACCAAAGCTGGAATCAAACGTCATGCACCCGACAGCACCTTTGTCATACCCCACCTTTAAGACACAATTTAAGAATGGGGATTCTTACTAAGTAATGACTCAAGCTATAAGGCAAGAGCCATTACTAACCACCCTTCATCCACTTCCCGCAGGAAGTAGGATAATGGGGGGCCAAGAAAAAGGTCAGCATCATAAAGGGTTAGGAACCCGGGGTAGCCTCAGGAGGGACAGTTTCCGATCAACGGCTGAGGTTTCTAATGCCCAGCCGTATCCTGGGGAACGTACCGCTGATGTTGACAAAAACCTGGAATACTTATAGCCTGGGCCACTGTGGCTCTTACTTGCCACAAGTCCACGAAGGGACTACCCTCTGCCGTATGCGATCTGCCGTATTCGAACGTTGTGCCGTGTCATACAGGACCACCCCAACAGGCAGACAGAGAAGGGGCTGGGACAAAGAAAGGCAGAAGGAATAAGAAGAATGTAAAAAGGAGGAGTTCGCTGTATACGACCGAGTCTGCCGTGATCGACCGTAGACGAAGGCTGGAGGAAGTCGGAGTTGGTAATGAGGATGAGGAATTGATGGATGAGAGGAACAGTTAGGTATTTAAGAATCAATTGAATGTACCCTACGACTGAGTGCCAGGTCCATATCAAGAATCATATGTTACCGAGGAAGCTCAGCAGAGATGATCGGAAGACCGAAGGAACAATACCGAATGCCATTAAGATAAGACATGCAATAACGGAGTCTAGTCGGCCGAAGGAGATGAGGATTGTCATAGGCGATAAAGACCAATACGTGGCATAGCGGCCCTGAGGCAGCCGACAATACAGGAAACCTTATCTTGCAGAAAAACCTTCGGTTAGCCCGATATGACGAGAATAAGCGCATACGGACAAATGGATATGAATGTTGGATCCTATCGGAAGCCACAGGAGGCCCGGATGACATCTACCATGGTGAAGTGTTGTCAAGGCACACAGACAGCACAGGAAGCCGCAGCCCAGATAAGGACAGATCAGGAAATCCGGCAACTAAGGACAAACACTTCACCTGAGCTGACGACGCATGCATAAGATGGGATATGTGCTCAAATGCCCTACGGAGGTCATATTATTAGACATAATATATTGGCAAATGATGGGTTTAGCAACAGCGCATGCACGATACGGCCGAGAGGATCACCAAGAGTCATCCGATTGGTTTGGGAATGATTTGGCGCGTTTGCATGGAAAAATTCGAAATACGGAATTTGTATGCGAAAAATATCATGTTTGCATGCTCTCTACCAACGTCAACCAGTACTTGGCGTTCCGACCACCGCAACGTACCCGGTGGGTATATGAGTGGGGAGCTCAAGTCAGAAAAAATAAAATACGAAAAAGCCCCCACTCGAAAAAGCCATCATCCAGCAAAAGACCCACAATCGTCCCATCAATTACAAGCAAGTCCAGAAAGATATTAGTACCTCATACTCGATTATTTACACAATACTCGAATAACCTATACAACAATACAACCAAGACCCTCTTCGAACAATAAGACCCACACAGATTGCTGTTCACACTTGAACGCAATTTCCATCGACGATCTCGAAACGCTCCCTGAGATAAGCAGGAGAGTTTAAGATTATAACACATTATTACTCATCATTCTTCCGAGAATCCCCAGAGAAGTAAATAATTCCCATCACTGGAATTATTGCTTCTCATTTTTCTTTTTCGGAGATATTGAGTTACCCTACCGTCGGTCACGAGACAGCCCCCGGTTAACACTATAATCTTACTCAACGCCTCACCGAGCATACTGAGAAACGTCCCACAAGAAATTCAGAACCACAAAACAAAACGAACAATGCCTGAGTCCATGGAAATCGACTTCCTACCTATGCCTTCTTGGGCATTGGTTAGTACCAACACTGGTGAAATGGACAATATCCCACCTATCGAACCGATCAAACTTCACTCCGTTCCTGAATGGGGACGCACCCTCATGAGTCAACTACACCACACAGCAGCTGAAATCAACAGTCTCTGTGGACAAATCCAGAATGATGAATCAGAAGCATACCGCATCTTTATGCAAATGCAAAATGACTATCACAAGATCGAATCCAACCTCAATCTTGCAATTGCTCAAGCCGAGCAACATGCAGCAGATGCTACAGGAGCCCACTTCAACCTCACAACAACTCAGTTTGCAGAGGTTGCTACTGCCCACATGGCCTTGAGGAGACATGTGGAGATGATTACCATAAATGCTGCGGAAAATGAGGAACGAAGACAAAAGGTGCTCCAAGATTTTGCTCAACAAATGGAAGCAAATCAGAATATCTGGGTGGATTACCACAAGGATCAGGCAGCTAAGCAAGAAAAATTCAACAATGACTGCCAACGGTGGGCCTCCGAGATGAACACCAGAGAGGCAAAGGCCAGGGTCGACCAAGAAAAGGTCAAAAAGGATTTACAAAAGTTGAAACGCCTCCAGGAACAGCTGCAACAGGATCACATCAATGCATCAGCGATCTCCCAACAAGAACGAGAAGACATGCGACGATCATTTCGGGATGAACTCCATGCCATTGGAGAAGAACTCAAGGTCCAATTCCAATCAGCACAACAGTCCTGCAAGGACATTGATGTACCCTCAGTCATCGATAGCATCCTAAAGCAACATGCCCAGCAGGGAAGAATTCCCCTCCTGAACAGTGATGACCCACAGTCAGAATATGACCTTCCACTGTCCCCGCAGGCTGAGCCATTGGGAAGAGGTTCAATCTGAACTGGAAGGACCACCGAATCCAGAGGCAGTAGCCCACCGGGAGGATGGGTACCCCCCCCAGGGCCTCCACCGGGAGGAAGCAGCTCCAGCTCCTCTAGCTCAGACTCAGAATCGGATAGACCTAAGGATTTAGGGCAGGAGATATCAAGGCTTATCCGTGCCCTACGGAAGAAGGACAAAAAGAATCGTATCACCAAGCGACCAGAAGCAATTGTCCTAGGAAAAGCCCCCAAGATGAAGGAGCCAGAGGTGTTTGATGGGGATAGAGAAAACTACATACCATGGATGAAAGCAGTCAAGGAATATATGACAGTGCGATCTATTGACTTTAACACTGATGCAACCCGAATTCACTGGTTGGGGTCCCTCCTAAAGGGTGATGCCTGCCAATGGCACCAAAACCGTGTCGATACTACTGAGAAGGAATTACGCCCTGACACCTGGCCCTCATACACCGCAGCAATGGACCACTATTTCCGTGACACCCACCAGAAGCGCAACTACACCAACAAGATGGCCAGGTTGCAATGGAAGTACAAACCGGGATGCCATAAGACCGGCCTCCCAGCAGATCAATAAGGCATCAGGATGGCCATCTACCAAGAGAAGGCCCAAGTTGAAGGAGAAGTCCTGAGAGAAATTTACGACCAGGCATTCCCAGAGGATCTGGCCTGCCAGGCATGGACAGATGTTCAGGACGTGGATGACCCAAAGTATGAGTGCTTCAAGGCCAGACTGATTAAACTTGCAACTGCAAAAGAAGAACATCGGAACATGCATGAAAAACCACTGCTCCACATTTATCAGGCCCCCTCGGAACCCAAACAGGAGAAGGAGAAGCGAAAGCGAGATGAAAACAAAAGATCCAACAATGGTAAAACTAAAGAGACCACTCGCACACCCAAGGGCGATCGAGAAAAGAAATTCCAAAATAACCGTGAAGCATTGGCCGGGGTCCCTCAGGTTGAAATCGACCAACACAAAGCAGACAAGACCTCCTGCTGGCGCTGTGGCCGAAATAGCCACCACACCCTAGAATGCTTTGCGAAGAAGACCTCAAAAGGAACCGAACTGACCACCACAGTGGCTGCAGTCACAAAGAAGGCTAAATGCCAACGACCATCAGAAGATTCCGAAGATGAAAAGGAGGAGACAGAGGAACCCATATCCAAGCGGCCAAAGAATGTCGCCACAGTGACCCAGACAAAATCAGAGTCAGCCCCTGAAACAGCAAGAAGGGTCTGGGAAGTAGAGACCTCCGATCTCTCGGATTTAAACTAGGAAAGCCTCGAAGGATATGCAGAGGCATCCAAGAACGGGAAGACGTATCAAGTTCTCAAAAGATATCAGTCGCTGGAGTAAAATGCACCAAAAATCAAGAAACCCAAAAACAATCTAAAAAATTAAAACCTAATAAAAAAGAACCTAAGACGAAACTGCAGCTGGCCAACAACAGACCACCCCGAGTTGGTTCCAGACCAATTGTCCAAATGCATCTTTCAGTACCTGGACAAAGGAAAAGGAGTGTCCAAGTGATGTTTGATACCGGTGCAGCCATACCAATCATCAGCTCAAAATTTATTAAGGCAAATAACCTACCAATGATCACTCGCAATAACCCATTACGAATCAATGGAGCAGATGGTCGCCCCTTATCAGGTGCTGGGGAAGCATTTACACATTCCTTGCTACTTCAGTACAAATACCACTACACCAGAGAAACCTTCGAGGTCATGCCCCTGGAATCAGGCACCGACATAATCCTACCCTGTTGGTGGATGGCAAAGCATCAACCCAACAAGTTTGGGGGAAAACCAGAAGACATCACACTACACTCCGAATTCTGTATACAACACTGCACCAAGGCAGCGGCACAAGAATTCTCCCTCACAATGGATAGAGACATCCTCCACCACTATGATGCGACAATATTTATTTATTTATTTATTTATTCATACACGCATCTAACCTCAGGGTTATGGCGGAATCTACAATTTAAATACAATGTTAAGGACCTGGGCATGATGCCAGGTCCCCACTGGGTAAGCCCCAGAGCTGTTATGAGGGTTTGGGAGTGTAGTCTCCCCTCTTGTTGGGTCTTAATCCATCTCGCGTCGTCAGTTCCAGGAGCCCTGTGCGCTCAGGGGCCACCACGCCGGGTTGTTCCCCCCTATCCTCCACCCTTCCCCGCCCATTTTTAGCCATTTTCCCGCCTTTATTTCCACCACAAACCAAGACATAACAGAAAGGAAAAGAAAAAGATAACTCCGCCAGGCCACTGCCCCCCCCGCCTCTCCTCTCTCACTTCTCCTCTACTCCTTCTACTCCTGCACTTCTCCCTTCGTCCCTCACCTCCATGACTCCCTCTCCTTCTTCCCCTCGTCCCCTGTGTCTCTTCCGCGTCATCATATCTCACTCGTCCCCGTCCCCGCTCTTCTCCCCCGCGCTTCCAGCCTCCCCACCTCCGCAGCCTCCCCTCTTCCCCAGACCTCCCCCTACGACACAGTGGGCAAAACAAGAAAAGGAACCCGCTGCCATCCCCCATTGCTCCTCCCGTTTCCCCCTGTCTCATCTGCTTCCTCTCGCCTCCTTCCCTCCTGCTTCCCCGAGGTACCTATGTATATTTATTTTATTATGTTATTATTTTCTTTTTTTTTTTTTTTTATTTTTTTTTTTTTTTTTTCTTCTTCCTTAGTCGTTTTGGGTGTTCGCGTGCTCGTCCGCTAGGTCCAGCAGCGTCCCCCAGCCGGTAGTCAGTGTGATAGGAGTGTCCTCCTTAGCAGGGAGGGTACTTAACTTCATGTGCGCCCATTCGGCAGTCGCGACTTTAGTCTCTGAGATCATGGTTGGGAGGGCCTTGGTGCCAGCGGTGGTGTAGAGGATCGTGGGGAGTGTGAGCTGTCGTCGTCGTGGGATTTTGAGTGTACGGCGAAGTTCAGTCCGCTGCGTGGTGTACTGTGGGCAAGATAGTAGGAGGTGTTTGGGGGTCTGTGGGGGGTGCATGGGGCATAGGCAGGAGCGGGAGGGGTAACGATCGGTGGGGGGGTGTGCGAGGCAATCCAGGAAATACCCGTGGCCACTTCAAAGTCCCAGTATGGCCGTGGAAATCTTGCGTGGGTGGGAGGTATAAGCGGGGTCGAGGTGTCGACGGTGGGGGGCGTCGTAGGTTTTAGGCTTCTCAGCTGCGGTGTACCAGTTGATCCAGTCGGTGATAAATTGCTCCCGAACTTGCCGTCGGATCCAAGACAGGGAAACTGGGGGCGGCACGGTGGGGGTGAGGGAGGTGGCTCTCTTCGCGAGGAGGTCTGCGGAGTCGTTGCCAGGTATGTTGGTGTGTCCCAGGACCCAATGGAGGGTGACAGTTGCTTGTTGTTGGCGGAGGGAGGAGGCTATTTCATGTATGGAGAGAGCGAGTTCCTGTCCTGGGCCGTACGTCGTGCGGGAAGCGCGGAAGATTGCTGCCTGGTTATCCGTGAAGATGTGAATTCGGCGGCGGTGGAGGTTCTTGAGTCGGAGGATTTTTAGGCAGCTCGCGAGGCAGTCGTGGATGGCGCGCAGCTCTGCGTCGAAGACTTCCATCGTGTCGCCCATGGGGATGATTTCATCGAGTCGTTGGGGTAAGCTGTCTGTAATGCTGTATCCCATGCCGGTGCGCCCGTCCAGCTGGGAGCCATCCGTGCACGCGATGACATTGGTTGGGTCGGTTCGTAGGGTTTCAAGGAGTTTGGCGTGTTCGACGGCCACATCGGTCTTGGGAAGGGGCGAGATTGACGTTTGGATGGGGTTGTGGCGCCACGGGGCGGGGTTTGGGTGAGCTGTATTCTCGATATCGTCATCGGGTAGCACCCATCTGCCGACTGATCGTAGCATGCTGACGAGGTGGGACAGGGTGTCACCGGGGGACTGCCAGGGGTGGTCGTATTCGTAGGGGTTGCATATGGAGGTGTGGAGGTGTAGGGGCACGGGGAAGGAGGAGGGGCAGCATTTCACAACAGGGTGGTGAGGGGGGAGGGAGAGGAGACGCAGGACGTATTTTCGGGTTCGGTGTTGCAAGCGGACCGAAACGGGGGGTATTGCGGCTTCATTGTGGACGGCGATTATCGGTGTTGAGTGGAATGCGTTTAGGATTCGACGGAGGGCAGAGTTTTGTTGAGTTTGGATGAGGTTGGCGAGGCTTTTTTGGCCTGTCCACCATATCTCAGAGCCAAAGTCGGACCTAGAAATGATGCACGCGATGTAGAGAGTACGAGTGGCTGAGGGGGTTCAAGCCTGTCTCGTAACGTACTAGGCTTTGGAGGGCGTTGAGGGACCTAGCAGCGGCCGTTAGTCTAATTTTTACATGATGTACAAAGGAAAGTTTTCTGTCAAAGTAAATCCCGATCCATCTAACTACGTCTGTTTTTCCGCCTCTTGTTCCCGGGGTCACCACCGTGCCCTTTGGAAGGCGGATGTTGACTTCCTCTGTCAGATTGTCGGTGCGCGAGCGGTGAAAGTGTATCAACTCCGACTTAGAATCATCGAAGGCTACTGTGTTTTGCTGCGCCCAGCGAAAGGCGGTTCAAGCGGCGGACTCGAGTTCCCTGGCGTTGTCCTCTCTGGAGCGACCGTGTGTGACAAGGGCGACGTCGTCTATGTAGCTGGGTGTCCAAATTGTGGGGTGGGCATTCTGTAGGGCGTCGAAGAGGGGTTGGAGGTAAATAAGGAAAAGGATTGGGGACGCCGGGGAGCCTTCAGGGATGCCGGTTCTGATTGGTCGCTGGGTGTCTGTTCTGCCGTCGAACGAGAGTGCGGTGGAATGGTCGTTCAGGAAGGAGGAGCACCACGAGGTCACCGCTTCAGGGCAGCCCAGTGCGCGCATCGTCGCGAGCAGTCTGTCCGAAGAGACGTTGTCGAACGCGCCTCGTACGTCTAAGAACAATGCAGGAGTGACTAGGCGATGGCTAGCGTTCGCTTCGACTTCGTGCGTTAGTGCGATCGCAGCGTCGATAGCCGAGCGTTTAGGGCGCCCGCTTATTTCATCTGCATGCAGGATGTCGTGTGACTCCGCCATAAGGCTGAGTCGCGTCGCCATCAATTTTTCCAAAACCTTTCCCATGCAGTTAAGCAATGCGATCGGTCGGTATGCCTTCACCGTGCTATAGTCGGGCTTATTTGGCTTTGGGATGATCACCGTGGTAGCTTCTCGCCAGCACTTTGGGTGGTATCCTTTCTCGCTGAGCGCCGAGTATAGCGTGTTGAACGCGTAGGGGATCACGTCGTATGCTTTTCTAAGGCATCCGAATGTGATGGTGTCAGGGCCAGGGGCTTTTTCGGGGAAGAGGTAAAGATAGCAGTGCGAATTTCATCGGGGGTGAACGTGCGCCAGGGGAGTTCGGGGGAAGAGCGAGGATTATGGGTCTGGGGGGTAGTTGGGGGGGGGCGGGAAGAGCGCTTGAAAGGCCTCAACCTTACTCTCGAAGTCAATGCACAGTTTCTCTGTGCCTCCTACCAGGGCTTTGACCGGCGGGGTCAGTTGGGTGCGACGTGGGTTCGTGTAACGAAACGCCGCCCAGATGTCCGGGCCTTCCACTGCCACGAGGTACTTCCTTCCATAGCGAGTCTTTGGCCTAGCGCACTGTCCGGTAGTGTTTGTTGCGGAGGCGCTTGTATTCGTCGTGGTGGGTGGGGAGTCGGGAGAGCTTCCATCGGTGCCTGGCGGTGGTCATTTCACGACGGGTGTGGCGGATTTCCTTATTCCACCACCGTTTCGAGCACGGGGTGGGTGATAGGGTCAGGGTGGCCTTGGACGCTGCACTCTGTATGGAGTCGCAGAGTAGGGCAGCCCACTCATCAAGGTTGCTTGCAGAGGGGTTGGCGCAGAGGTGTGTCCAGTATGGGTGGCTGGCCTCCGCGAGGAGCTGCAGCTCCTTGGTAAACATATCCCAGTCCGTTTTGTTCCAGTTTAGACGAGTAGTTGTGAGGGGGGTTGCCGTGTGGTCTGGATGTAGAGAGTTTAGTTGAAAACGGATGACCTCATGGTCTGAACCTGTGGCTATTCCGTCATCGATGGCCCAGTTTGTTATTTCCCTTGCCATCGATGGGGAAGCCAGGGTGAGGTCCAGAACCGATGAGCCTGTGCCGTCCTTGTATTGGTGGGTTGGGACATCTGGGACGTTCACCAGCTGACAGTTATTTCATTGCAACAGCTCGACGAGCTGTTCGGCCCATGTTGTTTTGTGCGTGTGGGAGTTCCACAGAGGATGATGGGAGTTGAGATCCCCTGTGATGACACATCGATGCGGGAGGGTAAGGGGGGTGAGCGCGCGGGGGATAGTGTAGGTTTTGGTAATGGGGTCACGTTCGTTATAGATGTTGAGAAGGTAAAAAGAGGGGATGAGGTCGGTGCTGACCTCTAGGACCTGTAGGTCGGGGTCTCCGCTGACATCCGGCCTGGGCGTGACTCGGACGTGGGGATTAAGCCGGGAGACATACACGGCAGTGCGGTTGACCTTGTGGTGAGCACGAGGGGGAAGGAGTAAAACAAAATCAGGGTGAGTGACGACAAACTTGGGGTCTTTGACATTCGCCTCTTGGACGAGAATGATGTCTGTGTTTACATTTGCTGTGTTCAACAGCGTTGTGAGGGCGGTGGTGCTGCGGTTCAGGTTGTGAGATATGATCCGGAGGGTCGCCGCTGATGAGTTGTATTTATTCATCAGCGGTCATGGTAGTATCTGTGATGGGGTTGGTTTCCGCGGGGATGGCGCTCTGGGTGTTGTCGGGGCGGGTCCTCTGCCATGCCTCTCGTACAGCGTTCACCTTGATGGGGCACTGGGTACTGTAGGCGGCGTGTTGGGTGTCGGGAAGGCCAGCGTCGGCGCAGTTGATGCACTTGTATACCGTGTGGATACATTTGCGGCCTTTAAGTGAGGGGCAGGCTGCGCATGGGTGGTATTCAGTCGGGTGGGTAAGGGCGCAGATGGTGCAGACGGGACCATTATCGGCGGCGCAGGTAGCATGGTGGTGGCCGAACTTTTGACATCTGCAGCACTGGTCAATGGAGTGGGCTGAGAAGAACTCAGTCACCCGGCGGGGTTCGAAGAGCACGACAACTTTCGTGCATTTGAGAGTGTTATATTCGTCACCAGACCGGAGAGCTATCATTACGCTCGATGCTGACTTACCAGCCGTCTTCTCTGGGTGTGACATGTAGCGCAGTAGCTGCGTAAGGTTGACATTGTGGTTGCGTTCGATCTCATTCTTCAGGCGCGTCATGCCTTCCTCGGTGTCTGGGAAAAAGTCGGTCGGGATACCGTGTACAGCCAGTTTGTACCACTTTTCGTTGAGCCTAGGGGGGAGCAAGGAAGGATGTACACGCCGAGCGGCTTCGAGGATTAGGGGCAGGTGGGGGGTCAGTTCTTCAGGTGAGGTTTGCGGGGAGGGGGTGAGCATGAGGTTTCCGTTGATGTTTCGTTTGACCGTCATGATGGAGATGTGGTCAGGAACCTTTGTTTCTCGGAGGGCGGCGTTGATGGAAAGACCGATGGCCGCTTTCGCACTATCTGGGAGGGAGCGGGGGTCTGGGCAGGGGATGACGATGTCTCTGGGGCGGGAGGGAGTTTTCTTTTGGGCTTTGTCAGGCTTTGGGGTCTGTTTAGGAGGAGTGGGGGCGGCACCGGGGAACAGCTTGGTTGAGGCAGGTCCTGGTTCTTGCCACGGGGCAGAGGGGTTCAGATCGGGGCAGGGGGCGTGGATGGGGAGGGGGATCTTGTGTTTCTTGAGCTCGCTTTCGGCTTCAAGACAGCGTTGCTTCCAGTAGGCAAGTTCCTTGGGGGAGGGGGCAGCGGGGGAGGGTGCATGAATAGAAGGGAGGTCATTGGATTCGGGGGGACGTAGACCAGGGGTAGCAGGGTTCTCGGGTGTGGAGGATTCGACGGGGGAAAGGAGGGCTGAAATGTCTTCGTTGGGGAGTATGACGGGGGCAATACGGGACAGGAGATCATGAACAGCACGAATTGTGGATTGGTATTTGTTGATAGAGCGGAACGCCTGGGAGATTCTGTCGTTTGTGGCCCTGTCGGTGTGTCTGAACATATCCATGGTGGTGTTGACGGTGTTGGATAGTTGCTCGAGGGTCAAGGGGGAATAGTCGATGGGGGAGGTGTCAGCAATGCGGTGGATGCATTTGACTCCGGATGGAACAGGAGTGGAATCGGCGGCGATGTGTGTCACGGAGTGGGCGGAGGAGGCGGCGTGGCGTTTGTTATTTTTGCCGGCAGTGTTGTGGATGGTATAATGGGGGTCGTTGTTGGTGATAGGGTCGGGGGTGTCGCAGTTCATGTCAGGTAGGGTTTTCTTCGTATGGGGGGTCTTGGGAGTGGCGTTGGCGTTGTTGCGGGTGGCAGGCGTGGGGGAGTCCATGCGGGAAGACGCGTCATCGTCGCTAAAGTCCTCGCTGACGTCAGAGCACGTGTCTACGTGCATTTCCGCGTCGGACGCTTCAGGCGCTTGCGGCTCCGCGTTAGCGCGTTTCTTCGGCGCGAGCGCCCGAGGGGGTGCTTTGTTGGGGGGGAGGGGCTGTTTCTCAACAGCGGAGGATCGGGGAGGCATCGGAGTTTTGGGATAAGGTATTTTTGCGGTAGCGACAAGGAATCCGCGATTAAAATGATGATTTTTGATGTGTGTGGGGTGCGGTGTTGATGGAACCGTGTTCGCGGGGCTTTTCTCAGGGGCCCGAAAACTCTTTTTCGATGAAAACTCAACGAAAAACAGTAAGCCTGGTCTGGAAATGCTGCGAATAGGTAATTCGGGGCTGCGGAACAGTAATCCGCAATAAAATCTTCCGATTTCAGCGTGGTTGTTGAAAATGCAGGGGGGGTCGCGAGTGAGAGGTGGTGATGTTTTGATATGATGCGACAATAATCGGTTACATTGCAGCAGTCAACTCCGACACCAATGAAATAGACCCTGCCACAATTGTACCCAAGAAGTTCCAACAGTACGTCGAGGTTTTAGGCAAAGAACTTGCAGATAAACTCCCGGATCACAAACCCTATGATCATGCAATAGATCTAAAGGAGGGTGAACAACCACCATGGGGACCAATGTATCCCCTCAATGAAACAGAACTACAAGCGCTGCGGGATTACCTCAAGGAAATGTTAGAATTAGGAAAGATCCGCCCTTCGAAATCCCCTGCAGCAGCACCAATCATCTTTGTTCCAAAGGCCCATGGTCGAGGCCTCAGGTTATGTGTCGATTACCGGGGTTTGAATAAGGTAACAATCGCCAATCGATACCCATTACCAATTATGTCTGAACTCCAAGACAGGGTCAGAGGTGCAAAAATATTCACCAAGATTGACCTCAAGAATGGATACAACTTGATTCGGATCAAACCTGGAGACGAATAGAAAACAGCATTCAAAATGCGGTATGGTCTGTACGAATACACTGTCATGCCCTTTGGGTTGTCGAATGCCCCAGCAACCTTTCAAAATATGATGAATCACATTTTTCGGGATTTGTTGGACCTAGGATTAATTGTATATTTGGACGACATCCTCATTTATGCAGAAACAGAGGAAGAACACGATCGCATTGTCACAGAGGTATTGAAACGCCTAGCAGAAAATGGGCTAGCTATATCACAGGACAAATGCTTTCGGTCAACCAGCCGAGTCGACTTCCTGGGGTATGTTATTTCAAAAGATGGTATTGAAATGGCCCAAGACAAAGTCCAATGCATTCGGGAGTGGGAACGACCAAGATGTTTAAGGGATGTACAGTCATTTATTGGCTTCGCGAATTTCTATCGCCGATTCATAAGAGAATTCTCAAAAATCGCTAAACCACTCAGTGATTCAACCAAGGGATCACCAAAGGACTGGGTTTGGACAGAGGCAATGACAGAATCATTCGAAAAACTGAAAGACTGCTTTACGACTGCACCCATCCTCACACACTTCGACCCACAACAAGAATGCATTGTTGAAACTGATGCATCAGATTTTGCACTGGGTGGAACATTGTCCCAAACAGCAGAAGACAAGAAACTGCACCCAGTTGCCTTCCACTCCAGAAAATTCTCACCAGCCGAAATCAACTGTGAAATACATGATAAGGAACTACTTGCAATAGTTGAGTGTTTCAAGGCATGGCGAAGATACTTGGAGGGATCACTTCACACGGTTCAGGTATTTACTGACCACAAAAACCTTGAGTACTTCATGACAACCAAGGTTCTCAACAGAAGGCAGGCACGCTGGGCTCAGGAACTGGCCGGCGTGGACTTCAAAATTTTTTATAGGAAAGGAACAAGTAATGGCAAGCCAGATGCATTATCAAGGCGCCCGGAGTATCGCCCTGAAAAGGGGGGAGGTGGAAACCAGCCGATACAGACTGTATTGCATGAAAAACACTTCGACACAATCTCAGCAATCAGTACTGGAGGAGAAGGAATGGTGTTCTGTTGCTCAGCAGTTCAGCTGGCTTATTTGGCATCATCAGTATCGAAATGGACAAAGGAATTTGAGAAGGAAATAAGAATGGCAGGACAACAAGACGCAGCATACTACCAGGCCTTAGAGGACCTAAGTGGAAGCGCGCAAGGAAAGGAAGGGATTTTAGAACTTCAGGATGGATTATTA
Source organism: Pyronema domesticum (assembly GCA_024516145.1). Lineage (NCBI taxonomy): Eukaryota > Fungi > Ascomycota > Pezizomycetes > Pezizales > Pyronemataceae > Pyronema > Pyronema domesticum. The sequence goes on from JAJJXL010000041.1 coordinate 373,317, forward strand.
TATCGCAAGGGATTGCTTTGGGTCCCTGAGAATGCACGACATGCGATTTTACATACCGAGCACAACAGCCCAGTCGCCGGACACTTTGGTCAAGACAAAACGATCGAGTTAATCCGACGCAACTTCTGGTGGCCTAAAATGGACCAAGAAATTATCGAATATGTCAGAAGTTGTTTGGAATGTCAGAAGAATAAGGCATCATGCCACAAGCCATATGGCCTACTCTCACCACTAGAGCTCCCATATGCACCATGGACATCAATCGCCATGGATTTCATCACAGACCTTCCCTTGTCAGAAGACTGTGACCAACTCTGGGTTATCATAGACAGGTTTACGAAGATGGCCCACTTCATACCACTCAAGAAGGATCAAAAAACAGCCGAACACCTGGTAAAGATATTTGCTCGGGAAATATGGAGATTTCATGGTATCCCAACCGACATTATCTCAGACCGCGACTCCCGATTTACCTCCACAGAATGGAAACAGTTCCTGGGCATACTAGGAATACAACCATGAATGAGCACATCGTTTCATCCACAGACAGATGGCCAAACAGAAAGGATCAACCAAACGATTGAAGCATACCTACGGTCATTCACCAACTACTAAATGGATGATTGGGTTGGACTCCTACCTATGGCTGAGTTTGCATACAACAATTCAGTAACTCAGGCCACGGGCATGTCACCCTTTTTCGCCAACTATGGCCGACACCCAGGTTGCACCAACCCAAGCACAACACCAACCAGTGAGGACACTCAAGAAGGATACATCAACCACATCCTCTCAGTTCAAAGTCTAGTCACGAAAAACCTACAAGCAACTCGGGAAAGAATGAAGAAATATGCCGATAATAAACGCAAGGATGACCCAGAGTTCAAGGTCGGGGACCTAGTCATGTTAGATGGAAGGAACATCCAGACCAGACGTCCAAAACATAAACTGGACCACAAGAAGCATGGCCCCTTTGCGATAGAGAAAGTAATCTCTCCAACAGCCATGTGACTATCACTACCCAGAAAATGGAAGATCAACAATACCTTCCATCTATCCTTACTCGAACCATACAACAATGGGACCAGACCTCCGCCCGATCTATTAAAAATCATTGATGAATGTGATGACATCGAGGGCAATGAGGAATGGGAGATAGAAGAGATCTTATCGAGTAGGAAAGTCAAGGGGAAAGTCCTTTACCAAGTCAGATGGAAAGGATATCCACTTAAGAAGGATCATACTGAAGAACCGTATGAATGCTTCATAGTAGGTGGCCTGCAGTCACTCCGAGAGTTCCACTCAAAGAATCCAGGCATGCCGAGGGACCAACGTGTTTAAACAACCAACTATCTCAAGATACCTTTCCTCTCTGAGGTTTTAATGGTCTTGGGATAGAAAACATGTTGGTGGATGAAGGGGTTGGAGGACTTCATCAAAAAATCCCGTTTCATAATCATATAGCTAAGAATTCATAAGCCAAGAATCTAAGTTAATGATTTCGGGTCGAAATCTTATAAGGGGGGAGGTAGTGTCATACCCCACCTTTAAGACACATTTTAAGAATGGGGATTCTTACTAAGTAATGACTCAAGCCATAAGGCAAGAGCCATTACTAACCACCCTTCATCCACTTCCCGCAGGAAGTAGGATAATGGGGGGCCAGGAAAAAGGTCAGCATCATAAAGGGTTAGGAACCCGGGGTAGCCTCAGGAGGGACAGTTTCCGATCAACGGCTGAGGTTTCTAATGCCCAGCCGTATCCTGGGGAACGTACCGCTGATGTTGACAAAAACCTGGAATACTTATAGCCTGGGCCACTGTGGTTCTTACTTGCCACAAGTCCACAAAGGGACTACCCTCTGCCGTATGCGATCTGCCGTATTCGAACGTTGTGCCATGTCATACAGGACCACCCCCACGGGCAGACAGAGAAGGGGCTGGGACAAAGAAAGGCAGAAGGAATAAGAAGAATGTAAAAAGGAGGAGTTCGCCGTATATGACCGAGTCTGCCGTGATCGACCGTAGACGAAGGCTGGAGGAAGTCGGAGTTGGTAATGAGGATGAGGAATCGATGGATGAGAGGAACAGTTAGGTATTTAAGAATCAATTGAATGTACCCTACGACTGAGTGCCAAGTCCATATCAAGAATGATATGTTACCGAGGAAGCTCAGCGGAGATGATCGGAAGACCGAAGGAACAATACCGAATGCCATTAAGATAAGACATGCAATAATGGAGTCTAGTCGGCCGAAGGAGATGAGGATTGTCATAGGCGATGAAGACCAATACGTGGCATAGCGGCCCGGAGGCAGCCGACAATACAGGAAACCTTATCTTGCAGAAAAACCTTCGGTTAGCCCGATATGACGAGAATAAGTGCATACGGACAAACGGATATGAATGTTGGATCCTATCGGAAGCCACAGGAGGCCCGGATGACATCTACCATGGTGAAGTGTTGGCAAGGCACACAGACGGCACAGGAAGCCGCAGCCCAGATAAGGACGGATCAGGAAATCCGGCAACTAAGGACAAACACTTCACCTGAGCTGACGACGCATGCATAAGATGGGATATGTGCTCAAATGCCCTACGGAGGTCATATTATTAGACATAATATATTGGCAAACGACGGGTTTAGCAACAGCGCATGCACGATACGGCCGAGAGGATCACCAAGAGTCATCCGATTGGTTTGGGATTGATTTGGAGCGTTTGCATGGAAAAATTCGAAATACAGAATTTGTATGCGAAAAATATCATGTTTGCATGCTCTCTACCAACGTCAACCAGTACTTGGCGTTCCGACCACCGCAACATACCCGGTGGGTATATGAGTGGGGAGCTCAAGTCAGAAAACATAAAATACGAAAAAGCCCCCACTCGAAAAAGCCATCATCCAGCAAAAGACCTACAATCGTCCCATCAATTACAAGCAAGTCCCAGAAAGATATTAGTACCTCATACTCGATTATTTACACAATACTCGAATAACCTATACAACAATACAACCAAGACCCTCTTCGAACAATAAGACCTGCACAGATTGCTGTTCACACTTGAACGCAATTTCCATCGATGATCTCGAAACGCTCCCTGAGATAAGCAGGAGAGTTTAAGATTATAACACATTATTACTCATCATTCTTCCGAGAATCCCCAGAGAAGTAAATAATTCCCATCACTGGAATTATTGCTTCTCATTTTTCTTTTTCGGAGATATTGAGTTACCCTACCGTCGGTCACGAGACAGCCCCTGGGTAACAACCTTTACCCGCCAAAACGACGTCGAAACATACCTCGACCAACTCCAGCGCAACCTTGCTACCGCCTCCGACATGCACCGACACGCCGACAAAATAACAAATGACCGGATTACCAAGGCCTTCCAGGTCATGCACCGCGACCCGCTCCCTCACCTGGGAAATGCACCACCTCCTGCAACAACTAGTACCCGTGCTTCTCCCCACTGACGACACTTCACCCCCCATGCCTGACATTACACCCTCCCTCCCCGACCGCGCCGCCTCCCCGACCTTCCTGACGACCTCCTCTGTCGACTACTGGAAGCAACGATGCCTCGCCACAGAATCTGAGCTCAAAAAGCATAACCTCGCCACCCCCACCCTCTCCGCGAAGCCCACCTCCCGACCTGCCAAACCCTGGACTGGTATCCCATCAGCCAACACCCTCTTCCCCGACGCCGTCCCTACCCCACCTCAACCATCCCTGAAAACCCCGAAAGCCCCTGCCCCCAAGAAGAACCCCTCCCATACCCAGGACATAGTTATCCCATGCCCCGACCCCCACACATTCCCGGACAGCGCAAAGATCGAGGTTGGAATAGCCATCAACGCAGCCCTCCGTAAAGCCAAGGTGCCCGATACCGTGGCCATCATGAAGGACAGAAAGAATATCTCCGGCAATCTCCTTCTCACCCCCTCCCCCCACACTCCCACCTCCGACCTCCTCACCCACCTCCCCCTTATTCATGAAGCAGCCCGCTCCATACACTCATCCCTCCTGATTCCTAGACTCAATGAGAAATGGTACAAGCTGGCAATCCACGGCATACATATCAATCACTTCCCCGATGACGCTGCGGGGATGGAGTGCCTCCAAAAGGAAATCAAGGGCAACCACCGCGTCCACCTCACCCAACCCCCCAGATACATCTCCCACCCCGACAAATGCAACGGTAAGTTGGCGTCCAGTGTGATGATAGCACTGCACTCAGTCGAAGAATACAACGCCCTCAAACGGACCAAGGTGGTGGTACTCTTTGACCAGTGCAAGGTAACGGAATTCTTTACCGCCCGGTCCGCCGACCAATGCCACAGATGTCAGAAATTTGGACATCACCATGCCACCTGCACCGCAGACCGAGGACCTACCTGCGCAATTTGCGCGGGCGTCCACCGCACTGATTACCACCAATGCGCAGAATGCCCTGGCCGGAAAGGCCGATCTTGTACGCGCACCAAATATAAGTGCGTCAACTGTGCCGATGCCGGACACAGCGACACTGCGCACGCGGCCTATAACACCAAATGCCCCGTCAAGATCGCCACAGTTCGAGAAGCATGACAAAAGACCAGACCGGACCCCACCACCTCTGACAAGTCCCCCGCTGACACCACCATGAACGCTGATGAATAAATACACAGCTACAGCAGCGACCCTCCGAATTGTGTCACATAACACAAACCGCAGCACCACCGCCCTCACCACCCTGCTGAGCACCACAGGGAACTCTGCCGACATCATACTCGTACAGGAAGTCAACATCAAAGACCCCAGGTACGCAGTAACCCACCCCGACTTCCTTCTCCTCCTACCCCCACGCGGAAACCGCACAGTGAACCGCACGGCTGCATATGTTTCTCGCATCAACCCTCACATCTGCATCACTCCCAGACCGGACGTCAGCGAAGACCCCGACCTCCAAGTACTGGAGGTCAGCACCAACCTTATACCTGCCTTTCTCCTATTAAACATATACAACGAATACGACCCCCTCACAAAACTATACACCGTCCCCCGTTCCCTTACCCCACTCACCCTCCCCCAGAGATGCGTCATTACAGGCGATCTCAATGCCCACCACCCCCTCTGGAGCTCCCAGAAGAGAAGAATAACCCGAGCTGCTGAGCTCGTGGAGCTAATTGAAGAACACGGCTGGCACCTCGTAAACGTACCAGACGCCCCAACCTACCATTACAAGAATGGTTCCGGTTCGTCGGTCCTCGATCTCACGATTGCGGCTCCAGCGATAGCCAGGGAGGTGATTGATTGATTGATTGATTTCTTCATAAACGTTCCCAACCTTAAGGTTATGACGTGGCCTACACTATGTACATCATTTGAGGCCCTGGCTGTAACCCCAGGATCCCACTGGGATGAGCCCCAGAGCGTGCTTCAGTGTTGGAGCTGCAGCTCCCCAAATCTCTCCAGCCTGGTTTCAATTGCGCCAATTCAGTTAAGAGCCCTGCTTGCTCAGGGGCCACCTCGCCGGGTTGTTCCCCTCCTTCCTCCTCCCTTCCCCTTCCAATTTGAACCATTTTTCCACCTTTATTTCCTCCTCAACAAAAGACATGATAAACTCCTTCGGCCACCCTTGCCCGCGCCCCTCGCCCCTCTCTCCCCTTCCCCTCCCCATCGTCTCTGCCTTTCCTTCATCCTACACTCCTCGGCTCCACTCCGTTCCCTCCTTAAAGACAACAACGAAACAAATCCCAGAGATCATCAGAAAACATCCCCGTCCGAAGTAGAAGAAAACAAGTGAAAACCATAAACAGTAACAAGCAATGCGAACGAAAAATAAAAGCAGACAAAAACAGAACTTTTCATCCCCTTCGCATCTCCGTTCCTCTACTCTTCTTCGTCTTTTTTTTTTTTTTTTTTTTTATATATTTGTTTTTTTTTTTTTTTTTTTATTCAGCATTCACAGCTTCATGCTCGTCTTCTATGTCAATCAGTGTGCCCCAGCCAGTTCTTGTCTGTTCCGGGAAGTCCTCAGCGGTGGGGGGGTTACTCAACTGTGTGTTTGCCCATTCAGCGGTGGCAATTTTGGTGGTAGAGATCATGGATAACAGGGCCTTAATACCTGCGGGTGTGTACAGGATTGTTGGGAGGGGTAGCGGGTGGTCGCGGTGTAATTTAAGAGCGTGGCGTAACTCAGTCCGTGGGGTTTGGTGGAAGGGGCACGATAGGATAAGGTGTTTGGGTGTTTGGGGGGGGTGGAGGGGGCAGGTGCAGCTTCGGGAAGGGAATTGGTCACAGGGGTTTCGGGCAAGGTAATCCAGAAAGTAGCCGTGGCCGGTACGCAGGCCGAGGATGGCTGAGGATATTTTGCCGGGGGAGGTAGTGCATGCGGGGTCCAGGCGCCGATGATGGGGTGCTGAGTACGTCTTTGGTTGGGGTGCGTTTTCGTACCAGGTGGTCCAGTCTTCTGTGTGTTGGCCATGGATTTGTCGACGGAGCCAGGAGAGCGAGATCGGGATGGGGGTGAGGGGGTCCCGTGTGGTAGCGAGCTTTGCGAGGCGGTCTGCCTCTTCGTTTCCGGCGATGTCAGTGTGGCCAGGGACCCAGTGAACGGTCACCGTGGCGTGGTATTCTTGGAGGGAGGTGATTAATTCGTGGATGTTTGAGGTGGGGGTTGAGACGGGAGATGTATGCCGCCGTGCGTATTGAACGACGGTTGCCTCGGGGTGGGTGTAGCAAAATAAAATCGGGGTGACTTACGGCGAATCGCGGATCGGTGATGTTGGCCTCTTGGATCAACACGATATCCGCGGACTTACCAACGGTGTTCAGCAGGGTGTTTAATATGGTGGTACTTCGGTTTATGTTATGTGAGATCAGACGTAGTGTAGCAGCCGTAGGTGTATACCTAGGCATCGGTTGTCATCGTGGGGTCGTCGGGGGGGAAGGTTGATGCCTGGGGGCCAGATGAGGTCTTTCGCCATGCTTCTCGGAGGATCGTGATGCGCGTGGGGCATTTCGTGCCGAATGAGGGGTGGGCAGTGTCGGCGAGGCCGGCTTCTGCACAATTAACACAGCCGTATACTGTGTGAGTACATCCTCGACCCTTCCGTTTGGGGCAGAGCGGGCAGCTGTGAGATTCGGTGGGGTGTTTGCCGCCGCACAGTGCGCAGGTCGGGCCTCTCTCTGCAGTGCAGGTGGCATGGTGGTGGCCATAGTGTTGGCAGCGTCTGCACTGGTCAGTGGTTCAAGCGGTGTGGTATTCCGTCACCTTGCGAGGTTCGAACAATACAATCACATTGCTCCGGCGGAGGGAGTTGTACTCTTCTGTGGACCGCAGGGCAATGACCACGCTTGAGGCGGCTTTTCCAACTCTTTTGTCCGGGTGGGACATGTAACGGGGCAGCTCTGTTAGTCAGACTTTGTGATTGCGCTCTATCTCGAGCTGTAGGCGTGTCATGCCGTCTTCATTGTCAGGGAAGTTGTTGGTGGGGATTCCGTGAATGGCAAGCTTGTGCCACTTTTCGGTAGCGCGAGGAGCTTTCAACGAGGGGTGAATGGCTTGGACAGTCTGTTGGAGGAGGGGGAGGTGGGCGAGGAGCTCGGGGATAGGTGTTTCGGGGCGAGGAGTTAGTAGGATGTTACCGGCTATGTTCTTGCGGACCGTGAGGATCCCGATGTGGTCGGGGGCATTCGCTGAGCGGAGCGCTTCATTAATGGCATTTCCGATCACTGCGTTCGCAGCGTCAGGGAGGGCGCTCGGGTCAGAGCACGGGATAACGAGTTCCTGGGGTCGTGAGTGGGCTTTTCTCGGGGGGTTCTCGGGGGCCTGTTTCTTCGGTTGGGGGGCGGGTTTGAAGAGAGCCTTTGAAGCTGGTGGGCCGGTCCAAGGTTTGGGGAGAGAAGGTTCAGGGATCGTGACGGGCAGTGTAGGCGGGGTTGGGGTGAGGGCAGCGGGTTGGGGCGTGGAGGTGAGGGGGGGGCGTGGTGGGAGTTCTGGGGGTGTGATATTGTTGGTGCGGAGGAAGGTCATGAGGATCTGGGCAACGGTAAACCAGTGGTCTGATTCAGCCGTGGATGGGGCAGGGACGGTGGGTAGGGAAGGAGCGGGTGGGGTGATGGTCGGGGTAGGGCTGTCATGTTGTTCTCGTCGGCGGTCACGGTTTTGGAGGCGATCGAGTCGCTTGGCCAGGATCTGGGAGCTCTTCATCATGGAGGCGACTACTGCGATTAGCTGTGCCATCTCGGCGCTGACGTTAGCTTGGGGAATGGTGGGGGTGTCGAAGATTTGTCCATCGGAGTTGCCTTTGCGGCGTTTTGCTCCGACGTTGATTGTGGGGCGAGCGTTATCGACGGCCAGCTTCGCGAGCTCGGCGCGTCTTGCGAATCCGGGGTACGCAGAGGTGCTGTGGTGCATGTCGGGTTTGAAGTGACATTTATTGTTGGTAGGGGCGTGACGCGAGGTGGCAAGGGTAGGGACATCGGGGCAGTTCAACTCATCAGGGGAGAGGTCGGGGGTGGTTTTGGGCGTGGAGAGGTCGCGTTGTGGGGTAGTGACGTTGTTGGCTGCAGGGTTGACGCGCATGGTTGTCGCGTGGGCGTCGTTCATGCATTGATCTGCGCTAAGGTTGTTTTCCGGTCTAAGGAAGTTCGGTTCGGCGCCAGGGTTGTTCGGGTTAGGCCAAGGTGAGCCGGGAGGGCTAATGTCGTCATCCATGTCCGTGTCGGGGGTGTCCGTTAGCGAGGCCATCACGTCACGTGCGTGCGGCTCCGCGTTAGCGAGGAAAGAGATTTCGCGTAGGGGGGGAATTGAGGGAGAAAGGGGAATGTGTAACGCCAGAACTGGCACTGCGGGGGGGTTGTGGGGCTGCGGGCGGGTTGTATTTGATGCGGCGAAAAGTATTTTGGTGTTTATTTGATGAGTGGCGGGCGGGGGGGCGGGCGGCGGCGATGGAGATGGCCGCTGATCTGCCCGGGGGCTCCGGAAGCCTGTTTCTGCGCTGAAACTCAACGGAGAACGGGAATTCGTGCCTGAAAAAGGCGAGGGGGGGTAAATTGGGGTCGCTGATTCGAATTCCACCGGAAAACCCGGAGAATGTTGTGTGGTTGTTGATAATGCAGGGATCTTTTTGTAAAACAGGGCTGGTTGTCTGGCGATACCAATGCACCAGGGAGGTGACGAACTGGGCCGTTGACGACGACATCGCCACTGGCTCAGACCACGAGGTCATTCGCTTTCAATTAGACTCCCTCCACCCCAACCTCGACACCACATCCACCACCCCCTGCCTGAACTGGCACAAGACAGACTGGGCAGTCTTCACAGACACCCTACAACGGCTGTCCGACACCACCTACCCCCGCTGGACCCATCTCAGAGCCAACCCCACTGCATGACACTTAGACGAATGGGCAATCCTTCTCTGGCATGCCATTCAATCTGCAGCCAAAGCCACCACACCGGTGTCGGTCCTCACGTCCCGCTCGAAGAGATGGTGGACAGCGGAACTGGACCAAACCCGCAAGGCTATGACCAGCGCCCGTAGACGCTGGAAAGAAACACGCCTCCACACCCACCACACCGAGTACAAACGCCTCCGCAACTCTCACTACCGCAGGATACGACACGCGAAGGATTCACTGTGGAAGGAGTACCTCGCTACAGTGGAAGAAGCAGACGTGTGGGCGGCCTTCCGATACACCAACCCACGCCGCGCCCAACTCACCCCGCCCATTAGCACCCAGGTAGGTGGAGAGGAAACAGTATGTGTGGACTTCCCGAGCAAAGTTGCTGCATTCCAGGCACTCTTCCCCCCCCCCCCCCCCCCCTCCAACCCCCCCCACCCAAGCCTCCCGCCCCAAACCCGAAATCCCATGGCACACCTTCACCCCTGTAGAAATCCGACATGCCACCTATTCCTCCTCCCCAAAGAAAGCCCCCGGCCCCAATGCCATCACCTTCGCCTGCCTCAGAAAAGCGTACGACACCATCCCGGATCACATTAATGCGCTGTACTCTACACTCAGTAAGATAGGCTACCACCCCCGATGTTGGCGAGAAGCAACCACAGTCATCATCCCAACGCCGAACAAACCCGATTACAGCTCGATTAAAGCCTACCGCCCTATAGCACTCCTCAATTGCATGGGTAAAGTCCTCGAAAAACTAATGGCAACACGGCTGAGCCAAATGGCGGAGTCACACGACCTCCTGCACGATGACCAAATTGGCGGTCGCCCTAAGCGCTCGGCAATCGACGCCGCGATGGCGCTAATGCACGATGTCGAAGCAAATGCAGGCCGCCGCCTCATAACGTCATCGCTATTTTTAGACGTTAGAGGTGCCTTCGACAACATCTCCTCCACACGCCTGCTCGACACAATGCGCACCCTCGGCTGCCCCAATGCCGTGCTCTCTTGGTGCACATCTTTTCTAAACGAACGAACCACAGCACTATCCTTTGACGGGAGAACAGATATCCAGCGCCCGATCAACACTGGTATCCCCCAACGGTCCCCCGCCTCACCGAACCTTTTCCTTCTATACCTCCGCCCCCTCTTCGACGCCCTCAACGCAGCACACCCAACCCTCTGGACGCCAAGCTACATCGACGACGTCGCCCTCGTAACCCACGGTCGAACATGCGAAGGAAACGCCCGAGCCCTGGAGGCTGCAGCCTGCACGGCCTTCACCTGGGCGCAAAACAACGCTGTCGCCTTCGATGACTCCAAGTCGGAGCTCCTGCACTTCCATCGCGCTCGCGATGACACTTACACTGCAGACACCAATGTCCGCCTGCCGAACGGCACCGTCGTCACCCCCGGTACAAAGGACGGATGACGAGACGTGGTCCGTTGGATAGGCATCTATTTCGACCAAAAACTCTCCTTCACCCAACACGTCCACCTCAAGCTAACGGCCGCATCCAGGTCCCTCAACGCCCTCTACAGCCTGGTCAGGTATGAAACAGGTCTGTCCCCCTCCGCGACCCGCACACTTTACCTTGCATGTGTTATTTCTAGGTCCGATTTTGCCTCTGAGATCTGGTGGACTGGACAGAAAGGCCTGGCCCGCAAACTACAAACACAGCAAAACTCTGCCCTCCGCTGCATACTCAACGCATTTCATTCCACACCGACACTCGCCCTCCATAACGAAGCCGCACTCCCCCCTGTCTCGGTCCGCCTACAACACAAGCAACGCAAATACCTCCTCCGCCTCCTTTCCCTACCCCCCTCACACCCCGTAGTTAGAAGATGCCCATCCTCCTTCCCCATCCCAAATCATTTCTACACCGCTATCTGCGACCCTCACGAATACGACTGTCAGTGGCAAACAGCCAGACGCCACCCCCTCCCGACTAGTAGGTATGCTCTGTAAGATGAGCCCATGGGTCCTTCCGGACGACTTCATAGAAGACACGGCACACCCGATCACCACCCTGTGGGAGCCCACCCCCATCGCAACAGACATACCCTCACTGCCCAAAGACGAAGCGGCCATCGAACACTCCTCCCTCCTCCGACGACTCCGCCGCCACAACACAAACATCATCGGTTACACAGACGTCTCACAGCTCGCCGGCAACATGGGCGCAGGATACTACATCTCCGACGGACTGCCACATGAGGTCCGCGCCATCATCCCCATGGACGACACCACTGAGGTCTTCGACGCAGAACTCAGAGCCATACACGAATGCCTCCTCACCTGCCTGCGGTACATCACCAACAACCGCCTACGAAACCAACGCATCCACCTCTTCACCGACAACCAATCGGCAATCCTACGCGCCTCCCGCCACAGCACCGGCCCCAGCCAAGAGCTCGCCCGTGCGATACACGACACCACCACCTCCCTACATGCCCTCAGGGTGCCCATAACACTACATTGGGTACCCGGACACACCGACATCGCCAGCAATGACGAAGCCGACCTCCTGGCGAAAGCCGCCACAGATCTACCCCCCACCACTCCGATCCCGATCTCCCTGTCCTGGCTCCAGAGACAAATCCACGAACAATACGTCGCAGACTGGGCAACATGGTACAACTCCGAACCGAAACCCAAAACTTACGATGCACCTCACTGCCGCCGCCTTGACCACGCATACACAGCCTTGCCGCGCAAACTCTCCACAGCCATCCTCGGCCTTCGCACAGGCCACGGATACTTTTTGGACTGTCTTGCACACCCCCCCCACTGCCCACTACCCTTCCCGCTCGTGCCCCTGCCCACTCCACCCCCCACAGACCCCTAAGCACCTCCTCCTCTCCTGCCCAATTTACACAACCCATCGGACCGAGCTAAGACGGACACTGAAAATCCGCCGCCATCGCCGACTCATGACACCAATCATCCTTCACACGACCACCGGAACAAAAGCCCTTTCCACTATGATCTCAGCGACCAAAATTGCGACTGCCGAATGGGCACATACTAAGTTAAGTAAGCACCCCAACGGGGAGGACACACCTGCAACACTGACCATGGGCTGGGGGACGCTGCTGGACGAGGACGACGAGCACGCAGATACCCCCAACTAGTAAAAAAAAAAAAAAAAAAAAAAAAAAAAATAAAAAAAAAAAAAAACCAGAGTGAAGAACTATATAAGGGAGGAAGACGGGGGGCATGGGGTTACGATTGGAATTGGTTCTGTGTTGTTGAGTTGGGCTTGTATCGATACGCAGGCTGTATAGTAGTGGTAACAGAGGAATAACGGAGACGAGTGAGAAGTGATGACGGTGAAGGGCAGAGGAAAAGGGGACCGGAGAGAGACAAGGAGGGGAGACGGAGAGCAGGGAGTGGCAAATGTGAGTAGCCAGGCGGGCACAGAGAAGGGGAGAGAGGGGAGGAGGAGAGGTGCGCAGGTGGCCCAAAGATGTTATCTGATTTCTTTTGTTTGGGAGGAAATAAAGGCGGAAAAATGGTTAAAAATGGAAGGGAAGGGTGGAGGAAATGGGGGAACGACCCGGCGAGGTGGCCTCCGAGCGCATAGGGCTCCTGGAACAGACGACGCGAGATGGACTGTGAACCAAATGAGACTTGGGGGACTACAACCCCACACATGAAGACTGCTCTGGGGCACATCCCAGTGGGGACCTGGGGTAACAGCCAGGCCCTCAAGTATGTATTTAATTTGTAGCCTCCACCATAACCTTACGGTTGGATGCGAGTATGAGGAAATAAATAAATAAATAAATGTAGCCGAAGTGAAGTACTGGCGACAGTGAGCGGAGACTGCAGAGAATGAGCTCATCAAGCTTGGCCCCACACTGGCCCCCACCACCCCCCCTCAACCTCCTAACTGACCATGGCTAGGCCCCCCTGCCTCCTCCATCCTCTTCCAAACCCCCCCACAAGGCCCCCAAAAATGCCTCCACCCAAAACCAGCCCAAAACCCAGAACCTATCCTGCAAACCCCCCAAACCCCAAGACATTGTGATCCCTTGCTCAGACCCCCAGGCTCTCCCCAAAAGCATCAAGGTAACCATTGGAATGGCAGTGAATGCCACCCTATGGGAAGCCAAGGCCCCAGCAATGCTCTCCATTATGACAGTCTGCAAAAACATAGCGGGAAACCTCCTGCTCACACCTGCTACACACACCCTTGCTGCCGACATCACTGCCTACCTCCCCACCATCAAAGAGGCTGCCGTGAAGGTCCATCCCATCCTCCAACCCCCCCACCTGAATGAAAAATGGCACAAGCTGGCGGTCCATGGCATCCCCCTGGACTACTTCCCAGACAATGAGGAAGGCATGGCGAAACACCAGCATGAAATCGAGTCCAACCACTCCATCTCACTGGCCCAGCTCCTGCAGTACCTCACACACCCAGGAAAAAGAGAGTGCAAAACTGCCTCCAGTGTGATGATTGCTCTCTGCACCACCACCAACTACAATGAACTGAAATGACACAAGATTGTGGTCCTCTTCAAGCACAAAAAGGTAATGGAGTACTTCACAGCCTGCAGTACTGACCAATGCCACTGGTGCCAGGCATTTGGCCACCACCATGCTGTTTGCACTAACCCCAATGCTCTGACATGCGCCCTATGTGCAGGGATGCACCCCACTGACCAACACAGCTGCGAACAGTGTCCAACTCGCTTCGGCTGCTCATGCATCCACACTGAGCACAAATGCACCAACTGTATTATGGCCGGCTGCCCCGACACTGCCCACGCTGCCTTCAACGGCCATTGCCCCACCAAGGCATCCACCCTGAGAGAAGCATGGCAGCAAACCAGACCTGCTCCCCACTCAACAATGCCCACCCCCACTGACACCTCCATGAGCACTCATGCATAGTTACAACCCTACTGCAGCTCACATCAGCATCACATCCCACAATGTGAACTGAAGCACAACATCCCTCAACACCCTGCTACGACCTCCCTTCTATTCATGCACCCTCCCCCGCCTGCCTGCCCCCTCCCCCAAGGAACTTGCCTACTGGATGCAACGCTGTCTTGAAGCCGAAAGCGAGCTCAAGAAACACAAGATCCCCTCCCCGTCCACGCCCCCCCCGCCCCGATCCGAACTCCTCTGCCCAGTGGCAAGAAACCAGGACCCGCCTCAACCAAGCTGTCCCTGGTGCCGCCCCCATGCCTCCTAAACAGACCCCAAAGCCTGTCAAAGCCCAAAAGAAAATACCCCCCG